>CM038146.1:71860412-71986130 GCA_021437245.1 Aegilops speltoides
CACCGTTGCGAAAGTTCTTCGTCTTTGAGACACCACGTGATGATCGGGTGTGATAGGCTCTACGTTCAAATACAATGGGTGCAAAACAGTTGCACACGCGGAATACTCGAGTTAAACTTGCGAGCCTAGCATATCTGAGATATGGCCTCGGAACATGGAGACCGAAAGGTCGAGCGTGAATCATATAGTAAATATGATCAACATAGTGATGTTCACCATTGAAAACTACTCCATCTCACGTGATGATCGAACATGGTTTAGTTGATTTGGATCACGTGATCACTTAGATGACTAGAGATGTACATCTAAGTGGTAGTTCTTAAATAATATGATTAATTGAACTTAAATTTGTCATGAACTTAGTCTGATAGTATTTTGCAAAATATGTTGTAGATCAATAGCTCGCGTTGTTGCTTTCATATGTTTATTTTGATATGTTTCTAGAGATAATTGTGTTGAAAGATGTTAGTAGCAATGATGCGGATTGGATCCGTGATCTGAGGTTTATCCTCATTGTTGCACAGAAGAATTATGTCCTTAATGCACCGCTAGGTGATAGACCTATTGTAGGAGCCGATCGGAGACATTATGAACGTTTGGCTAGCTCAATATGATGACTACTTGATAGTTTAGTGCACCATGCTTGACGACTTAGAATCTAGACTTCAAAGACGTTTTGAACGTCATGGACCATATGAGATGTTCCAGGAATTGAAGTTAATATTTCAAGCAAATACCCGAGTTGAGAGATATGAAGTCTCCAACAAGTTCTATAGATAGAAGATGGAGGAGAATTGCTCAACTAGTGAGCATGTGCTCAGATTGTCTGAGTACTACAATCGCTTGAATCAAGTGGGAGTTAATCTTCCAGATAAGATAGTGATTGATAGAGTTCTCTAGTTACCATCGCCAAGTTACTGGAACTTCGTGATGAACTCTAGTATGCAAGGGGTGACGAAGACAATTCCCGAGCTCTTCATGATGCTGAAATCGACGAAGGTAGAAATCAAGAAAGAGCATCAAGTGTTGATGATTGACAAGACCACTAGTTTCAAGAAAAGGGCAAAGGAAAGAAAGGAACTTCAAGTAGAATGGCAAGCAAGTTGTCACTCCGTGAAGAAGCCCAAAGCTGAACCAAAGCCTGAAACCGAGTGCTTCTCTGCAAAGGAAATGGTTCTTGGAAGTGGAAATGCCCTGAATATTTGCTGGATAAGAAGGATGGCAAAGTGAACAAGGGTATATTTGATATACAGGTTATTGATGTGTGCCTTACTAGTGTTTATAGTAGCCCCGTGTCGTGGAATTGTCACAGCAGATGTACTTAGTGTCAGGACTTAGTCGCGAGGCCAACACATCTATGCGGTAGCTTGAAGGGGTTGATCGGAATCGAGAGACACAACACGCAAGACAAAGATTTAGACTGCTTCGGGCCCCGGGAAACATCATCCGGTAACAACCCTACATGCTGTTTGTGGCTAGGTCTCATTATCATCATGAGAGAGTCGCCGCATAAGCCGGCTCCCCCTTTGTGTCTAGCCCTAGAGATTGTTTCTTCTTGCCTGTTGGGGAGCCCTGCCCCTCCTTATATAAGTTAGAGGGGCGGGTTACATGTGGAGTCCTGGTAGGACTAGGACTAGTCTATCTTCTCTTACAAGTTGATTACAAGTCCGGGTCTTGCTTCCTTGTAAAGGAAATATTCGTCATTCCTTTCCTCTTAAGCCGGCCTACTATAACATAAGCCGGCCTTCTGGGCCTTGAGCCTCCTGGGCCCCCGAGTCTTGTTGCTCCTCTGATCTGCTTGCCAGGTCACCCATAAGTCACCAGGATCGAGCGGGTCACTTAGTGTGTCGTCCAGTTAGGGCGGGTCATCAGTGAGTCGCCAAGTCCGGCTGGGTTATACTTTCGGCCGGGTTACCTACGGGGTATATCCCCGACATTAGCCCCCAAGTTTAGCTTGGATTTATCCATGGTAAACTTATGCTGCAAAAATAAACATAAGAACAAATTTGACGGGTTGTGCTCTGGGTTAAGAATTCTTGTAAACCGGCACCTGAACATCCTTAAGTCCCTGTCATTTCCTTCTTCTAGAAAATCCGGGTCAATAGACCAGCTTCACAATCAATCTGATTTTCAACCGGCTTAAAGATGTAGATTTTGCCGAGTTATAATTTCCAAAATCTCCGGGTTATAAAAGACTGATGATGTCGAGTCATAATTGTTGTTGACACCGGGTCATGTAATTGATCTTCCTGATTTACTCAAAGCTGAGAATTTTGAAGATGTTCCCTCTTTATATGCATAATACCTGTAGCCCCCAAGTCTTAAGAGTAGAACATTGTGATAACTTAAGACTTGCTTCAATATAAGTGTTGCAACCTTGAAGAAATCCGGGTTATTCATCTTAACCTTGAAGAAATTTCAACCAGTGTAGCCCCCAAGGGCCGGGTCATTATGCAATAATGAGCAGGGACTTCATAAATATGATCATGTAGACTTGAACAGCAACATCTAGTCCCCAAGGGACGGCTTAATAAGATAATACCGAGTTGGGACTTGAATTGATGACAAGAGCAATTGGTAGCCCCCAAGGGCCGGCTCAGTACGATGTGATGAGTCGGGTCTTCAATGAGGTGAGCAAAAATGACTTTGCATTAGCCCCCAAGTGTGATGGTGCATGCTTGCAGCGACATGAGACTTGCATATTTGATGTAACCTCGATTTGAATAATGTAGCCCCCAAGTGCCGGGTCGTAAGCTTGCAGCGACTCGGGACTATTCCTTCCATTGTAGAATAAATCATATCCATTAATAAAATAATAGCCATTGCGCTGAAGCGACTTTGAAGACCTCCATCATAATATTGGCTATTGATAACCATAATAAGAATCCAGCCATGTTGGCTATTAAGGATTTGAATAATATAATCCGGTATGAAAACCTCAATCTTTCAATATCATCATGAAAACCCAGCTAGTTTTGGCTATTAAAGATTTGAATACCTCATCGGTTGACAAGTAAATCCAGAGTTTAAATACCTGGCGGCTCTTGGCCCATGACGACTTAATGCGCATTCATTGTAAGCTGGAAATTTTGTAACCCGGTGGCCTATAGCCCTTGAGAAAATCAATAATTGATAACCCTTTTGAGACACCAATTTCAGTGATGAGCTTGGACTGAAGCATTTTTATAAGTCATAGTTCTGCAAATCCTGCACAGAGTTTAAACAACATACGCCCTGGCGACTTAACGTCAAAAGCCAGGGCGGGTAATCACCCAAATGTAGTCTTATCCTACACACAAGTAGATCACAAGATCCCTATGAACATTTGAATGATACCGCCGGTTTATGTGACACGGACAGTGAAGCTGATAACTCAACTCCGTAAAATCTGGCACATAAGATATTTGTGACAACTCAAATACTTGTGATTGTATAAAAACAATTAAAAAAAATTGAGGCTTCTGATTCGAATACGATCAGTAAACCGTTCCAAAGGGGTTAAGCTAAGATTCGAATACGATCATATAGCCCCCAGTGGCATTGGCGCTGCCGATCAAAGTGGGTATCGACAACTATGTTCTCTTTGGTTCGAATACGACCTATGTTTGAACAGGAAGCCCCCAAATGACCTTTAAAAGTTGTTTAACGATGCTGATTCGAATACGATCCACGTCGATTCCCAAATGGGTTGAGCTATGATTCGGATACAATCAAGAAGCCCCCAAGTAGGTTCAGCAGTTTGCTAATCAAAAGGGTATCGACAGCTATGTTCTCTTTGGTTCGAATACAACCTATGTTTGAACAGGAAGCCCCCAAGTGACCATATAAGTTTTGGCATTGCGCCGATCAAGAGGGTACTGATAGCCGGTGCAATCCTTCTTGCACTTGAAGTAGCTGTCGAACTCCCGGATGGAATTCACAATCCTGAGGAAAAGCTTTCGGCTCATCCGATAACGGCGCCGAAATGTTTTTTCGCCGTGCAATGGAGCGTCAGCGAAGTAGTCGGAGTAGAGCATGCAATAGTCTTCCAGACGATGCCGGTTCTTTGCTTGCAGCCGCCCCGGCGCCGAGCCACCTCGTCGCGGCTTTTCATTCGCGAGCAGGGCGGAGAGGACCATGGGATGCTCCTCCTCCTGGACGTCGTCATCGGCGTCCTCCTCCAGCAACGCCGCGAGCGCCTCCTCCTTGTCCGAGTCCATTGTCGGGCCGGGCAGACAAATCGCCGAACACCTAGCGGGCGTCGTAGGCGCACATCCGTCGGTATACCGCCCTGCGTGGCCGGAGCACCGGAAAACTCACACGGAAGATGGCGAAGAGGTTGCCGCGGTGAAACCTTCTCTCCTTTCCGGCGGGGAATTGCCTATCTAGCGGTGCTGGATGGTGGGCAGCTCCGGGATCGACAGGGTGGTGGCCGAGCGTGCGGGGGTGGGGGGACAAATCTGGACGATTTTCTTGACTTTTCGCCTGACAATGTGGTCCAGGCGTGTTTTCCCTTCCACCGGAGCCCCCGAGCGCCCCCCAGCGCGCTGGCTAAAAAACGGGCCGAGTCGGCGGATTTCGGCGTCTTGAGGGAGCGAATGGGGCTTTTTTTCGGCGCCCGCGCCCCAAAAGTCATCCTGGGGGACCTGTTGGGGACGTGGTTGGAGATGCTCTCTAATATATCCTACTGTTGGGTTTATACTGTAATAAAGATCCTACTGTTGGGTTGCCACCCAAAGACTCTGGATGCCCACTCATCCTTATGGGTCCAAGTGACAACCTTGAAGATAACATGCGAAGTATAAATGCTCCGCATCGTGGCGTGATGGTAAGCACGGGTTGCCGAATTATTATCTGCATCCAGTTGTTCTGTACTCTTCTCTAGTCGCGCACCATAGAGGAGGCCTTGTCCGGAATACCACAGAGCGTAATCACTGCTAGCTGATCGTACTCATTGGCCTTTTTACTGGATCCAAAGATGATGAAACTTGTTGGGAATTGGGATCGATTCAATATGGCACCGACTTTCACTGGTGGCGCAGACAGAGTAGAACCCGCTAATCCAAGCGAGCTTTCAAATATTTGTGCCACGGTCATTCGCGGTAAGTGGCTAGTGGGCGCATGGTGACGATAGATCTTGCTGCCATATGCATGCCACAACCTAGAAAAGATAGTGGCGACACGTACTCCGTGGGCAAATCTGATCAAGTTCTAGACCCAACATAAACTGGGCACCCATCCGAAAATACGTTGGCCTAACTAGAATCAGTGGCGGCTACACACCCGACCCAGAAAAAGTGGTATGCAAGACAAGACTTTATAACTGCTAATTAGCAGACTAGCCAGGTCGAGTCGATTGGCAACCAACTAGCTGCATGTGTTGCACGGCATTGTGTGGTTGCCATGGACAATATACATGGTGATATTGGCTAGTTCGCGTTAGACTAAATAGAATTTTTTTTTTCATTTCCTTTGTAAACCAGCTAGAGTAAAATTGTAAAAGTACCAAAGCATTTGAAATTTGGAATGCTAACGAGTCTGGTCTTAATCGAATCAATGGCACGACCCCAGGTGCAATATCAATCGTTATCGTCCCCTACTCGCCATAGCAAAAGCCAGTAAGGAAGCCACGCCGACAAATCGGCGAAGAAAGACGAAGGATGCACGCGTCTAGCCTTGCTCTCTCGACTTCTTTCTTGATGCCATTGTTCGCTTGTTTGTTTTCAACTGTGAGGTGGGTACATGCAGACGGAATCCAGCGTGGGGCGCCGATACTTGCTGCGGGTTCCCGTATTGTGTGGCATTCCAGCTGGTAGGCAGAGATCGAAGCAGCTGATCAACCGCAGCCGTCACGGTTGACAATGTCGGGCAAAAATCTCTGGCTCCTCTGGCTTGAACTCCGGATGTCCCTTGCAAGGCAGTAGGGATTTCCACGAGGCAGCGTAGTAACTAGTACCTGATTACACTAGTGGAAAAACAGGCTTTCCGTCCAGCCCATAAGTCGCGAAGCTGTAGGAACCGCGACCAATGGGACCTTTAGTCGCGGTTCTGGAGGCGAACCGCGACCAAAACTGAGCCTGGCGCTCGGTGGCCAGCTGGTGCGTGAGGGCTTTAGTCGCGGTTGGCCAATGAACCGCGACTAAAACCTTCGGCACTGCTAGTCCTGATTTGCCGAGCCAACCGCGACTAAAGCCCTCCCTATATATACCCATCCAGCAGCCAACACTTAGCCATTTGGAGCCATTCTCTTCACAAGTGGGTGTAGGTTTGCTTTTGGTTCCTCTTATGCACATAAGGTGTTTGATGAAATGCCCCAAGAGCATGAAACAAACATGACATGAAGTGTTGGAGCCACACTCTTGATCGCGGTTAGCAACTTGATGAACCTTTGATGTGTCAATATGCATGTGTGTAGTTCATAACAAATGCATGATGGTTAATTATATATTTTATATTATAATAATGCAGATGAATCGGCAATGGATGTCTGATAACCGACTCTCCGTGAGTTCACTACGGGTTTGAAAGATTTCCTCGTAGTGGCTAATCGAACAAGCGGGGGGTTTTGTTATCTGTCCATGTGTTATCTGTAAGAATGAGAAGGTTACTCTTCCTCAAGAGTTGTTCACATGCATCTGCTTGAAGGGTTTCATGCCAAGCTATAATTGTTGGACCAAGCATGGAGAAAGAGGGGTTATAATGGAAGAAGATGAAGAAGGGATGATTTCATCGATGAAAGCTATCTTGCTCATTTCGGTGATACTTTCATGGAGGATCTTTGAAGGTGAAGGGAAGGTGAAGAAGAGGCGCGTGATGATCCGTTGATGATCTTGGTGGGACCATTCTTGATGCACGGAGACGCTCTGGCCCGAAAAGGAGAGGAGAATTTGGATCGCATGTTAGAGGATCCGAGAAAGGCGCTGTACCCGGATGCGATGATGGTGCGAAAAAGCTGGGCTGCACACTGGATTTGCTGAAATGGAAGGCGAGGCAGGTGTAGCTGACTCGGCATTTGAAAACTTCTGAAAATGTTGAAGAATATGTTTCCAAAGGATAACGAGTTGCCCTTGATGCGTCTGAAGCAAAGAAGGTTATACGCCCTCTAGGTTTAGAGGTTACGAAGATACATGCATGCATCAACGATTGCATCCTCTACCGCGATGAATCGAGAATTTGAATGAATGCCGGTATGCCTTGCATTGCGTTATAAGATCGAGTCGATGACCACGGTGGCGATGTTGAGGGCGAAACCGGGAAGAGGTTCCGCCAAGGTGATGTGGTATGCTCCTATAATACCACGGTTGAAACGTCTGTTCATGAACAAAAAGCATGCCAAGTTGTTGCGATGGCACAAAGAAAGCGTAAGTCGGACGGGGAGTTGAGACACACCGCAGATGGAGCATAATGGAGAAAGATCGACGGATGGTTCATAGATTTTGCAGGTGGCGCAAGGAACATAAGATTTGCTCTAAATGCGGATGGCATGAATCCTTTTGGCGGCGAGCTCCAGCCATAGCACTGGCCCGTGACTCTATGCATCTACAACCTTCCTCCTTGGTTGTGCATGAAGCGGAAGTTCATTATGATGCGGTGCTCATCAAGGTCCGAAACAACCCGGCAGCGACATCGATGTGTACCTAAGGCCATTAGTTGATGAACTTTTACAGCTGTGGGGTGGTGTCCGTGTGTGGGATGAGCACAAACAAGAGAATTTGACCTCTGACGTTGCTTTTCGTAACCATCAACGATTGGCCTGCTCTTAGTAACCTTCGGGACTGTCAAATAAGGGATACAATGCATGCACGCACTGCTTACATGAGGCCGAAAGTGTACATTTGCCAAATTGTAAGAAGAGCGTGTACCTTGGGCATCGTCGATTTCTTCGAAAATTCATCGATGAAAAAGAAAGGCAAGCATTACAGCGGCAAGGCAGATCACCGACGAAACTGCGGAGCATGCTGGTCTTGAGGTATTTGATATGGTCAAGGATTTGAAAGTCATCTTTGGAAAGGGTCTGGCGGACAATCAGTTCGAAGGGAGGCGGCAGACGCGCAGCCATGTGGAAGAAGAAATCTATATTCAGGAGCTAGAATATTGGAAAATCCTAGAAGTCCGCTCTGCAATCGGCGTGATGCGTTCTGAAGAATATTTGCGTGAACCTCCTAAGCTTCTTGGGCGTGTATGGGAAGACAAATGATACAAAGGAAGCACGGCGGGACCAGCAGCGTTTGAAAGACCACGATGACCGGCATCCGGAATGGTTTCAAGGTCGTGCCAGCTACGCTCGACCAAAGAAGAAAGGTCATCTTTTTGAATGCTGAAGCGAGTATGAAGGTCCCGTCTGGATTCTCGTCCAATATAAAGGGAATAATAAACATGGCGGAGAAAAAGTTCCAAAACCTGAAGTCTCACGACGCCACGTGATTATGGCGCAATTGCTTCCGATTGCTTTGAGGGGCTCTGCGGAAAATGTTCGATTAGCCATTGTGAAGCTATGTGCATTCCTCAATGCAATCTCTCGAAGGTAATCAATCCGGAAGTTCTACCACGTTCTGAGCGATGTGATCCAATGTCTTGTCGATTTCGAGTTGGTGTTCCGCCATCCTTCTTCAATATTATGGCGCACCTCCTGGTTCACCTAGTCGAAGAGATTTCCGTTCTCGGTCTGTATTTCTACACAATATGTTCCCCTTGAGAGGTTCATGGGAGTATTAAAGAAATATGTTAAGTAACCGTGCTAGGCGAAGGAAGCATCGCCAAGGGCTATGGAAATGAGGAGGTAATTGAGTTTTGTGTTGACTTTGTTCCTGACCTTAAGCGATTGGTCTTCCTCGATCGCGGCACGAGGGAGACTAAGTGGAAAAACACGATCGGAAGGAAATCAACGATATGTATGGACGACCATTCTCGGTGAAGCACACCACCTTTGTCTTGACCAATTCCAACTTGGTGGCTCCGTGCTTTGAGAAACACAAGAATATTTTACGCTCGGACAACCGGGGAAGCTGAATCTGGATTAGGAAGGCCCACATGGAGACTTTCGGCGGTTGGTTGAAAACATTTAATGAATGACAATGATGTTGTAGATCAGTTGTACATGTTGGCCAAGACACCATCTTCGACTATAACGACTTTCCAAAGTGCGAGATAAATGGGAATACATTTTACGATCGCCCAAGATAAAAGAGCACCAACCAAAACAGTGGTGTCGCTTTGATGCAGACAACCGAGAATGGGCAAAAGGTCACATATTATGGTTACATAGAGGAGATATGGGAACTTGACTATGGACCCTCCTTTAAGGTCCCTTTGTTCGGTGCAAATGGTTCAAGCTAACGGGAGGTGGGGTAAAGGTGGACCAGCAATACGGAATGACAATGGTGGATTTCAACAATCTTGGTTACCTTGACGAACCATTCGTCCTAGCGAAAGATGTCGCTCGGGTTTTCTATGTGAAGGACATGAGTAGCAAACCGAGGAAGCGGAAAGATAAGAAAAGCGATCGATTACATCATGCGATGATCCAAAGCGCCACATTGTTCTTTCGGGGAAAAGAAACATCGTGGGAGTGGAGGACAAAACAGACATGTCGGAAGATTATAATATGTTTGCTGAAATTCCGCCCTTCAAAGTGAACACCGACCCAAGCATTAAGTTAAATGATGAGGATGCTCCATGGATACGGCTGTCGTAAGCAGCGAGGACACAAGGGAAGAATTGATGTGTAATAATTTATTGTACCAAACTTTGTATTTGGTCGATGAACTGAATGATGTATCAAACCTTTTGTCAAACCTTCAAGGGATTAGTTTTATTTTTCTGATTTTTTGATATATAATTGTATTTTAAGATTTTAAAATGAATTAGTTTTATTTTTCTGATTTTAAAAGGAAAAAGGAAGAAGAAGAAAGAAGGAAAAGGAAAAAAACAGAAGAAAAAACAGAAGAAAAAAGGAAAAAGCAGAAGAAAAAAACAAGCAGAAGAAAAAAGAAAAACATAAGAAAAAAAAAAACAGAAGAAAAACATAAGAAAAAAGGAAAAAGGAAGAAAGGAAGAAAAAAAAAAGAAAAACATAAGAAAAAAACAAAGCAGAAGAAAAACATAAGAAAAAGGAAAAAGGAAGAAAGGAAGAAAAAAAGAAGAAAAACAAGAAAAAGGAAGAAACAAACAGAAGAAAAAAAAAAGAAAAAAGGAAGAAAAACAAAATTTAAAATGAATTAGTTTTATTTTCTGATTTTTTGATATATAATTGTATTTTAAGATTTTAATAACATAAATAAATAAGTAATTAGAAACTTTAATAGCAAAAATAATTATCATAAAGTAAAATAAATAAGTAATTAGAAACAAAATAAAATAAAATAAATAAGTTTTTTGTTGTAAGTAGAAACAAAACAAAATAAATAAAGCAAAAATGAAAACAATACAAATTAAGCAGAAAACAATACAAATTAAAAAGAAAACAATACAAATTAAAAAGAAAACAGAAAACAATACAAATTAAAAAGAAAAGCAGAAAACAGGCCTTTAGTCGCGGTTGTCGGCGAGACCATGACTAAAAGGTACCTTTAATCGCGGATGGCGAGACAAGCCGCGACTAAAAGAATGAAAAGCGAGCGAAAAAACACTTTAGTCGCGGTGGGAAGGCAACCCGCGACTAAAGGTACCCTTTAATCGCGGCTCTCGTCCAACCGCGACTAAAGTTGTAACCTATAAATACTCGTCTTCCTCGACCCTTAACCTGTTAAATCGCCCTCGCCCTCGGCCTTGAAAAGCGCTGCCCGCCGCCGATCGGCGCCGACGCCGACGCTTGGCAACGCCTGGCGCTTGAAAGCCTGCGCGCCGCCGCCCGTCCCGATGGCGCGCCTCCGCCCGTTTCTGCACTTGCCGCCGCCGTGCCCTACGCCCTTGCCCTTGCCGCCCGCCGCCGCCGCGCCCGCCGCCTTGCCCCTGCCGCCCTTGCCCTTGCCCGCCGCCCGCCGCCATGCCTGCCTGCCGCCCGCCGCCCAGCCTGCCTGCACAGATTCCGTGCCCTAACGCCCTTGCATCCGGAGATCGAAGAAGAAAGAAAAGAAGAAGAAGAAGAAGAAGAAGAAAAGAAGAAGAAAGAAAAGGAAAAAGGAAGAAGAAGAAAAAGAAGAAAGAAGAAGAAAGGAAAAGGAAGAAGAAGAAGAAAGAAAAGAAAAAGGAAAAGGAAGAAGAAGAAAAGGAAAAGGAAAAGGAATTTTTTTTTTTTTTTTTTTTGTTCTTTTTAATTTTAACTAGTTTTAGTTTAACAAGAACGGTAAATAACTTAAAACCCTAAACCCCAAAAAAAAAACAACAGAAAACCGGCCAAAGAAAAACAAAAAGGAAAAAGGAAGAAGAAGAAAGAAGAAGAAAGAAGAAGAAAGGAAAAAGGAAGAAGAAGAAAGAAAAAGAAAAAGGAAAAAGGAAGAAGAAGAAAAAGGAAAAAGGAAAAAGGAATTTTTTTCTTTTTTTTCTTTTTTTTGTTCTTTTTAATTTTAACTAGTTTTAGTTTAACAAAAACGGTAAACAACTTAAAACCCTAAACCCCAAAAACAACAGAAAACCGGCCAAAGAAAACCGCCAACTTAAAACCCTAAACCCTAAACCCGCCCGTCTTGCGCTCTCTCATGCGACACCCTCTCCCACCCTTCCTCGCCCCTCCTTTTGCCACCGCCCTTTCGCCACCGCCACCGCCACCGCCCCTTCTTCACTTAATTAATTTGTTTTTACTACATGTTTTCGGGTGACATAATGTCGGACGATAGAGTGACCGATTATGGACAACTATGATCCGGACGGTGAAGCACATATGTTCGGCATCATAAGCGGCGATATTCAATATGTGCCGACCGGAGAAGAAGAAGATGATATCTCTTCTTATCTGAACCTTGACGGTGAAGATGAAGGCGCCGTCGACAAGATGATGCGAAGAAAGCGTCGATAAGCGAGCGATCTTCAAATGGAAGTAGCAACCACCTCCGGTGCCGAGGTATATATATACATTGAGCCTCTGGTGATACAAACTAACTGATTTGAATAAATATGTGTGTACTAACGCGCGCGACTCTCTTTCTTATTTTAGCCCTCGGCCGGATCGTCAAAACAATCGAGTACGTCGTCAAAGCGTGGCGCAACCAGGACGATGAAACCAGGAGAAACATGCACCATCCAGGTTGTCGACTTTGCAACCGGCGAGCAGCTGGAGCCCATAAGAACGCCACCAAGTTTATCAGCCAATGCGGAGCCATTGTTAGAGACAACGTCTCGATCACCGTCCAGGAGTGGAATGAGCCAAAGAAGGCACGAATTGATGGTTTCACTTTTGTCGATAAGAGAACAAAAAAAGATTGCATCAAGAAGCTTATGGAACATTTCGTTCTACCTCCGGAATACAACAAATTCGATGAGGAGGGTAACAAGATTGAGGAAAACAAGGAGAGGAGGAGGAAAGTCAAACAGTTAAGCTCTTCATAAGATGGCGGCGCATTCCGGAAATTCAAGCAAAATCTAGCCCGTGACTTTGTCAAGCGAGAACAAGACTCGGTTTAGTAGGACAATATGAAAGCGAAAGATGATTGGCCAGAATTTGTGAAGCAAAAGAAATCGGAGCAGTTCCTTCAAATATCGAAACAAAATAAGGAAAATCGGCTAAGAAGGAGTACAATCATGTTATGGGGCCAGGAGGGTATCGCATTTGGGTGCCTAGGTTCGAGAAGATGGAGAACGAGTGAGGCGCGAGAATCCGTCCGAGTGCGGAGGATGGGACCCAAGGGCCAAAAGCTGGTGAATGCGGGCATGGGGAACGCTCAACCCGGAGGCGAGGGGAGTGTGTTTACGAGGCAAATTAATTAAACCCACCCAAGCCCTTATTGGCGCAATGAAGGCTGCTCAAGAGGGAAGATCAAGTTCAGCGAGAGAACGCAGCGCGACAAAAGCCCTCGGGAATCCGAACACGGAGGGCGTGTACGAGGCATGGGGCACATTCCGTGGAAAATAGGGTTCCCCGAGCGATGACCCGTCTGATTCTGAAGCCGTAAGAAAGATGGATCGGGAAGCGGATGTTGTGGCGCGGTTGGCATCGAAATGGAAGTGATGAAGAAAACCATGAGTGTACTAGTAGCGAAAGAGATTCAGCTCGGGTGCAGCATGAAGATCATCCAGCGGATCTCGGAAGCCAGCAGCGTAGAAGCGGCGTGGCTTCCACGGAGGCCCCACCGGCTGGTGCGGATGCACCGACGATCGAAATTACTGCACGGAGCCTCGGTGGTGAAATTACTGCACGGAGCCTCCTCGCTACCCGTGGGCGATATAAAGGAGATGAAAGAATGTCATCTGTATTATCCTATCGGGAACATTTCCATGAAGGTAGCCATCGGCGATGCTTTACCATGTTTACAGAGCACTCCACCACAACAACCCCATTAAAGATGGCTATGCTCGTGTCACGGTGGAGGACATAGTCCAAGGGTTTGAGGACACAGAGATTGAAATTGCTACACGAAGGGAGAAAAGACTTGAAGATGTCAAGCGCCATTACATTCTATGGCAAAAGAAGTTTATCAAGTTTCGAGGCGGCGCCAAGGACAACAAGTCCACCCCCTCACGGTGGTGGTGGTGGCGGTGGCGGTGGTGGTGGTGGTGGTGGTGGTGGCGGTTCACCTACACCTCCGTCACATCAGCCGACGCCGCCCCCAGCCCTAACGTCCGTGGTGATCATCCGCCGCCCCGATCCTCGTCCGTGGGTGATCGAGCCCGCCCCCAATCCACCTATGGCAAAAGCGAAGAAGTCTGGAGTATTAACCGGACCCTTATGTACCTAAGACCACAAAGGTGCGGAGCCATCATGAAGCCTCTCCCCACAAGGCCTTGGGAGCGTAGTGCCGAGGAAGTCGGCAGCGGCGCGATTGCTGATTTGGAGAAATGGAAGGCGGACTGCAAGAAGAAAAGAGCCCGAGCCCAAGCCGTATTTTACGATCGGCAAAAGAAGTGGGCTAAGTCATTTTTGAGCACACCGTCCCAAGCCGCGAAGAATCGCCTACCGACTATGCCGTGAACTTAAAGGCAGGCACTCATGTTCAAGGAGAACAAAGAGCGGAGAAGGCGAAAGTATAAAAGCGGAAACAAGTTGCCCAGCTCGGGAACAAAGTAAACAATCGATTGCCCGCTTATAGTGGAAGCCTTCATCCGGATGCCCCGAGATCATACAAGCTGCGGCAACTGAGGATTAGTATGTGAGTGCGAGAACAAGCGGCCAACTTAGGTATTACTCTTCGTGAACTATTAGACCTTGATGAGTTGCCAGCGAAGGAGGTAGTAATTACATATGTCAAGAATGGGCCTCTCGTCGAACTGCTTGCGAGAAAAGGATCTACGACCAAATGAAACGTCTGCTGAATTGGTACAAGGGTTACATAAAAATTAAAAGCGCCAAAGATTATATTTATGCGGAAGTTAGACATGAGCATCACTTCAAACATTACTATGTACAAGTTGAACTGAGTGAATTGTTCCAGCTTTTCAATCTGCTGAGCTCGACAAATCTATCATCGGTTGCTACATTACGTAAGTGATTTATTAATTTCTACCCCATCTCGTTCATATTGCCTGCACTATATATATGTCCTAACTATATTGTTGTGTCCTCTATTATACATGCGAGAATGAAGAAAAAGGAATGCGAGTAAGGAACATCCATGATGTTGGGTTCATTGACCCACACATCGTTAATGATATTGTGTTGAAGCATTACCCGACGGCGTGGAAGCGGACTGTGGCAGTTTCTTACAAAGCGGGAACTCAAAAGTGATATTCTATTTCCTTACCATTTTGGGTGAGTGTTTACATCTTGAGCACATTCTCTTTTGTTTACTCCATGCATGGTATGTGGCGGCTAATCGATGAGTTATGCATGACGTCTTGTGCATGTATCGTGTCCGAGTTCCACTGGATTCTGCTAGTAATTAAAGTTAACACCTCGAATGTCTCGTCCACGACTCTCGGATAAGGATCCAAAGCTTTGGGCCGACATCGAGAAAAATGCTGCGAAGTAATTATTTTCATTCATTTGCGCTCTATATCGATCGGCCTATTTCGTTCATTTCCTAATATCAAGTAACTAATAACTCTCTTGTTCATTTAATTTTCTTTGCCTCGTAGGGTTTGGAGGCGGTTCGTAGATACAAAGGTCGGTGAATTCAAAAAGAGCTAGAATTCAAAAGGGTAAAGACTAAGATGGGGATATTCAGCCACCGTTGACCAATCTATGTGCATACTTTATGCGTGAGATGATCCGAGATACACCTCTGGCGGGTTGATCCGAGTGATACCAATGCTCGGAGGAATAACCTCCGGTGGGCGCTTAGTCGAGCTCGCTTCCGACCACTTCAAGAGGAACTAGCTGGATGGTTCTGCGGAAGTCCTCCATCCTAAAGGAGAACACTATCACGAGGACGAAGAACTTTATATGGATTAAATCATGTATGGAAACTTGTTCAAAATTGTATATGGTCATCCGATGATATTGAATATATATTGTATATTCCTCTTGAATTCTTTTGGTTCTAATTTCAAATTTATTTGAAATTGTACATTCATATGCATGTATGTAGTACCGTAGAATATATGAAACTCCTTCAAAATTAAAATAAAGCACAAAAGAAATAAAACAATACAAATTAAGCAGAAAACAGGTTTAGGGGGTGGGGCTAAAACCCTAAACCTGCAGGCTGCCTTTAATCGCGGTTGGCGAAGAACATGACTAAGGTCCTCCGCTTGACGGCCGCTGGCGCCCGTGGGCGGGCCTTTAGTCGCGGTTCTTAAGCAGCCGCGACTAAAGGTGGTGGGCTTTAGTCGCGCTTTGCTGGTCGCGGTTGCGCAGCCGCGACTAATGGCAGTTGCGAACCGCGACCAAAGGCCTTTTTTCCACCAGTGTTATCCATGGACAAATCATGATGACTTTTTTTTTCGAAAAGGGGGAATACCCCGGCCTCTGCATCTGGACGATGCATACGGCCACTTTATTGATTATTAACACAAGACCTTACAAAGTTGTACAACAGTAAGATCAAAGCCACCATCTTCGCAACCTCTGTCGCTACTCCTATCTAAGCGATGAAGGGCGGCGATGGTGCAGGCCTAATACCAAACAGACCTCGCAGCCAAACCTAACATCTTAGACCTGAGGTCCCAACCAGGACTCCTTCCGGGTATGGGCACCCACCAGTCCGGCGTGCTCCTCAACCAGGCCGCCCGCCGGGTATGAGGCCGCCACAGCCACCTGCCGCCAATCCATCTTCAGAGCTATACTGCTGCATACACCTTGCCCGGTCTCGCTGCCGTCGATGCCACCATGGCACCATACAGCTCCACCGCCCTGCGCTCGTCCATCCAGCCACATCCATGAACGATATGTAGCCGCACCATGCCGCCAAAATCATCGTCATCGACGCGGAAGATACAATGCCGCACCACCAGGCAACCTCCGTGCCGTCGCCCTTCTTTGGAGGTACTCGGAGCCCACCATCCACATCATCTCTCCCCGAACAGCTGGTCCTCCCAAGGCAGCGCCTCCATGGAGGATACGGCGTGTAGGGCGCCGCTGCCGCCCAATCGAGAATGAATTTTGGACTTTCGTCCGGGATGTGTTCGGAGGTGGATAGGAAGACCTCGGTTTCGCCTCCACGAGAGGTAGCGGCGTTGGCGGCGTCGCCGATGCGGGCGGCCTAGCCGACCAAAGTTTCCTCGGTCCCCATCCTATGCCACCAATCCTCCGCTTTGCTCCGGATCCGGCGACAAGCCACGATCCAAAACCTTGCGAAGATGGAAGATCCATGGTGCTCGACCCACGGAAAGGAGGATCGAGAAGAACCCGTTGTAGATCTCCGGCGCCAAAACCAGCAGTCCGGCGTTGCGGTGGCGACCAACATCACCCGCGGCGGCGGCGGAGTCGAAGCCGAGATCCAGATGGATCCGATCTGGAACCGGCGACACCGCGACCACCGGGCAGAATCAGCGCAGCCACCACCTCGCGACTTCGCGAGACCGCCACCACAGCGCCACATGCGTCGCCGGAGACTGCCGCCGCGCGCCGAACCCCACGTTAGCCAGGCGCTCCCTCGTCCCCACTGTCGCGCCAGCCAGAACGAGATGGATGGGAGGGAGCCCCGCCGCCGCCCAGCCGGCCAGGCTTCGCCCGGGCGGCGTTGCGGACGGCGGCGAGGAAGGAGAGGGGCGGAGGGAAGTGCGAGGAGTGGCGGCTAGGGTTTCCCCTCGGGTCGCCCGCGGGGACGACGCGAGGGGCGCGGAGTCAATCATGATGACTTCTATGCCTATTATATTTTGAATCATTATTGCATAGAGAAACAACACATAACGCATCCAATGTCATTGGATATTCCAAAAGAGAAAAGTAAAATGAGAAATAAGGTGGTATTCAGGGTGCTCCTTATAAAGGGCTCGGGTGGTAGGAGCCGATATGAATTCGTTCGTCCTCTGTCTAGTCAATTTCTGAGAATCTCTTACTAGTTTTGGTCTTAGTCCTCTGGTACGTCGGCAACTGTGACAACTTTATCCGTCCTTTGCACCAAAATGATACTCTAGGGCAATACAAAAGTTCTTGTAACAAAGTTCATGAAAGTAAAACATATTTTTGTAGCATGTGAAGGTTTAGATTTGCATTTAGGTCATTCATGCATATTTTTTTGTAGTTAAGCGTGAGCAATTGAAAATGGTTGAAGCACGTATCAAACAATGCCGAGCACAACAACATGTACATCATCTCCCATATTAAGGGTATCTCCAACGCAGACCTTTAAAACGAACACTGTATTTATCCAGGGACAATGATACAGGAGCCGTCCATCCAACCGTGAGTGCATACATTTCAAACTGGGTATTAAAAAACCGGGTGATTTTCATGTAAACCGAATGATTTTCATCTAAACAGACCAAACTCATTACATTTTGATATATTTCAACTAAGCAAAAGTGTCCAAAAGTTAACCTAGTCTAAATCTTCGCCGACGGCCGGGAGTCCCAGAAAGCGTCCGGCCTCCACATCCTTGTTGTTCCCATCCGTGTTGATCTCCGACAACCATGAGCCCCAGAAACCGCCCGGCCTCCACGTCCTTGTTATTCCCCCTCTGTGTGGATATCCGGCGGACGTGAGCCCCGGGAAGTGAAGGTCCGGTCGCCGACGAGGAAGAGTGGAACAAGGGACACGGACTGGCCCACATGGTGCGCGAGGCGCGGCCGTCTCCGATGCCCTAATCTTCCTTGTTGGAGTCCACTCCCTGGCTATCAGCAGTGGAGGTGAGGTCGAGGATGGACGTGGATGGGCTGGCCTCGTCATCGTAGCAGCGCCAATGACGCGCATCACTAGCAAAAAGGACTTGGAGCTGGCGTTGTTCGCATCCGCAGCCGCCTGGGCATCCGAGGCCAACGCGGAAGCAATGCGCGCGGCCTCATAGTGCACCTGTTGCTCCATAGCGAAGTTCAGATTCTCCGCGGCCGTAGCCGCCACGGACCTCCTCACCCACAAACTTGTCGTTGATCTACCCATCCGTCTACCGGTGATGCGCAAGGAGGTCGAGGTTGTAGTGCTACTCCTCTTGTGCCTGCCGGAATGCCGACACTAGCCACTTCTAGAGCCTTCCATCGGTTTTGGAAAGGTTCCAAATGGTCTTTTCTTCTTCTCTTTTTCTCACGTTTTCTAATTTCTTTTTCCTTTTCTTAATTCATGAAAACAATTCAAATTTATGAACACTTTTTTGAATTCATGATTTTCTTTAATAGAGAACCTTTGTAAGTGAACGAAATTTTCCAAATTTCACTAACATTTTTGAAATATTGAACATTTAGAAAAATCATGAACATTTTTTCAAAAAACTTTGATAATTCAGAGCTGCCAACGTTTTTTTCAAATTCATCAGCATTTTCTGATTCGTGGACATTTTTCAAATCCATGAACTTTTTAAAAATTTGTGATAATTTTTCTAATTCGTGAAAAAATGTGTATTGATGAATATATTTAAAACATTTGAACATTATTCAAGCTCATGACCATTTTCAAATTTATGATATTTATTGAATTATATTGATTTTTAAAAGTTATTAATACCTTTTATTTCTTAAATATTTTTCAAATATAGGAACATTTTACAAAATCATGAATAGTTTTGAAACTCAGGAAATTTCTCAAATTCCTGAACAGTTTTTTTGATTTGTGAAGTTTTCAAAAATTTCCCGAACACTTCTTTGTGAACATCTTTTTCAGTGACAAACAGTTTTTTCATCTTCATGAATATTGTTTAATTCACGAATATTCTTTGAAATTTACGAATTTGTTTTCCAAATTCATTCTTTTATGAAAATAAAAGCGTCGGTAAAATTAAATTATTTTTTGTAAAAAATGCGCTCGTTCGCTTGGAGGCGCACACATTATTTTCTTTTTGAGCGAAAGAGAGGCTCTCACATAGCGATTGATTTACTTTTTCGCGGCTGTCGATCGGAAGCTGTCGGGCTGCCCACCTGAAGCTCATGTGGGTGACCATGCGCTAATGCTCGCGCGCGGTAGCTGCTCTTGGCTTGATTGCATGTGAGAGCGAATTAAATTACCCATGAAATTCCACGTAAATGCTCTCTGACTCTTTTTTTTTGCGTGAAGTAAATGCTCTCTGGTTGTGTGGAGTACTATGTGGAAGAGCTCCGAATTGCACGTAAAGTTCATATCTTTTGTTGGCGCATCTTACATGGGATTATCCCTAAGTGTCATAGGGTCACATAGGGTCAAATGGAGAATGCCCTATATGTCATCAAGCTGCTTAAGATGTTCGACATCTCCTTTTTGATTGCGTACATGCAAGTGAGCCATGGAACCGGCTGGGTATTCTAGATCTTGTTGAGGAAACAAAGGCAGTGGACCGATCTGCTTCTATCATGATGGAACATCCCATACTGCTGCCACCAACTCCCTAAAAAAAGGCTGATCTTGCATAAATTGTCGAAAGTCATTCAAATCAGGTATGGATGCCCATCATGGGCAATGCCCATTTGCTTGCAAAAGTTAGAGCCATTTTAGGGATGTTCAAAAATAGACCATGTTCAACGGAGAGTGTTTGAGTAGGCGAGAAGGGTCCGTTTGAAAGCCCACGTTGTTGTTTGACATCCGTCAAATGGCCCAAAATTTTCCACATGACCATTTAAAGGCATCAATGCAAGTAGTTTGGATTTTTAACTAGTTTAACATTTTTCTGGAGTTTTCTCGAAGAAAGGGGTCGATAAATGGCCGGACATACCGCAGCGTGCAAACCGTGTCGGAAGTCACTCAAACCAGGCATTGATGCTTCATATGTCCATGCCTGCCTACTGCAAGAAGTTGGGTCATTTATCGATAGTCCAAAAAACACTAGTTGAGATGAGTGTGCATGACTAGGCCACACCGGTGCATCCATGAGCATGTAGTTTTTCCTAATTTGAATGCTTCTGTTATTTACAGTTTTCGTCATTATCAATCAACATGAACATTTTCTTATGTCCTAACCATTTCATGAAATTTGTCAACAATTTTCAATTTTCAAATTGTGTATTAATTTACAAACTTGAACACTATTTCTAAAAAAGTAAACAACTTCCCATATTGATGAAAATTTTGAACACAAATTTCAAAGCACATATTTGTTTTCAAAAAATATCAACTTTTTTTAAACGCAAACATTTCTTAAATTTGTGAACAAAAAATTTAAAAATAGGGTCTTTTTTAAAATTTCATAAAAAATATTAAAACTCTAGAAAATATTTGAAAACAAGAACATTTTATGGTATTTCGAATGAATTTTCATATGGACAAAATAATACAGTTAAAAAGGAGAAATATGTATTAACAAAAAAAGTGAAGACAAAAGTGCTTAGGCCTTGGCCCAATTAGGCGACGGCGTTTCTCCCGTTGAGCGCCTGTTGGGCTGGCCCAAGTGTTCTCGGATTTGAAAAAAATCATCGATTTTGAAAAAAAAATGTTTATGGATTTGAAAAAATTTCACAAATTTTCAAAAATAAGATCTCTAAAAGATCGCAAAAGGAGTTCAAGAAATTGAAAAGGATTCACAAATATAAGGAAAATTTCACAAATTTGATTGAGTAAAGGAGAGAAAACGAAAGAAAAAAACACATAATAAAACTGAACAAATCCGGGCTTAATAAAACAAGAAAAAAACTAGCCTGAAAGTTCATGAAGTTATTTTTTTAACTGAAGTTCACGAAGTTATGTTTGCCATGATAGAAGCAAAAAAGAAAGCAAGTGGGCACAACAAGTAACCTGTCCCAGTTGATTACTAGAACTTGAAGTAAACCTTGAGGGTTGGATTTTGAATCTCCTGCAGCTCATACTTTTTGAAGATTAAAAAGAAAGATAAAAAAGTTGAGGGCGTCAAATAGTATTTGGGTATGCCACATACGCCGTGTACGGGCGGTACATACACAGGCCGCGTATTGGCACGCTCGGCACGGGTAACATATTTTTTTAAAGACCATCTTACGCATTTTATGAAAGGTATGGAGAGATCTCTTTCGTTGATGTGTTTAGGGAGGTGGTAAGAAAATAAAAGTGTACTTTGATTTGCCCTAAACTTACTCTTTGTTGGAATGCACATTTTGTCCTCTTTTTATTTGCGGAATACATTCTTTCTATTTGTCCAAACTGGGACTAGGAACCTAGGACAGAGTGTGCTGGGATGGAGGAGCTATGAATTTTTATTTGATACTGCTAATTATGAGACTAACCGATTCGTGCCGATTGACAGACAGCTGGTTCCGCATGTGTTGCGCGACATTGTATTGGTCGTGGGAGCCATGGACAATGCATGGAGATAGGCCAGTTCGCGTTAGACTAAAAAAGAACAAATAGTTTTTTTTTTCGCATTTCTAAATCAACTATAGCAAAAGGCCCCAATCATCGGAATGGTAACGAGCCTCGTATGAATTGAATCGAATCGATGGCACGGCCCCAGGTACAATCCTGAATTACCTACCAATGTCATTCCAAACCCCGCATAGCACAAGCGGGCAAGAAGCCACACCGGGGGACGAAGGATGCACGCATGCAGCCTTGCTCTCGACCTCTTGCTTGACGCTGTTGTTCGCTTGTTTGTTTTTTACGATGACGCTGGCTCGTGCACACGGAATCCAGCGTGCGGCAGCGATGACTCGCGCTGTTTCTCGCACGACTTGCAATTCCAGCCTGCTGGTGGTGATCGAAGCAGCTGATCGACCGCCGTAGTCACATTCGGCGGATCATGCCAGGCGAAAAGCTCCGGCTCCTGGGCCCAAACATTCCCTCTGGCTCGAACTCTGGACGTGCCTTGCAAGGTAGTAGGAATTTCGACGATGCGTCGTAGTACTTGATTATCCATGGACAATTCCTGAGGAAGTTCTGGACTATGGGGTGTCCGGACAGCCGGACTATCAATATCCGCCGGACTCCAAGACTACGAAGATACAAGATTGAAGACTCCGTCCCGTGTCCGGATGAGACTTTCCTTGGCGTGGAAGGCAAGCTTGGCAATACGGATATGTAGATCTCCTACCATTGTAACCGACTCTGTGTAACCCTAGCCTCCCCCGGTTTCTATATAAACCGGAGGGCTTTAGTCCGTAGCACAACATACATTATAACAATCATACCATAGGCTAGCTTCTAGGGTTTAGCCTCCTTGATCTCGTGGTAGATCCACTCTTGTACTACCCATATCATCAATATTAATCAAGCAGGACGTAAGGTTTTACCTCCATCGAGAGGGCCCGAACCTGGGTAAAAACATCGTGTCCCTCGTCTCTTGTTACCATCCGCCTAGGCGCACAGTTCGGGACCCCCTACCGAGATCCGCGGTTTGACACCGACATTGATGCTTTCATTGAGAGTTCCTCGTATGCGTCACCGATAGGCTTGATGGCATCTTCAACCAGCAACACTTCCTCGGGTGAGACTTTTCTCCTGGACAGATCTTCGATTCGGCGGCCGCCTGCGGGCCATTTCACTTGGCCATCTGGAGCAGATCGAGCTTCGCCCTGGCCGTCGGTCAGATTTGAAGCTTAAACTTCACGGCCGATGTCGCGGAGACTTGATCTTGACGGAATCGAGCCACAACCGGCGTGCCGCCTGTGTGACGATGGGCATGATCTAGCTCTGCCGCGAATAGTGCCTTGGTGGCGCTGCGAATCTGCTTGACCATTAGCACGGAGCCGATCGCCCGGATCGAGGCGGTGGATAGCGCCGCCTGGCGGCTTCAACATCCACGGCGATGGAGCCGAACACCAATCTTGTCCCCGCGAAACTTCGTGACTCGAGGCGCCGGACTCTGGCGGACACGAACCTCGGCGCCCTACCAATCGATCCGGATTGGGCGCGGTTATAAATTCACCGCCGCGGACATCTTGCAATGCTCGCCTTCGGCAATATCTTGAATTCACTAAAGCATCTCTCGTTATCGGGAGAGTTTTGGCGGACTATGGCGGGATGGTTGAAATGCAGACGACGAAGAAATTCAGAGCCCACCCACCACCCACTTTGTAGCCACTTGTCGGCGATCTAACCGACATGCTAGACTTTGACTCCGGAGACATTGGCGGAATAGAGCGACAATCTTTGAGACGAACAAGAAACAGAGCCTATAAGGCACGGAGGACTACCTCGTCACATGACATATATATGGTAGACACCCCAAAGGAGAGCGATAACGAGGACCAACGGGCCGCGGCAGAAGATGACCTCGCCGATAAACGACCAAAACGGCGGCGCAGGCGCCGTCCTAAGTCCCGCCTCGACAACAACGCTCCCAAAGAGCCCTGTCTGGCAGGGCTCACAAACGGACGACGAACACGCAGATAAGCAACCGTCCGACCATGACGAGTCAGATAATCAGTCCAGGCCAGGTGAAAACAACAGTCCGGACGACCTCACGCCGGACACACCGCCGGAGAGCAAGAACCTTCGGAAAAGACTCGTCAGTACTGCAAAAAGCCTGAAGAAGGAAAAACGGAGGCTCAAAACAGCGGAAGACACACTCAGAATGAGATGGAGCAAAGTGCTCAAAACCGCAGATAAGTACGGCAATGGCCACCAATCAAAGAGCTACCCGAAGCGCAAGCTGCTACCAAAATTCGACAAGGAGGCCATAGAGCCCCCACCGTCTCAAAATAAAGGGGCTGCCGGGCTGGATAGACGGCCAGATGATAGGCCAAATTCTGACAGCGGCGCCACACATAAACCAACCAACAAACTTGGAAGGATAGATGGCCCAGCCAGATCCATCTACGGGCCAAAGGAGAAGGCCCCAGGAAGCAAGGCAACACGTCAAGTGTCCGATGATAGTGGCACACATAAATACAGGGGCGCCACACACCCACTATGTTTCACCGACGAGGTGCTGGACCATGAATTCCCAGCAGGATTTAAACCCATAAACATAGAGGCCTACGATGGAACAACAGACCCCGGAGTCTGGATAGAAGATTATATACTACATATACATATGGCGGAGGAGGCGATCTCCACGCCATAAAATACCTACCCTCAAGCTCAAAGGGCCAGCCCGTCATTGGCTTAAAAGCCTCCCAGAAAACACTGTTGGAAGTTGGGAAGAGCTCGAGGACGCGTTTAGAGCAAATTTTCAAGGGACTTATGTCCGTCCTCCGGATCCAGATGATCTAAGTCATATAACTCAACAGCCCGGAGAGTCAGCGCGGAAATTCTGGAACAGGTTCCTTACGAAAAAGAACCAAATAGTCGACTGTCCGGACGCCGAAGCCTTAGCAGCTTTCAAGCACAATGTCCGAGATGAATGGCTCGCCAGGCACCTCGGTCAAGAGAAACCGAGGACAATGTCCGCACTAACAAGCCTCATGACCCGCTTCTGTGCCGGCGAGGATAGCTGGTTAGCACGATGCAGCACCAGCGACCCAAGTACATCCAAGATAAGAGATGGAAACGGAAAATCACGGCGCAGAAAAGAGCAGCACCGGAATAAAGAGAAAAGCCCAAAGAGCGCAGCAGTCAACGCCGGATTCAAAAGCTCGCGGCCCAATAATAAAACATAGCCTCTTAAGGATGACAGTGACGAATTGTCCAACTTAAACAAAATTTTGGGTCGGATATGCCAAATCCACAGTACCCGGAAGGCTCGCAAATCACACCCACAAGGATTGTTGGGTTTTAGACGATCCGGCCGACTAAATGCCGAACACAAGGGGCTCGGCGCGTCAGCGAAGAAGATAAACCCCACCAGCGAGCAGCACCGAAAACAAAAGACTTTCCCACAAGGGGTCAAAGCGATAAACTCACTTCATGTGATAATACGGAAAAATAGTGCGGCACTTTCTAAAAAGAGCTTGGCGGTCCAACCCAGCGAACCGTAGAGATTGGATATCAAAACCAATCACTTTCGACCACGGACTATTCGAAGCGTTGAAATGCGGGGCGGATTCCCGATATTGAATCCCATAATAGGCGGATTACAATTTACTAACGTCCTAATGGGCGGAGGCGGTGACTTAAACCTGCTATATTCTAACACAATCCGTAGGATGGGGATAAACCCTACCAAAATTCGACACAGCCGCACTTCCTTCAAAGGAGTGGCGCCAGGCCCTTACGCCAAGTGCACGGGCTCTATATTACTAGAAGTCGTGTTGGATCGCGAACAATTTTCGACGCTAAAAATTAATTTTCATATCGTCCCATTTGAAAGTGAATATCAAGCACTCTTGGGATGAAAGGCTTTTGTCCGCTTCAACGCCATACCGCATTCTGCGTCTCTTACACTCAAGATGCCGGTCCGCGTGGCGTCATTTTAGTCGAGGTCACTTAAAGACCCGGACTCGGATAAACGAATCCGGCTTCAAAGCGAGTTAGGGCTCCCTAGCCGCATACCCCTTCACAGGGGGCTGCGCGCACAAACAACCGCGGGTTCATACAAACCCTGCTTTAATTATTTATATTTCTTATTTTACACATATTTTTCGCACGAATTATCTCTGCAACTAAATGTTCCTCTCTTTCTACAGATGAACAACGTGCGTACCCGTCCAGGATAGCGGCGCAACGGAGACACAGGCGTAGACGTGCAGTAGGGACCCGTTGTGAGGATTCTTTTCAGATTAAGACCCTGCGTAAACCTTTTTTACTGTCTCTTGTTGTTATTCTCCCTTGGCTTCTTCCTATAGCCAACACGGAGCCTAACGTTTTGGCATCGGCCGCGTCAGAAGACCATGCCCGTACCTGGACACTAGGGGCTTAGGGCATCTCTGCCCACTATTATGATGACCGAACACCTTAGGGAGTGTTTGGCGTCTCGAGTTAGGCATTATATGCATCAGCTCCGAATCATGTCTTTGGTCAAATGTTGGGTTTGCCCGGCTCCTGTGTTTTGCTGCCTTACATTCGGTATCACGCTAACGCGAACCGGAGAACTCTGCGATTGTGCCCCGGTTCGGTTTGGCGAGCACCTCGATGAAAGCCGCCGAAACCGATCGTCATGATCTGACGAGAGCGGTCGACCACTCGATCAACTCTTGGAATGTTTAGAATTCCCGCTTTGACGAAGGACCGTTTCTGGTCGAGCACATCGCACCCGAATACGGAGATGTGCGGTGCCACCAGGCTATATCGTAGCCCCACCCTCGAGCTCCACGGCTAAGTGAAAGTGATAAAGCATTATAGTCCGGATTGCCTAGTTAGCTCGCTACCACCTACTTAAACAGGACCGAGGCGTCGGATTAAGTGTGAAAGCGCTATTTTTGCGAACACCCCGCACCTGTGCGTGGGGGCTGAAGCCAAGACTGCAATCTTTCAAGTTATACAAATGTATCGTAAACGGCCGCCAGAGAAGTTTTACTACTTGGGCGCACAAGTATAAAAAGCAGTTATAACATAATCATCGTTTTACAAGCTAATCGTTCATTTGAGCGTGATATTTTTGAAACCTGCGACTCTATTACCTGGCGCCACACATAACTTCCCCGGGTAGTGCTCGGCGAGTCGGCTTTCATCCGAACCACGGAGGCAACAGCGGTGGCATCCATCTCCGGACAATGCGCCTTCACATGGGCAAGAGCCATCCACGCGCCCTCGATGCAGGCTGACCGCTTCATGTCCTTTATATGCGGCAGCGCTCCAAGGAATTGCTGAAGTAAGCGAAGTAGCTCGTCGCCTTGGACCTCTCGGCGGACATGGGCCACGATGTCGATCATGGCAAGTCCGGACAATCTATTTAGCTCGGCCCGTTCGCCAACCGGTCTGTCAGCGGAAGTGGCGATCCGGACTGTGGAATTGAGACCAGATAGCTCTTCCGTCTCGTGATCCTCCCGGCTCGGAAGTGCTTAACAGCATCGGCGCACTTGCGGCTAAGTCCATATCTGAGATCCTCCGGACTCCACACCGCTCAAATTGAGCATACTTTCCATCCATAAACCAGCGGCGCAGCGAAAAAGGCTTGCCACCACGATCTCTCGACTGGCGCGATTCCTCCTTCATAGCCCGCATTGCGAGGCGGGCATCCTTAACCGGCGGTGGCCTTCTTGGTCTTCCCGCTCCGATAAGCGCTCCTTTTCAAGAGCCTCATTGCGGTCGGTAGCATCCTTTACTTTCATGGCCAATTCGGCCACCTCCGCCCTGCTTAGGCAGTGCGCAGCCTTTTTGGCTTGCAACTCTTCGGCTGCCCTCGAGGCAGCCGCATCACTCCTTCGGGCTTGCTCCTTAGCTCGAGCAAGTTCGGCCCGAAGGCTCTCCACAGCAGCAGCACCGTCTGTACAACAACATACAATTTATCAGAGGAGGGCTTTGACCCCCTTAAGTAAAGCGACTGCAGAGAATTTATTTACCTTGCGACTCGTCAAGTCGCCGGTTGACAAGTGCGATATCAGCATCCGCCATGTCAAGTTGCCGACTTATTTCGGCAAACTCATTAGTCCGGCTGGCCCTCGGACTATCCGCCACCTGCATAGGGACGGCGGTATTCATTACTTGAGATTTCGAGATTTCGATCCTCGGCACGCTGTCGTTTCCGACAACCTACCGAGTCTCAGGGGCTACTATCTATACAGGGCGCATTTTTATGTGCAAAACTGCTAAAAGACAAAAGGATGCGTCATTTTTGCATACCTCAAATCCCGCCAGCAAACTCATGGCGGCATTACGCAATCCGCTCTCGGCGGACGAAATCCTTCCAACCACCATACGCATCAACGCACGGTGATCTTCTGAAATGAACGCCCTCTCAAGCAGATTCTTTAGCTCTCCTGGCCGGATACTAGTGGGTGCCAAACTCTCTGGCCCCTCCGGACTCGAGGATACCCTCCGTGACGATACTTCAGGCTTGCCCGCCTTATCTGACGGTGCTGCAGACGGAGGTGTATCACTCTCCGTCATCTCCGGAAGAAGGTTCCCCGAAGATGAACTCATCTGAGAAGGCTGCAGATCCGAACTGCAATATAAATATTTCGGTTACCCACAGAAGCATAAATGAAGGTATTTCCCTACTAATTAATTCCCTCTTTTCATACTCACGGCTCGTTGGAGGGCTGATCTTTTGGCGATGATTGTGCGTCCGGATTCTTTCTGGACACCGGACCCCCCGGGCAAGATCTCTTCCCACGTTTAAGGGCTTTGGCCTCCGGGTCTTCGGAGGCGGTCCTCTTCTCCCCCTGAAGGGAGGGGTTCTTGGTTCCCCCCTCTTCAGTTGCCCCTTTGGGCGAAATATTAGCTCCTTTATTTTCCCCTTCGCCCCCTTCTGTGGGCGCGACCTCCAACATTCTGACCAGCACGGGCTCTAGTGCGGTCTCTGGGAGGGGGGCCGGACACCTTATCAGCCTCGATCGCGCCACCCATTCCTGTAAAGAACAAGGGGTCAGGAGGCGAACTCTGGAAAGGCACGTAAACAGAATGTCCAGACTCTGAGCTATTTACCTGAGTATCCGGGCGATCGCGGCTTAGGCTTGCGTCCTCGGCTAAATCCGGACACGCCACCTGTGGTCCGAAGAACAACTTGTACATCTCCACGGGTGTCGCACCCATAAAGTGTTGGAGAATCCGAGGTCCCTTCGGGTTGAACTCCCATAGACGGAGAGGACGGCGTTTGCGAGGCGAAGATGCACGATTAGCATAACCTGCATCACCTTGATCAGGTCGATCTCCCTCGCTTGGAGATCTCGAATCCGGCCTGCGGTGAGGGCACGTCTTGAATGACCCCAATTGAGCCCTTGGTTGACCCACGACATTAGCTGGCGTGGAGGTCCCGGGCGGAATGAAGGCGGAGGCTTTTGCCTGCTGCCCTTCGGAGCGGTGATATAGAACCACTCCTGTTGCCACAGTCCGAGTTCCTCTTAGAAGGAACCTTCGGGCCACGGGGCATCGGCCTTTTTGCTTATGGCCGCCCCGCCGCACTCCACTTGACGCCCCCCGATCATCTTCGGCTCCACCTTGAAGGTCTTCAGCCACAGGCCGAAGTGGGGAGTGACGCGGAGGAAGGCTTCGCAGACGATAATGAATGCGAAGATGTGGAGGATGGACTCCGGAGCCAAGTCGTGAAAGTCCATCCCATAGTAGAACAGGAGCCCTCTCACAAAGGGGTCCATCGGGAAGCCTAAACCCCGACGGAGGTGGGATACGAAGACGACGTATTCACCGGGCTCGGGGGCGGGCACGGCCTGCCCTTGGGCAGGCAACCTGTCTTGAAACCTCATAGGCCGTGCCTTGGCTTCACGTAACTTCAATATGTCCTCCTCCGTGACGGAGGAGGGCATCCACCGACCCTGGAGGTCGGAGCCGGACATGGTTGAGGATCCGAAGCGCTCGAATCTGAGGCTCTGGGTGTTGGAACTGGGAGCGGGGAAGAGATTCGATGCGAGATTGAAGAACAAGGGCGAGCCTTGGTCCTCTTATAAAGGGGATGAAATACCAAGGGCCGTCTCCGTGACCGTTTGGGATTCACCTTCGATAGAGGCGTGGCGGCAGGAGCGGTTGGGTTACCCACACGTATTGATGAGAATCCGGAATAAGGGGAACACGATCTCTGCTCGACAAGGCGTGCCAAGAAACCGCCGCTAAACGTCTTTGAGGTGGTATAGTAAAACGATTCAAACAAAGGCTTGGTAGCGGTGTGATGGCACGCCGCATAATCGTCGGCAGATTGAACTAAGTGTACATTTTATTCTCTCTGATGGAATGTGGAATTTATTTTGCGAGCGGACACTATCACGGTGTTCATGATCTTCTCTGGATTATTCAAGGGAGGAACCCGCCTTGCAATGCCGAACATTATGCGCGCCGGACTAATCGTCATTGAAGCCTGGTTCAGGGGCTACTAAGGGAGTCCTGGACTAGGGGGTGTCCGGACAGCCGGACTATCAATATCCGCCGGACTCCAAGACTACGAAGATACAAGATTGAAGACTCCGTCCCGTGCCCGAATGGGACTTTCCTTGGCGTGGAAGGCAAGCTTGGCAATACGGATATGTAGATCTCCTACCATTGTAACCGACTCTGTGTAACCCTAGCCTCCCCTGGTGTCTATATAAACCGGAGGGCTTTAGTCCGTAGGACAACATACATTATAACAATCATACCATAGGCTAGCTTCTAGGGTTTAGCCTCCTTGATCTCGTGGTAGATCCACTCTTGTACTACCCATATAATCAATCTTAATCAAGCAGGACGTAGGGTTTTACCTCCATCGAGAGGGCCCGAACCTGGGTAAAAACATCGTGTCCCTCGTCTCTTGTTACCATCCGCCTAGACGCACAGTTCGGGACCCCCTACCCGAGATCCGCCGGTTTTGACACCGACAATTCCCTATGCCAGCCTATTAAATTTAGAATCATTACGGTACAAAGACACAGCGCACAATGCACCAAATGGCAAGTGATATTCCAAAACAGAGAATTAAAATGGCAGATAAGGTGGTATTTCTCTTTTACTCTAGTGCTCCTTATGAAGGGCTCGGGCAGTAGGAGCCGATATGAATTTGTTTGTACTCTGTTTATTCAATTTCTGAGAATCTCTTAACTGTGATCTTAGTCCTCTGGTAGGTCGGCAACTGTGACAACTTTATCCATCATTTGCACCAAAATGATGCTCTGGGCTGGTACAAAAGTCCTTGTAACAATGTTTATGAAAGAAAACCGTTTTGGTATCATGTGATGGTTTATATTTGCATTTAGGTCGTTCGTGCTTTTTTTAAGTTAAGCATGGGCAATTGAACATGGCTGAATTTTCACAAAAAAAATTGAAAATGGTTGAAGCACCTGTCTCCAATGAAATTTTTATTCACATCAGGTCAAAAAGAATTTTATTCACAAGACACATGATCAACCAATGCCGACCATAACAACATGGATATCATCTCCCGTATTAAGAGCATCTCCAACACAGACCGGTAAAACGGAACACTGTATTTTTCCACAGGTGCATATGCGGTCAATGATATGGGAGTTGTCCATCCAACCATGCTTGTATACATTTTAAACCGGATTTTAACAAACCGGATGATTTTCATTTAAACCGGACCAAACTCATTACATTTCAATATATTTCAACTGAACAAAAGCATCCGGAAGTTAACCTAGTCAAAATCCTCGTCAGTGGCCATGAGCCCCAAAAAACGTCCGGCCTCCACGTCCTTGTTGTTCCCCTCCGTGTCGATGTCCGGCGGCCGTGATCCATAGGAAGTGAAGGTGTGGTCACCGGCGACGAAGAATGGGACATGGGACATGGACTAGCCGTCATGAGACACAAGGCGCCGCCGTCGCTGATGCCCTACCCTTCCTGTCGGAGTCTGCTCCCTGGCTGTCATCAGTGGAGGTGAGGTCGATGATGGATGTGGATGGGCCGGCCTCGTCGTTGTAATGGTGCCAATTGCGCGCATCTCCGACGAAAAGGACGTGGAGGTGGTGGCTTTCGCGTCAGCGACCTCCTGGGCATCCGAGGCGCGCAAGCGTTGCATGGGCCTCGTAGAGCGCCTGCTGCTCCACGACAAAATTCGAGTTCTCCACTGCCATGGTCACCACGGCCACCTCACCCGTGAACTCGCCGTAGATCTAGCCGTCCGCCTCCTGGTGATGCGTTAGGAGGTCAAGGTTGTAGCATTTCTCCTCCTTTCGCCTATCGGAATGCTGACACCGACTGCGACACCGGCTACTCCTCCGCCATGACATCATCGAAGTACGCCTGCACCAGTTCCATGATCAAGTTGTCATGGAATGGCATGGGTATGGGCACCAGCTCGTCGTCAGAGGCCACAACCATCGTTGAGTCGTTATCGGAGTCCTCCAGCTCGTTGGCAGGCCTGCCTATGAGACTGGTTGTTCTTTTTCTGTTTATGTAATCTGCAGCTAGTTCACCATGGTTTTGGGTAACCTCTAGAACCTTATGTTAGTTTTGGAAAGGTTCCACAAGGTTTTTCTTCTTCTTTTTTCTCACGGTTTCCTGTTTTCTTTTCTCTTCTAAATTCATGAACATGTTTTCAAATTTATGAAAACTTTTTTTTTACTTTGTGATATTTTTAATAGAGAACAATTTTAAGTGCATGACCATTTTCTGAAATCTTAAATATTTTTAAAATTCGCAGAAATTCTAAAAAAACTATCGGAAGCAGTTGGCCTGGCCCACCTGAAACTCGCTGGGCAACCACATGGTAATACGCGCACGCGGTACATAATAGCGCTTGGCTTGATTGCACATGAGAGCGATTAAAATTACTGATGACTGTTGTACCATTTTACATAAGTACAATTTGTAGTGTTTATGATCATGGGGTTGTCTAATTAAATTTTAGTTTTACTTTTGTGAGACGACTCCGTACGCTCTCTCTATTTGTCCTTACCAATCTGTCAATCACTATCTGTAAAGCGATTCAGGTTTACTAAGGGAAGCCACCCAAAATGTGATTGCTGGTTCCTTTGAGTGACATGAGAGGATAGCGTATAGGATGACTGGGTGTGAGGCGGCAAGGGTTAGTACCGACTTGAAGTGACCGAGTAGAATGGAGAAGAATAGAGGTGCGTGTTGTAATACCGGATATCAGTCAGTTGTTCCCAATGCCTCCAATGCCTATCTAAAATATCCACTGTGCAAAGATGCAACAAATAATACACTCAATGAGACTGGATTACTCCAAGACATGGAAGTGAAAATAATGAAATCAGATATTCATCTTCTGATTAGAAAACCCTCTCTCTTTATAGAGCACGTGAATGGTAGATAGTGACATAAATTCATTTGTACTTGGGTGGGTCAGTAGCAAAGGATAATTTGTTTTAGGAAAAATAATTAATTTGTTATGTATCCCGCACACATTTCACTGTGGCTAAGACAGGGTTGTGTCGTCGTGCTTAGCCCTTGGCCATCGCAGAGAAAGGTGAGTGATCACTACTAGGGAAAACCTTATACACAGAACTTTAGCAGTAGCGTGGGTCAAAGAAGCACGCTGGTGCTAAATAGCAGCAGCGCGCCTGCGGAAACCGCGCTGCAGATAATGTCGTAGCAGTAGCGCGTCCCGCTGAATACACGTTACTACTAAAATTCTCACGGCTTAGCCGATATGGTACACATAGTAGTAGCGATCTATATGGAACCACGCTACTGCTACTTTCTTTGTAGCAGCGCGTTTTTCTCTAAACTCGCTACTACTAAATGAAAGAAATAGAAGAAGGTGAAAGGAAAAAAATAAAATGTGAAGAAAAATAAATGAAAAATAAGGAAAAAGGAGAAAGTTGTAGCAGTAGCGCGTATCCCAGAACGCGCTGTAGCTAATGTAGCAGCAGCACGCTTTCAGGAACGCGCTACTGCTACTTCTAACTTAACCACCACGTTCGTTCTTCCCCACGGCCACTTCCCCCAAATCGAACTCCTCCGCTCTCGCCGCCTCCGTCGCCCGTCGGTCGCCGCGCGCTCTCTGCACACCCTCTACGCCGCCCCCGCCCCCGGATTCAACGCCGCCCGCCCGACCTCAACGCCGCCCGGACGCCGCCCCGACCTCAACGCCGCCCCGGACGCTGCCCCAAGCCCGACCTCGACGCCGCCCGCCCCTCTATCGCCGCAGGCACCCGATCGAGGTCAGCACACCTGCTCCTCCCCCTCCCCTACCTCTGCCTAGATAGGGTTCTTCAAATTTTAGTTGCATCAAATAGTTAGGGTTCATCTATGGGTGGAAATGAATTGGATACAGATGCGGCTGGGATTTTTTCTTAGGTGATGTTTTCTTAGATGATGAATAAACACTAGTGTAATGCATAATAAAACGAGTAAAATTTGACCTTCTTCTATTTAGTTAGTAAGAACTAGTTAGTAAGAACTAGGTACTAATTAGGTGATTTTTCCCGCCTCGACGTGGACGATGCCTATCCCGCATCCTCATCGTCGAGTCGGCGGAGGACGACACATGCTTGACCAGATCGGCCATGTCCAGGACTGGCTCCGCGGTGGTACTCTTGGGCGCTACCTACCGGGGGGCGCAGGTTGGTGAGGAGCCAGCCTGTCGTTGACCCGAACCTTCTTTGGTGGCGGTCGCGTGGGCTAGTGACGATCCAAAGGCTCGAGGACTCCGCGGAGGTGGTGCATCATCGTGTCAGTGAGGAGGACGCGCACGTCCGTTGCTACTTGTTTGCGTTGGAGCACAGGCCGTTCTCCAATACCTGCCAGGTTCTCCGGGGATCTCACTGGAGCTATGATCCCGTGATGGTGCCTTCTCTGTGGGTGTCCACCGCCCGCGCCGATACCCATCGTGTGCTAGAGTTTTAGTTGTATTAGTGATGTTATATGTATGACACTATTCGTGATGTATTAGTGATAATATTCGACGATGTACTGACGCATGAGATGATTTACTTTTGCTTATTGAATGCATGCTAATTTGAGTCCTATAAGATATTTTGAAATGTATATCTTGTGTTGCTCAATATCCAAGTGGCCGGTCATGTTTGCAGGTTACACCTTCGAATGGCCTATGTTTTGCCGGAGTGTTGATTCATTTCCGTTCCGGCAAATTTCAGGCGCTCGATATGTCCTATTTTAGCAAAGGTCATGCCAGATTTTTCCGTGAATTTTGGCATGACTTGTGCTAGAATATGTAGGAAATATCGAGTGCCTCAGATTTGTGTGTTGAGTATCCTGGTAGTTGTCTTCAATCGATTTTCAATTAATGTTTTAACTATGAACATAGGAAATGTCTGACAAGAAGGATTTCGGTATTTGCAAATACTACGAAGACGAGCGCGGACTGTGCGGCGGAATCTTCCTAGATGATGATAGGCGCTTCAGCATCACGCTGGACGAGAACTTCGAAGTGGATACAGTAAGTCACAACGACAAGTCTTTTTTCGTAATTAGGCATGACATCTGCTTCATTTGCTTCAACTTATATTTTTTTACTATTCTACTAGCGTATCCCCTGCCATGCAAGAGTTTTTGTATTGGATAAGATAGGTTTTAGTCATAGTATGGAGGAAAAGAAAGTTTACTTGAAGACCGAGCATGGTTATATTTTCCATGCAAAGTTATACAATTCAGACGACTACACCTATTTTGGATGCAAAACATGGCGAGCACTATGCAAGACTTATGCATTTGAGCTGATATGGTTATCACCTTTGATATTCGTCCGGAAGATGATATTGAAGGTAATACCGACATCCGGTCGATGTGCAAATGCCTCGAGCTATACCATTATGTAAGTTTCTCAACCATATTTATGTCTTTGATATTGTTTATTCAAAAATAGTTGACAACTAATTTGTATTGTCGACTTATTTCCTGCAAGCAAACATGTCCAGTAGCTTGGTAGACAGGACCGTATATCGTCACGGGGCTGAACTCAACTGTGAGGAGCTCGGTCATTATGTTTCATGGCTTGAGGATCTTGATCTGTCAAGACAAATTTTCTTCCTGCATTTAGAAATGTTAGTACTGAAAATGTCGACCAATAGTGTTCGTAATGAACTACGGTCACATCTATTTAGGAAGGATGGTAAGATTTTTACTATTTGTCATCGGTGCATCTTTTCCATACATTATTTTTGAAGCTAAACTTCATTGCTAAGTATGTTACCGTACGATGTTCTTCAACAGGGACTCCCGATGAATGTTGTGCCTTATGGGATCGAGACTAAAGGTACCATGAGTATTATCAGCTTACGGCCAAGATATCCTACAAATTACTTTAGTGCATTCAAGATTAGCGACGGATGCTTAATAGTGCAAGACTAGACCAAATATGTGATGGGGGAGCGCAAAGAAGTACTAGGTGGAAGCAAACAGATGCGCTACCCATGATTAAGAGACAGGTTCATCTGCATGCTCCAGTTTGATCGAGGAGGAGAGCTATATCTGTTTATGTTATTTTACCTAAGAGAGAGCAGCAGGAGTTATTAGCTAGCTAGAAATGAGTTTGAGGATGATGATGTGCTACACTATTACTATGATGATAAAATAGCTAGTGTTGGTGGTAATGACATGATGATTATTATTAGCTAGTGTTAGTGCTGATTAAATAAATACTATTGGTGGTAATGACTATGATGATGATTAAATAGCTTGTCCTGGCGGATTAGATTCAAGTGGAGGCAACATGTGGTGCACATCGAAAGTACTACTAGTCCAAACTAGATCAAGTTTGGATTAGTAGTATACTTTTGACATGCACCACATATTGCCTCCACTTGAACCTAATCCACCTTCATTTAATACACTGTTATGGACATAATAATGTAAACCTCATAACAGCTGGTATTGTACCATTATTTGTATGATGGCGCATAAATACACTAAAAATAAAAAAAATAAAAAAAATACTAGTAGCGATGGAAGGAAAACACGCTGCAAGTAGATACCCTAGGAGTAGCGTGGTACTGAACAAACGCTGCAGCTATTTGTCCTAGCGATGGCGCGTCTTTGCACGCGTTCTATCGCTAAGCAATAGCTGTAGCATCTTATTAGTAGCGCGGCCACCCGCGCTACTAGTGGGCACAAAACACGCGCTACTGCTAGGGTTTTCCCTAGTAGTGGATAGGGGTCATTGTTATTTCATGTTTTTTCCTTCTATTTTTAGATTTTGGTTTTTCTCAATTTCTCTTTCCACATTTTTTTGTAGTTTATGTAAAATAAGATGAACTTTTTTTCCAATATATGGTGAACATTTTTTTGAATACACACTGAAATTTTTGGTGTATACGATGAACATGACCTCCCACTGGGATCGGGTCCTCGTGTCCGTCCAATGAGAGGTTATGTTCCCATTGTGTTCGCTCAAGGCGGTCACTCGGATTGGATCATACCACTTTCCCCTGCTTTTCACATCGGGGAAGGGCTCCCTTCCTAGGACGTCACAACTTCACTTTGAACCCTCATGGCTACTTCAGCTGGGTTTTATAGACGATGTACATCTTAGGTGGGCCGAGGCTGAGGCATCCTCATCGTAGACGTTTTGTGCAGTAGATATTTGGCACCATTGTGCAAAATCAGTTCGGCAATTCATGCGAGGATGGAGGGCCGACCTGGGTGCCAAGCTCTGGGCCCGTAAGGGGGCCCTAATGGACCAGACTAAGTCTCTGGATGTGATTGCCAATAGTTATGTTCTCCCTGCTGACGATTAGATGTTGCGCTATAACCTGGAAGCCTCCCTTATGGATATCTTCAAGGGCTAGGAGCTCTTCTAGCAATGTAGAGGGGGTCAGGGGACGTTAATACTGCCTAGTTCCAAGCCATCGCTAATGGACAGTGGCGGAAGTGCTCCATCCCTTGTTTATATGATGAGAGGTACTCCTCAAGCACCCGAATGAGATTCGTTCCCACATCTATTGCTTTGAAACGAAGAAAGTGCAACTATTCATGGGTGGTTTTGGTAATTCCTAACAACACATAGCTCATTGAGCTAATGCTATTTCAAGATAAATATTTCAGGAAAGCTCAATGATTGGCATGGCATGGATGAAAAAAGTGGATCCCTCAAAATGCTAAGGACAAAAGGATTGGCTCAAGCTCAAAGCACAAGACTCTACATTTTCTATTTTAGTGATCCAAGATCACATTGAGACTATAGGAAAAGGCAATCTCTCTGTTTCCCTTCGCAACAATTTGGTCAAACTGAGATGAGCGATCGGTCCCACCGAGACTGCAATGCAAACTCCCTCTTTCCACTTCGTAACATTTCGGTCTAACCGAGATGAGCGAATCGGTCCCACCGAGTTTGCCTGACCAACCCTCTGTGTGTCCATTACCAAAATCAATCTCAACAAGTTTGTGTAATCGGTCTCACCGAGATTAAGTTATGCCCTAACCCTAACCACATCAGTCCCACCGAGATGACATGTCGTTCCCACCGAAAATCCTAACGGTCACATTATTTCCTAAATCGGTCCGACCGAGTTTCACTATTCGGTCCCACCGAGTTTGGTAAGTTGTGTGTAACGGTTAGATTTTGTGTGGAGGCTATATATACCCCTCCACCCACTCTTCACTCATGGAGAGAGCCATCAGAACGTGCCTACACTTCCAGCATACATTTTCTGAGAGAGGACCACCTACACTTGAGTTGAGGTCAAGATCTTCCATTCCTACCACATAAATCTTGATCTCTAGCCTTCCCCAAGTTGCTTTCCACTCAAATCTTCTTTCCACCAAATCCAAATCCTGTGAGAGAGAGTTAAGTGTTGGGGAGACTATCATTTGAAGCACAAGAGCAAGGATTTCACCATCAACACACCATTTGTTACTTCTTGGAGAGTGGTGTCTCCTAGATTGGCTAGGTGTCCCTTGGGAGCCTCCGACAAGATTGTAGAGTTGAACCAAGGAGTTTGTAAGGGCAAGGAGATCGCCTACTTCTTGAAGATCTACCCCTAGTGAGGCAAGTCCTTCGTGGGCGACGACCATGGTGGGATAGACAAGGTTGCTTCTTCGTGGACCCTTCGTGGGTGGAGCCCTCCGTGGACTCGCGCAACCGTTACCCTTCCTGGGTTGAAGTCTCCATCAACGTGGATGTATGAACCACCTATCGGAACCACGGCTAAAAAATCTTTGTGTCAACATTGCGTTTGCTCCCTCAAACTCCTCCCTTTACCTTCATATGCAATTGTTTTACATTCCGCTACTATACTCTTAGAATTGCATGTGTAGGTTGACTGCTTGACTTGTGCTAAGTTGCTAAAATCTGCCAAGAACTAAAATTGGGAAAAGGCTAGATTTTTATTTGGTCAAGTAGTCTAATCACCCCCCTCTAGACATACTTTCGATCCTACAAGTGGTATCAGAGCTTTGGTCTCCATTTGCTTTGATTTCCATAGCTTTTTGGTGGTCATAGCCTTGGTTTCACAACCTAGAAGAGTATGGCATCTAGCAAGGGAAATTTCCACTGTAGAGGTCGTTACTTTGATGGTACTAATTTTGCTAGTTGGAAGCATAAGATGAAAATGCATATTCTTGGACATAACCCCGCCGTTTGGGCTATTGTGTGTATTGGCTTGCAAGCTGAATTCTTTGATGGGAGGGAACCAAACCGTGAAGCTACCGCGAAAGAGTTGAAGATGCTGCAATACAATGCTCAAGCTTGTGATATCCTCTTCAATGGGTTGCGCCCCGAAGAATTCAACAAAATCAGCCGTCTTGAGAATGCAAAGGAAATTTGGGATACTTTGATTGACATGCACTAAGGTACCGACTCCGTCAAGGAATCCAAATTGGATGTGCTTCAAAGTCAACTTGACAAGTTCAAAATGAAGGATGGTGAAGGTGTCGCTGAAATGTACTCTAGGCTTGCTCTCATCACAAAAGAGATTGCCGGCTTAGGAAGTGAAGAGATGACCGACAAATTCATCATCAAGAAGATCCTAAGAGCTTTGGATGGAAAATATGATACCGTGTGCACATTGATCCAAATGATGCCCAATTACAAAAATCTCAAGCCAACGGAAGTCATTGGAAGAATTGTTGCTCATGAGATGTCGCTCAAGGATAAGGAGGAGCTCCACAACAATTCAAGTGGTGCTAACAAAGCCTCATGTGAAGCTCCCACATCATCAAGTGAGAAACAAACCTTCAATGAAGAATTGAGCCTAATGGTGAAGAACTTCAACAAGTTCTACAAGAATAGAAGCAAGGAAAGAAGCTCCAAGTCAAGGTCCTACAATGACAAAAGATCTTCTAGTCGTGAGCGTAATTGCTACAATTGTGGAAGACCCGGACACTATTCCAATGAGTGTACGGCTCCCTACAAAAGAAGAGAAGATTCTCCAAAAAGAAGGAGTAGAAGAGAACAATCACCATCAAGAGAAAGAAGGAGTAGAGATGATCGTTATGAACGAAGAACATCCTGGAGAAGCAAGGATTCGGAAAGGAAGGACATGTCGTCAAGGAGCTACACAAAATAAAGACATCAAGCTCATGTTGGTGAATGGGTATCCGGCTCCGACTCCGACAATCACTCCGAGAGAAGCTATCACTCAGACTCCAAATATACTCAGGATGAAGGTGTTGCTGTTCTATCACTTGTGTCAACCAACTCCTACGACATATTTGACTCACCAAATGAAGGGATTGGAAGATGCTTCATGGCTAAAGGCCCAAAGGTAACACACCCCGAGTATGTTGATTTCAATAGTGATGAAGATGATGTTGGGGAACGTAGTAATTTCAAAAAAATTCCTACGCACACAAGATCATGGTGATGCATAGCAACAAGAGGGGGAGTGTATCTTCATACCCTTGAAGATCGCTAAGCGGAAGCGTTTATCAATGTGGTTGATGTAGTCGTACGTCTTCACGATCCAACCAATCCAAGTACCGAACGCACGACACCTCCAAGTTCTGCACACGTTCAGCTCGATGACGTCCTCGCCTTCTCGATCCAAAGAAGACAGCGTAAGTAGTAGATGAGTTCTGGCAGCACGACGGCGTGGTGACGGTGTTGGTGAAGAACAATCTCCACAGGGCTTCGCCTAAGCACTACAGAAACTATGACGGAGGATAAACTAGTGGGAACGGGGTTGCTGGCACACGGCTTGGTGTTTCTTGATGTGTCTTTGGTACTAGCCCTGACCCTCTATTTATATGTTGAGCCCCGGGGTCAAAACTTGGAGTAAAAGCCTCCTCAAAGTCGGTTTTGCCCGAAAGGCAAGAGTCCTACAGTTCTGGGCTAGGCGCCAGGTTCCCGGCGTCTACCCCTAGACGCCAGGTTCTGGCGTCTAGCCTCTGGTCTCCGCAAAACTTCCTTTTGCACTTTCCAAAAGCCTCGTGGGCTTTCCCCTTTGGCCCAAATAACGTGTTCTCGTACCCCAAACATTTCGGTAAACATCCGGAACCCCTTCCGCTGAATTCCGGAACCCTTCCGGAGATCAAACACTATTATCCCATATATTAATCTTTATCTCCGGACTATTCTGGAGCTGCTCGTCATGTCCATGATCTCATCCGGAACTCCGAACAACATTCGGTCACCAACATACATAACTCATATAATACTATATCGTCAATGAAACATTAAGCGTTCAGACCCTACGGGTTCGAGAAGTATGTAGACATGACCGAGACATGTCTCCGGTCAATAACCAATAGCGGGACCTGGATGCCCATATTGGCTCCCACATATTCTACGAAGATCTTTATTGGTCAAACCGCATAACAACATATGTTGTTCCCTTTGTCATCAGTATGTTACATGCCCGAGATTCGATCGTTGGTATCTCAATACCTAGTTCAATCTCGTTACCGGAAAGTCTCTTTACTCGTTCCAGAATACATCATCCCGCAACTAACTCATTAGTTGCAATGCTTGCAAGGCTTTAAGTGATGTGCATTACCGAGTGGGCCTAGAGATACCTCTCCGACAATCGGAGTGACAAATCCTAATCTTGAAATACACCAATCCAACAAGTACCTTCGGAGACACCTGTAGAGCATCTTTATAATCACCCAGTTACGTTGTGACGTTTGTTAGCACACAAAGTGTTCCTCCGGTAAACGAGAGTTGGATAATCTCATAGTCACAGGAACATGTATAAGTCATGAAGAAAGCAATAGCAACATAATAAACGATCAAGTGCTAAGCTAAGGGAATGGGTCATGTCAATCACATCATTCTCCTAATGATGTGATCCTGTTAATCAAATTACAACTCATGTCTATGGTTAGGAAACTTAACCATCTTTGATTAACGAGCTAGTCAAGTAGAGGCATACTAGTGACACTATGTTTGTCTATGTATTCACACATGTATTATGTTTCTGGTTAATACAATTCTAGCATGAATAATAAACATTTATCATGATATAAGGAAATAAATAATAACTTTATTATTGCCTCTAGGGCATATTTTGTCACGTCCCTAGTCTGGTATGACCTAGACTAGCTAGTCATTGTGCATCATGTCTAAATTTCATTTAAATTTGAAATGAGGATTCGAGAAACCCTCAGAATCATCTCTAAAATGCCCCAAATAAAAATTTCTCCAAAAGGGTCCAAGAAAATGCTCATGTTGCCCTCTGAAAATATTGGACAGAGATAAAAATCAAACCCATATTTTTAAGAGCTCATAAGTATTTATTTTGGGCATTTGGAATTAATCCAGTAATTATTTTGCCTTGGATATATATATGTTATATATATAATATACGTCCAAAATTATGTCATTTATTAAGGAGCTCTAGAATAATATAACTAGCTCCTGCAAAGTTTGGCATAAGTAAATGAAATGATTTAGTATTTCTATTAAATCAAACAAATGTCAGAAAATTAGGAAATAGAAATAAAGAGGAGCTTACCTGACGCCTAGCTTTTGTGTTGGCTCAAGATCAGTCGGCTCGGCCAGCCAGCCCAGCCCGCCTCCTCCTCTGTCGTCTTCGTCCTCGACAGGGAACGGGCGCGTGCCCGACGCGCGCACCGCCGCGCCGCGCCACGCCACCAGCTCGCCTGCCTGCCTCCTCCTCGCCGCCTGGATGATTCGCGCGACGCCACGCCGCCCGGAACCCTCTCACTCTCCTCCCCTTCCTCGCTTCCTCTGCTCTCTCTCTCCTGCGCCCGCCGCTGCCGTCATGCCGCCGCCGTTGCCGCGGCCACCGGCCTCCCCTCGCCCCTCCGTCGTGCCCAGAAGCTCCGCCACGACTTCCTCGTCCTCTCCACCGAGTCAAGCAAGTCCGGACGGTCTCCATCGCCGCCAATGCCGTCGTCTTCCTCCTCGGGCTCCGCCGTCCGCCGCCGTCGATTCGCCGTCACCAGGCCTTCCCCGAGCCCGCTGTGCTGCTCTGCGTGATCGCCGTGAGCCTCTCTCTGTTTCCCCTCTCTTCTCCCCCTCGCTCCCGCGTCGTAGCCGTCGCTACCACCATGGCCGAAGCCATTGCTGCCGCAGCTCCTCGCCGTCGTGGCCAGAGCCACCGCAGCCCGCGCCTGCACCTGCCACCGCGCTCAGTAGCCTCCCAGAAGGCCAACGCCGCCGCCCGCAGCTTCTGCCGTGCCCTGCAGCACCCGCGCGCCCCCCAGCCGAACTCCGGCCGCCGCCTTGAGCCCCGCTCTGGCGAGCTCCGGCCACCCCAGCTCCCCCTACTTGCTCCACGGATCTGCGAGCGAGCGGCTACGCCGGTGCTCTCCGATGCCGCCCTCAGGGCTCAGAACGCGACGCCGCCCGCGTCCGAGAGCCGCCGCCGACGACCTCGCCGGCCTGACGGGTGGGCCCCGTCGGCCAGGTGATTAGCTTAGTGCTAATCACCGTTAACTAACCCCCCTGACACTGACAGTGGGCCCCAGCGCCACTAATTCTTTAGTTAGGATTAAATTAACTCTATTTAAACCCTGTCACTGACGTGTGGGCCCCACACGTCAGGTTTGACCCTAGTCAACCACAGTTGACCGCTGACGTCGTCTTTGACGTCATCTTTGGCATAATATATATTTCGGAATTAAAATAAATCAGAAATTCCGAAAATGATTTAAACTTCAAATTCATAGAAATTCAACCGTAGCTCAGATTGAAATAATTTATATATGAAAAATTATCAGAAAAATGCAATCTATCCATCTGTACTAGTTTCATGCATGAAAAACCAACTTATACCTACTGTATAAGTGAAACACTAAAAATGGCATTATAAAGAGCTTACTTGGAGTTGCATTTGAATCCTTGATTCAAATGGACTTCATCTAGATAGAATACTAGTTGCATTAGCTCAAACAACATCACATATTCATGCCATGTTCATGCATCATATTGTTGCATATGATTGATTATTGATTGCCGACACCGTTCCTTCTCGATAGGTCCTGCTCCGGAGAGTGTTCCAGAGTACCTGTCTATGAAGCAGTGCCTCCTCTGTTGATCTATCAGGCAAGCAAACCCCCCCTTGTCCATTCCGATAAAATCCTACTCTCTCGCTCCTGCTCTCAGTTATTGCATTAGGACAACAACGATTCATCTGCTACTTTGTGCCTGCGGTAGTTGAACCCATTCCTCTGCATGACCTGTCATTGCCACAGTAAATAGTTGAAACCCACTAGCATGTGTAGGAGTTGATTGAGCCCATGTTGTGTTCCTACCATGCTATGCCTGCTATTGCTTAGAGTTGTGTCAGGTCTGGTTCATTGGAATGAATTGGAGTGTTATGAGTCGTTCTGGTGCTGAGAGTTAAGTGTGTGAACACGATTTGGTAAAGGTGGCGGTGAGAGGCCATGTAGGAGTACATGGTGGGTTGTCTCACTGGAACCGTCCTTAAGCACTGAGTTCTGTGTATGTTGTCCAATGACTAGTTACTACCACACATTGGAATGCTTAAGTGCCCCTCTCGACTTATTAACCGACTTGATCTCTGTCCAGGAGTCGCAACTAGTTTCTGGTGTTTGTAGGTAGTGTTAGTAGTCTACCAAGTGGCACCCGGCCAGGTGGGCTTGGGACAGACTAGGCACAAGTGGCACGGTGTACCAAGCGTAGATCCATCCGGCGAGGTGGGCTTGGGAACCCTGTTCACATCGTTTGGGGCCGTGGCGACACCCGGCCGGATCTCCTTGCGGATAAAACCGAATAGGCGATAAACCCGGCTAGAGTCTTGTGTGGTTAGTCGGTCGTGGCCGACTCCTCGCCAAAGCTTCCGCTTGAAGGTTGCCGAGATACACGACGTGTACATGGTGGTAAGTGGCGAGAGCGTGTGTGAAGAAGTACACCCCTGCAGGGTTAACATGATCTATTCGAATAGCCGGGTCCGCGGATATGGACTTCTTGGATGCTTACATGGTACATAGACAACTTAAAGTGGATACTATAAAATGCTCAAGACAAGTGTGAGTACTATGGATGGCCTTCTCGTAGGGAGACGGGGGTGAATCCATAGTAGTGTATTGAGTGGTGATTAGTGGACTCGTGTGCGCCATATCACCTCAAAGAAGTTCTGGTAGTCGTAGAACAGGATAGCCACAGAGTCAAAGCTGGCTTGCTGCAACTAAACCCCACATTACCCTCTTGATACAAATGCATGTATGATAGGATCTGATGTAAGTCTTGCTGAGTACCTTTGTACTCATGGTGCTTTATTTATGTTTTTGCAGCGGAGACTTGGTCTTACTAGTGTTCTCGTGGACTTGACGAGTAGCTTGTACCTCAGCTCGATCTTGGTCGGATGTAGTAGATAGTCGCTCTTCACCTTTTTCATTTGTAGATGTCTGTACCTGCACATGTAATGCTTCCGCTTGTTGCTTGTATGCTCAGTATGTTGGGTCTTGTGACCCCTGCTTGCAATAAATGCTATGATGGCTCTTTGGGCCTTATCTATATGAGTTGTTGAGTTATGCTGTGATGCCTTATTGTACAGCACATACTTGCATGTTATGCGTACGTGTAATGTGTATTGCTATGTGTGGGATCTGACTATCTAGTTGTTTATCTTTAGTAGCCTCTCTTACCGGGAAATGTCTCCTAGTGATTCCACTGAGCCATGGTAGCGTGCTACTGCTCCGGAACACTTAGGCTGACCGGCATGTGTCCTTCTTCGTTCTCGTATACATCCCTTCGGGAAATGTCACGCGATGAATACCGGAGTCCTGTTAGCCCGCTACAGCCCGGTTCACCGGAGTCCTGTTAGCCCAGTGCTACAGCCTGGATTTATTCGCTGATGACCGACACGTTCGACGCTGGGTCATGGATGCCTGTCCCTGTAAGTTTGTGCCACTTTGGGTTTACGACTAGCCATGTCAGCCCGGGCTCCTTATCATATGGATGCTAGCGACACTACCATATACGTGTGCCAAAAGGCGCAAACGGTCCCGGGCTAAGGTAAGGCGACACCCGTGGGGATACCGTGCGTGAGGCCGCAAAGAGATATGAAGTGTTACATGCTAGATCGATGTGGCATTGAGTCGGGGTCCTGACAGTTTTGGTATCAGAGCCTGACTGCCTGTAGGATTACCAAGCCAAACTGGTCGAAGTTGAGTCTAGAAATTCTTTAGTTATGTAAGGGAATTGATTGTGGGAAGGAACGTAAGGCTCTTTTTACTCCTTATACCTCATGGCCTTCTGATCTGAGTCATCATATCTCTCCTGCGGGGTTAAGGAACTAGGCTTTCTCTTCCGTCTATCAGGATCACGTGTTACTACTCCGTAGTTCCTTAGGATTGGTTGATCAGAGTCATATCCCAGTTTCGAGTACTTCCGGTGTAGCTTATTTAGTATGATCTCAGAACCTAGAGTGATGATGTCGAGTATGTTACTACTCCAATTTAGCAGGATGTCTCATTCTGAGCATTTTACTGCCGTTATGCTGCCGGAATTGCCCCAGGAGTTCGAGAGTTACTAATTTCCTTGTCCTACATTCTATAGCCCATAGTAGATGCTGATCCGTCTCTGGTTTCGTTTCTCAGGATGTCATCAGCTAAGCGAAGCTTTGTTGCTCGTAGCCAGAACCACGGAGATGGTAGGGATGAGGATCCTCCCGACCAGCCTTCGCGTTGCGAGTTCATGTTAGAGATGGAGAGAAACAAGCGTGAGTCTAATCGCTTGTTGGCACGTGTCGAGGAGAACACCGCACATTGGTTCAAAGGTCGCAACCATTTATGATTTCATTCGCTTGCACCCACCTACCTTTCATCATTCCATCGAGCCACTCGATGCGGATGGTAGCTCCGTAGCATCACACACAAGCTCCGTTCTGCGAACGTAGCTGAAGATGACAAGGTCACCTATGCTGCATACCACCTGGAAGGTCCTGCTAGTCTTTGGTGGCAGAACTATGAGGCTATGCTTCCAGCTGGTCAGATTCCTACCTGGAGAGATTTCACTGAGGCTTTTCGCGAGCATCACATCCCTGAAGCTCTCATCGATCGCAAGAGAGAAGAGTTCTGTAGTTTTACCCAGGGTAAGATGGCTGTTGATGCTTACAGTAGAGAGTTTGAGAACCTCGCTCGCTGTGCTTCAGAAGAGGTATCCACGGACGCCAAGAAGCAGGCTAGGTTTCGGAAGGGTCTCAACCCCAAGTTGCGTCGTCATCTCCACCTACATCATTGTGATGCATTCCAAGCTCTCGTGAACAAAGCCATCAATGCAGAGACAGCTCAGCTCACTTACGAGGAGTCTCGTAAGCACACCCGTGATTTGGGATCTTCCTCCGGTTCTAGTTCTCAGAAGCGCCGGATTTGGGTTCCAAACTCTGCTCTTCCACCCAGATATGCACCGAGACCATCTTATGTGGTGCCTTCCCCAGCTCAGTCATATTCTTCACCCAGGCCTATTGGTGGACCGCCTGCCAATGCGGGTCCACGTCCTACCTCCAAGATTTGTTACAAGTGCGGAGAGCCAGGCCACATTGCCCGTTTGCACTCGGACGAGTTGCTCTACCCCAGCCCGATAAGTCAGTTGGCCGTGGTAAGCCATCACGCAAGATGATTAGTGCCAGGTCAGCTCACCCTGGACTTGGACTTGTGCATCGCGTCTCAGCTAAAGATGCTCATGATGATCCAGATGTCGTTCTTGGTACACTCCTTGTCAACTGTCACCCAGCATCGGTTCTATTCGACATTGGGCGTCTCATTCCTTCATTTCAAGGCTATGCCGCTTGCATGACATGTCATTTTGTGATATGCCCTCCCCACTACTTATTCAAACTCCTGGGTCCAAATGGCAAACTTCTAGTGTAAGCCATGGTAACGAAATCCTTGTAGACAGACTTGTATTCCTTGCATCACTTATAGCTCTCAAATCTTCGGATATTAACATCATCTTGGGTATGGACTGGATGACAGCTCATCATGCCAAGATTGATTGTAACACCAGGTCCGTTCAGCTTACCCACCCATCTGGCAAGATAGTCACTGTCTCCACCAGAGTTGCAAAGTGCCAACTCTATTCTCTTAATGCCAGCCCTCTTCCAGACCTTGAAGGTATTCCGGTAGTCCGTGACTTTCCGGATGTCTTTCCAGAGGAACTGCCAGGTGTTCCACCTGACAGAGATGTAGAGTTCGTTATAGATCTTATCCCAGGAACTGCTCCAATCTCTAGGAGACCTTACAAAATGGCACCCTTAGAACTAGCCGAGCTTAAGAAACAACTTGATGAGTCCTTGCAAAAGGGTTTCATCCGTCCTAGTTCTTCTCCTTGGGCTTGCCCCGTTCTCTTCGTCAAGAAGAAGGATGGTACGGACCGGATGGTTGTAGATTATCGTCCCATTAATTTGGTCACGATAAAGAACAAATATCCGCTCCCCAGGATCAACGATCTGTATGATCAGCTCGCTGGATCCTCAGTCTTCTCCAAGATGGATTTGAGGTTAGGCTACCATCAAATCAAAATCAGAAACGGGGACATTCCCAAAACGGCTTTTGTCACTCGTTATGGCCAGTACGAGTACACCGTTATGTCCTTCGGTCTAACCAACGCCCCAGCTACCTTCTCCCGCTTGATGAACTCGATCTTCATGGAGTACCTAGATAAGTTCGTCGTGGTTTACCTCGATGATATTCTTATTTACTCGAAGAACGAGGAAGAGCATGCCGAACATCTTAGACTTGTATTAGAAAAACTCAGAGAGCACCGCCTTTATGCCAAGTTCTCCAAGTGTGAATTGTGGTTGCCAGAAGTGACCTATCTGGGCCACGTAATCTCTGGTAAGGGCATTGCTGTCAATCCCGAGAGAGTTAAGGCCGTTCTTGATTGGACTCCACCTGAAACCGTTAAACAAGTTAGGAGTTTCCTTGGTCTAGCCAGCTATTGTCGCTGCTTTGTTGAAAACTTCTCCAAAGTAGCCAAACCCCTCACAGAACTTCTCAAGAAAGATAAAAAGTTTGAGTGGTCCCCACAGTGTGAGTACAGCTTTCAGGAACTGAAAAGATGCCTGACCTCTGCTCCCATACTTGTGCCACCGGATTTCACTAAAGATTTTGTTATCTACTGTGACGCCTCACGACAGGGACTAGGTTGCATTCTTATGCAAGATCGTCATGTGATTGCCTATGCATCTCGTCAGTTGCATCCACATGAGGAGAATTATCCTACACATGATCTAGAGCTTGCAGCCGTAGTCTATGCACTCAAGACCTGGCGACATTACCTCCTTGGTAAACGTTGCGAGATCTACACCGATCACCAGAGTCTCAAGTATATCTTCACCCAACCAGATTTGAACCTTAGGCAAAGACGTTGGTTGGAGTTGATCTCAGACTATGATCTAGGGATTACCTACACTCCAGGCAAAGCCAATGTCATGGCTGATGCTTTAAGCCGTAAATCCTACTGCAACAATCTCATGTTGCAGCAGGGCCAACCACTTCTCCATGAGGAATTTTGTAAGCTTAACCTTCACATTGCTCCTCATGGATTCCTTTCTACCTTGGTGGCAAAACCTACCCTCGAGAATCAGATCATTACTGACCAGAAGTTTGATAGGGGTGTTATCCGCATCAAGAGGAACATTAAGAAGGGAGTGGGTGGATGTTTCTCTATGGATGATCGCGGTGTCGTTTTCTTTGAGGATCGCTTGGTGGTTCCGAAGAATCAACACCTGCGACAATTGATTCTTAAGGAGGCGCATGAATCTCCTCTCACGATTCATCCCGGTAGTACTAAGATGTATCAGGACCTACGCCAGAGGTTCTGGTGGACTAGGATGAAGAGAGAAATCGCTGAGTTCGTTGCTAAATGTGGCGTTTGTCGCGCGTTAAGCGAGCATCAAAGACCTCTTGGCACCCTTCACCTTTAGCTATTCCTGAATGGAAATGGGATAAAGTTGGTATGGACTTCATCACCGGCTTTCCCAGGACCAAGAGAGGGAATAACGCTATCTTCGTAGTCATTGATCGTCTTTCCAAAGTGGCTCACTTCCTACCTGTTCGAGAGAGTATCACTGCCAGTCAGCTCGCTGACTTATACATTTCTCGAATAGTATCACTTCATGGTGTTCCACTAGAGATCAATTCGGACCGTGGCAGTCTTTTCACTTCTCACTTCTGGGAGAGTTTCCAAACTGCCATGGGAACCCATCTTTCCTTCAGTACCGCTTTCCACCCTCAGTCGAGTGGTCAGGTGGAACGGGTCAACCAAATTCTCGAAGACATGCTCAGAGCTTGCGTTATCTCATTCGGTATGGACTGGGAGAAATGTCTTCCTTTCGCCGAGTTTGCTTATAACAATAGCTACCAATCCAGTCTCAAGAAAGCTCCTTTTGAGATTCTCTATGGACGAAGATGTCGAACACCTTTGAACTGGTCAGAAACCGGTGAGAGACAATTCTTTGGACCGGACATGATCCAGGAGGCAGAAGAGCAAGTTCGCATCATTCGTGAGAATTTGAAAACAGCCCAGTCTCGTCAGAAAAGCCAGTATGATCGTCATCATAAGGATATGACTTATGAAGTTGACGACAAAGCTTACCTTCGGGTTACTCCTTTGAAGGGTACCCATCGATTCGGTATCAAGGGCAAGTTGGCTCCTCGCTACATTGGTCCTTTTCGCATTCTCGCTAAACGAGGAGAGGTTGCCTACCAGTTGGAACTACCCCCACATCTTTCTCGAGTTCATGATGTCTTCCACGTCTCTCAACTCAGGTGTTGCTTCTCGGATCCTATCCGCAGAGTGGACCACGAAACGCTTGATCTCCAAGATAACCTCACATATCGAGAGTATCCGGTTCGCATTCTTGATCAGGCAGAGCGTGTCACCCGACGTCATAACATCAGGTTCCTCAAAGTCCAGTGGTCTCATCATTCCGAGAGAGAAGCTACTTGGGAGCGAGAAGATCGTCTTCGACTGGAGTACCCCACCTTCTTTCCGTCGACCCCTGAATCTCGGGACGAGATTCTTTCAAGTGGGGGCGAGTTGTCACGTCCCTAGTCTGGTATGACCTAGACTAGCTAGTCATTGTGCATCATGTCTAAATTTCATTTAAATTTGAAATGAGGATTTGAGAAACCCTCAGAATCATCTCTAAAATGCCCCAAATAAAAATTTCTCCAAAAGGGTCCAAGAAAATGCTCATGTTGCCCTCTGAAAATATTGGACAGAGATAAAAATCAAACCCATATTTTTAAGAGCTCATAAGTATTTATTTTGGGCATTTGGAATTAATCCAGTAATTATTTTGCCTTGGATATATATATGTTATATATATAATATACGTCCAAAATTATGTCATTTATTAAGGAGCTCTAGAATAATATAACTAGCTCCTGCAAAGTTTGGCATAAGTAAATGAAATGATTTAGTATTTCTATTAAATCAAACAAATGTCAGAAAATTAGGAAATAGAAATAAAGAGGAGCTTACCTGACGCCTAGCTTTTGTGCTGGCCCCAGAATTGGGCGGCTTGGCCAGCCGGCCCAGCCCGCCTCCTCCTCTGGTCGTCTTCGTCCTCGACAGGAACGGGCGCGTGCCCGACGCCTTGCGCACGCGCCAGCGCCACGCCACCAGCTCGCCTGCCTGCCTCCTCCTCGCCGCCTGGATGATTCGCGCGACGCCACGCGCCGCCCCGGAACCCCTCTCACTCTCACTCCCCCTTCCTGCTTCCTCTGCTCTCTCTCTCCCTGCGCCCGACGCGCTGCCGTCGCCGCCGCACGCCGTTGCCGCGGCCACCGGCCTCCCCTCGCCCCTCCGTCGTGCCCAGAAGCTCCGCCACGACTTCCTCGTCCTCTCCACCGAGTCAAGCAAGTCCGGACGGTCTCCATCGCCGCCAATGCCGTCGTCTTCCTCCTCGGGCTCCGCCGTCCGCCGCCGTCGATTCGCCGTCACCAGGCCTTCCCCGAGCCCGCTGTGCTGCTCTGCGTGATCGCCGTGAGCCTCTCTTTGTTTCCCCTCTCTTCTCCCCCTCGCTCCCGCGTCGTAGCCGTCGCTACCACCATGGCCGAAGCCATTGCCGCCGCAGCTCCTCGCCGTCGTGGCCAGAGCCACCGCAGCCCGCGCCTGCACCTGCCACCGCGCTCAGTAGCCTCCCAGAAGGCCAACGCCGCCGCCCGCAGCTTCTGCCGTGCCTGCGGCACCACCAGCGCGCCCCCCGGCCGAACTCCGGCCGCCGCCTTGAGCCCCGCTCTGGCGAGCTCCGGCCACCCCAGCTCCCCCTACTTGCTCCACCAGATGCGCGAGAGCCCGGGCTACGCCCCGGTGCTCTCCGACGCCGTCCCTGTGGCCCGTAACACGGACGCCGCCGCGTCCAGAGGCCGCCGCCGACGACCTCGCCGGCCTGACGGGTGGGCCCCGTCGGCCAGGTGATTAGCTTAGTGCTAATCACCGTTAACTAACCCCCCCTGACACTGACAGTGGGCCCCAGCGCCACTAATTCTTTAGTGAGGATTAAATTAACTCTGTTTAAACCACATCCGGCGTGTGGGCCCCACACGTCGGGTTTGACCTAGTCAACCACAGTTGACCGCTGACGTCGTCTTGACGTCATCTTTGGCATAATATATATTTCTCGAATTAAAATAAATCAGGAAATTCCAGAAAATGATTTAAACTTCAGAAATTCATAGAAATTCAACCGTAGCTCAGATTGAAATAATTTATATATGAAAAATTATCAGAAAATTGCAATCTATCCATCTGTACTAGTTTCATGCATGAAAAACCAACTTATACCTACTGTATAAGTGAAACACTAAAAATGGCATTATAAAGAGCTTACTTGGAGTTGCATTTGAATCCTTGATTCAAATGGACTTCATCTAGATAGAATACTAGTTGCATTAGCTCAAACAACATCACATATTCATGGCATGTTCATGCATCATATTGTTGCATATGATTGATTATTGATTGCCGACACCGTTCCTTCTCGATAGGTCCTGCTCCGGAGAGTGTTCCAGAGTACCTGTCTATGAAGCAGTGCCTCCTCTGTTGATCTATCAGGCAAGCAAACCCCCCCTTGTCCATTCCGATAAAATCCTACTCTCTCGCTCCTGCTCTCAGTTATTGCATTAGGACAACAACGATTCATCTGCTACTTTGTGCTGCGGTAGTTGAACCCATTCCTCTGCATGACTGTCATTGCCACGAAGAATAGTTGAAACCCACTAGCATGTGTAGGAGTTGATTGAGCCCATGTTGTGTTCCTACCATGCTATGCCTGCTATTGCTTAGAGTTGTGTCAGTCTGGTTCATTGGAATGAATTGGAGTGTTATGAGTCGCTTACGGTGTTTGAGAGTTAAGTGTGTGAACACGATTTGGTAAAGGTGGCGGTGAGAGGCCATGTAGGAGTACATGGTGGGTTGTCTCACCGAACCGCCCTTAAGCAATCGAAGTTCGTGTATGTTGTCCAATGACTAGTTACTACCACACATTGGAATGCTTAAGTGCCCTCTCGACTTATTAACCGACTTGATCTCTGTCCGTGAGTCGCAACTAGTTTCGGTGTTTGTAGGTAGTGTTAGTAGTCTACCAAGTGGCACCGGCCGTGGGCTTGGGACAGACTAGGCACAAGTGGCACGGTGTACCAAGCGTAGATCCATCCGGCGAGGTGGGCTTGGGAACCCTGTTCACATCGTTTGGGGCCGTGGCGACACCCGGCGGATCTCCTTGCGGATAAAACCGAATAGGCGATAAACCCGGCTAGAGTCTTGTGTGGTTAGTCGGTCGTGGCCGACTCCTCGCCAAAGCTTCCGCTTGAAGGTTGCCGAGATACACGACGTGTACATGGTGGTAAGTGGCGAGAGCGTGTGTGAAGAAGTACACCCCTGCAGGGTTAACATGATCTATTCGAATAGCCGGGTCCGCGGATATGGACTTCTTGGATGCTTACATGGTACATAGACAACTTAAAGTGGATACTATAAAATGCTCAAGACAAGTGTGAGTACTATGGATGGCCTTCTCGTAGGGAGACGGGGGTGAATCCATAGTAGTGTATTGAGTGGTGATTAGTGGACTCGTGCGCCATATCACCTCAAAGAAGTTACTAGTAGTCGAGAACAGATAGCCACAGAGTCAAAGCTGGCTTGCTGCAACTAAACCCCACATTACCCTCTTGATACAAATGCATGTATGATAGGATCGATGTAAGTCTTCTGAGTACCTTTGTACTCATGGTGCTTTATTTATGTTTTTGCAGCGGAGACTTCGGTCTTACTAGTGTTCTCGTGGACTTCGACGAGTAGCTTGTACCTCAGCTACGATCTTGGTCGGATGTAGTAGATAGTCAGGCTCTTCAGCCTTTTTCATTTGTAGATGTCTGTACCCAGACATGTAATGCTTCCGCTTGTTGCTTGTATGCTCTGTATGTTGGGTCTTGTGACCCCTGTTTGCAATAAATGCTATGATGGCTCTTTGGGCCTTATCTATATGAGTTGTTGAGTTATGCTGTGATGCCTTATTGTACAGCACATACTTGCATGTTATGCGTACGTGTAATGTGTATTGCTATGTGTGGGATCTGACTATCTAGTTGTTTATCTTTAGTAGCCTCTCTTACCGGGAAATGTCTCCTAGTGATTCCACTGAGCCATGGTAGCGTGCTACTGCTCCGGAACACTTAGGCTGACCGGCATGTGTCCTTCTTCGTTCTGTATCGTCCTTCGGGAAATGTCACGCGATGAATACCGAGTCCTGTTAGCCGCTACAGCCGGTTCACCGAGTCTGTTAGCCCGAAGCTACAGCCTGATTTATTCGCGATGACCGACACGCTCGACGCTGGGTCATGGATGCTGTCCTGTAAGTTTGTGCCACTTTGGGTTTACGACTAGCCATGTCAGCCCGGGCTCCTTATCATATGGATGCTAGCGACACTACCATATACGTGTGCCAAAAGGCGCAAACGGTCCCGGGCTAAGGTAAGGCGACACCCGTGGGGATACCGTGCGTGAGGCCGCAAAGAGATATGAAGTGTTACATGCTAGATCGATGTGGCATTGAGTCGGGGTCCTGACATATTTCCTTAAGTCTCCCACTTGCACTAGAGTCAATAATCTAGTTCACATCGCCATGTGGTTTAACACCAATATTCACATCTGTATGTGATTAATACCCATAGTTCACATCGTCATGTGATCAACACCCAAAGGGTTTACTAGAGTCAATAATCTAGTTCACATCGTATGTGATTAACACCCAAAGAATACTAAGGTATGATCATGTTTTGCTCGTGAGAGAAGTTTAGTCAACGGGTCTGTCACATTCAGAGCCGTATGTATTTTGCAAATATGCTATGTTTACAATGCTCTGCACGGAGCTACTCTAGCTAATTGCTCCCACTTTCAACATGTATCCAGATTAAGACTTAGAGTTATCTGGATCAGTGCCAAAACTTGTATCGACGTAACCTTTTACGAAGAACCTTTTTTCACCTCCATAACCGAGAAACATATCCTTATTCCACTAAGGATAATTTTGACCAATGTCCAGTGGTCTACTCCTCGATCACTATTGTATCCCTTGCCAAACCAGGGCAGAGTATACAATAGGTCTGGTCCATATCATGGCATACTTTTATAGAACCTATGACTGAAGCATAGGGAATGACTTTCATTCACTTTATATTTTCTGCCATGGTCGGGTTTTGAGTCTTACTCAACTTCACACCTTTCAACACAGGCAAGAACTCCTTCTTCGACTATTCCATTTTGAACTACTTCAAAATCTTATCAATGTAAGTACTCTTTGAAAAATCATATCAAGCGTCTTGATCTATCTCTATAGATCTTGATGCTCAATGTGTAAGTAGCTTTACTAAGGTCTTTCTTTTGAAGAACTCCTTCCAAACACTCCTTTATGCTTTCCAGAAAACTATTTCTGATCAACAATATGTCATTCACATATACTTATCAAAAAGGCTGTAGTGCTCCCACTCACTTTATTGTAAATATAGGCTTCACTACAAGTCTGTATAAAACTATATTCTTTGATCAAATCATCAAAGCGTATATTCCAACTCTGAGATGCTTGCACCAGTCCATAGATGGATCGTAGGAGCTTGCACACTTTGTTAGCACCTTTTGGATCGACAAAACCTTTTGGTTGCATCATATACAACTCTTCTTCCAGAAATCCATTCAGGAATGCAGTTTTGACATCCATTTGCCAGATTTCATAAAATGTGGCAATTGCTAACATGATTCAGACAGACTTAAACATCGCTACGGGTGAGAAAGTCTCATCGTAGTTAGCCCCTTGAACTTGTCGAAAACCTTTCACAACAAGTCTAGCTTTGTAGATAGTGACACAACTATCAGCATCCGTCTTCCTCTTGAAGATCCATTTATTTTCTATGGCTTGCCGATCATCTGGCAAGTCAACCAAATTCCATACTTTGTTCTCATACATAGATCCTATCTCAGATTTCATAGCCTTAAGCCATTTTGCTGAATCTGGGCTCATCATCGCTTCCTCATAGTCTGTAGGTTTGCCATGGTCAAGTAACATGACCTCCAGAGTAGGATTACCGTACCACTCTGGTGCGGATCTTAATCTGGTTGACCTACGAGGTTTGGTAGTAACTTGATCTGAAGCTTCATGATCATCATCATTAGCTTCCTCACTAATTGGTGTAGGAATCACTGGAACTGATTTCTATTATGAACTACTTTCCAATTCGGGAGAAGGTACAATTACCTTATCAAGTTCTACTTTCCTCCCACTCACTTCTTTCAAGAGAAACTCCTTCTCTAGAAAGGATCCATTTTAGCAACGAATATCTTGCCTTCGGATCTGTGATAGAAGGTGTACCCAACAGTTTCCCTTGGGTATTCTATGAAGATGCACTTCTCCGATTTGGTTCGAGCTTATCAGGTTAAAACTTTTTCACATAAGCATCGCAACTCCAAACTTTAAGAAACGACAGTTTAGGTTTATTGCTAAACCATAGTTCATACGGTGTCGTCTCAACGGATTTAGATGGTGCCCTATTTAACATGAATGTAGCTATCTCTAATGCATAACCCCAAAACGATATTGGTAAATCGGTAAGAGACATCATTAATCACACCATATCAAATAAAGTGCGGTTATGACGTTCGGACACACCGTTACGCTGTGGTGTTCCAGGTGGCATGAGTTTGTGAAACTATTCCACATTGTTTCAACTGAAGGCCAAACTCGTAACTCAAATATTCATCTGCACGATCAGATCGCAGAAACTTTATTTTGTTGTTACGATGATTTTACACTTCATTCTGATTCTTTGAACCTTTCAACTATTTCAGACTTATGTTTCATCAAGTAGATATACCCATATCTGCTCAAATCATCTGTGAAGGTCAGAAAATAATGATACCTGCCACGAGCCTTAATACTCATCTGTCTGCATACATCAGTATGTATTATTTCCAACAAGTTTGGTGGTTGTTCCATTGTTCCGAAGAACGGAGTTTTAGTCATCTTGCCCAAAAGGCACGATTCACAAGCATCAAATGATTCATAACCAAGTTATTCCAAAAAATCCATCTTTATGGAGTTTCTTCATGCGCTTTACACCGATATGACCCAAACGGCAGTGCCACAAATAAGTTGCACTATCATTATCAACCTTGCATCTTTTGGCATCAATATTATGTATATGTGTATCACTACAATCGAGATCCAACAAACTATTTTCATTGGGTGTATGACCATCGAAGGTTTTATTCATGTAAACAGAACAACAATTATTCTCTGACTTTAAATGAATAAATGTATTGCAATAAACATGATTAAATCATATTCATGCTCAACGCAAACGCCAAATAACATTTATTTAGGTTTAACACTAATCTCGAAAATATAGGGAGTGTGCGATGATGATCATATCAATCTTGGAACCACTACCAACACACATCATCACTTCACCCTCAACTAGTGTCTGTTTATTCTGTAACCCCTGTTTCAAGTTACTAATCTTAGCAACCGAACAAGTATCAAATCCCCAGGGGTTACTATAAACACTAGTAAGGTACACATCAATAACCTATATATAAAATATACCCTTGTTCACTTTGCCATCCTTCTTATCTACCAAATATTTAGGGCATTTCCGTTTCCAGTGACCATTTCCTTTGCAGTGTAAGCACTCAGTTTCAGGCTTTGGTCCAGCTTTGGGCTTCTTCGTGGGAGTGACAACTTGCTTGTCATTCTACTTGAAGTTTCGTTTCTTTCCCTTTGCCCTTTTCTTGAAACTAGTGTTCTTGACAATCATCAACACTTGATGCTCTTTCTTGATTTCTACCTTCGTCGATTTCAACATCACTAAGAGCTCGGGAATCGTTTTCGTCATCCCTTGCATACTATAGTTCATCACGAAGTTCTACTAACCTGGTGATGGTGACTAGAGAACTCTATCAATCACTATCTTATTTGGAAGATTAACTCCCACTTGATTGAAGCGATTGTGACAATCTGAGCACATGCTCACTAGTTGAGCGATTCTCCTCCATCTTTTAGCTATAGAACTTGTTGGAGACTTCATATCTCTCAACTCAGGTATTTGCTTGAAATATTAACTTCAATTCCTGGAACATCTCATATGGTTCATGACGTTCAAAATGTCTTTGAAGTCCCGATTCTAAGTAGTTAAGCATGGTGCACTAAGCTATCAAGTAGTCATCATATTGAGCTAGCCAAACGTTCATAACGTCTGCATCTGCTCCTGCAATAGGTCTGTCACCTAGCGGTGCATCAAGGACATAATTCTTCTGTGCAGCAATGAAGATAAACCTCAGATCACGGATCCAATCCGCATCATTGCTACTAACATCTTTCAACACAATTTTTCTCTAGGAACATATCAAAATAAACATATGAAAGAAACAACGCGAGCTATTGTTCAATTAATTTGCAAAATACTACTAGGACTAAGTTCATGATAAATTTAAGTTCAATTAATCATATTACTTAAGAACTCCCACTTAGACGGACATCTCTCTAGTCATCTAAGTGATCACGTGATCCAAATCAACTAAACCATAACCGATCATGACGTGAAATGGAGTAGCTTTCAATGGTAAACATCACTATGTTGATCATATCTATTATATGATTCACGCTCGACCTTTCGGTCTCTGTGTTCCGAGGTCATATCTGTATATGCTAGGCTCGTCAAGTTTAACCTGAGTATTCCGCGTGTGCAACTGTTTTGCACCCGTTGTATTTGAACGTAGAGCCTATCACACCCGATCATCACGTGGTGTCTCAGCACGAAGAACTTTCGCAATGGTCTATACTCAGGGAGAACACTTCTTGATAATTAGTGAGAGATTAGCTTATAATGCTACCGTCAATCAAAGCAAAATAAGATGCATAAAGGATAAACATCACATGCAATCAATATAAGTGATATGATATGGCCATCATCATCTTGTGCTTGTGATCTCCATCTCCGAAGCACCGTCGTGATCACCATCGTCACCGGCATGACACCTTGATCTCCATCGTAGCATCGTTGTCATTACGCCATCTATTGCTTCTACGACTATCGCTACCACTTAGTGATAAAGTAAAGCAATTACAGGGCGCTTGCATTTCATACAATAAAGCGACAACCATATGGCTCCTGCCAGTTGCCGATAACTTGGTTACAAAACATGATCATCTCATACAATAAAATATAGCATCATGCCTTGACCATATCACATCACAACATGCCCTGCAAAAACAAGTTAGATGTCCTCTACTTTGTTGTTGCAAGTTTTACGTGGCCGCTACAGGCTTAGCAAGAACCGTTCCTACCTACGCATGAAAACCACAAGGATAGTTCGTCAAGTTAGTGTTGTTTTAACCTTCTCAAGGACCGGGCGTAGCCACACTTGGGTCAACTAAAGTTGGAGAAACTGACACCCGCCAGCCACCTGTGTGCAAAGCACGTCGGTAGAACCAGTCTCGCGTAAGAGTACGCGTAATGTCGGTCCAGGCCGCTTCATCCAACAATACCACCGAACCAAAGTATGACATGCTGGTAAGCAGTATGACTTGTATCTCTCACAACTCACTTGTGTTCTACTCGTGCATATAACATCTACGCATAAAACCTGGCTCGGATGCCACTGTTGGGGGACGTAGTAATTTCAAAAAATTACCTACGCACACGCAAGATCATGGTGATACATAGCAACGAGACGGGGAGTGTATCTTCATACCCTTGAAGATCGCTAAGCGGAAGCGTTTATCAACGCGGTTGATGTAGTCGTACGTCTTCATGATCCGACCGATCCAAGTACCGAACGCACGGCACCTCCGAGTTCTGCACATGTTCAGCTCGATGATGTCCTCGCCTTCTCGATCCAGCAAGACGGGCGAAGTAGTAGATGAGTTCCAGCAGCACGACGGCGTGGTGACGGTGTTGGTGAAGAACAATCTCCGCAGGGCTTCGCCTAAGCACTGCAGAAACTATGACGGAGGATAAACTAGAGGGAACGGGGTTGCCGGCACATGGCTTGGTGTTTCTTGATGTGTCTTTAGTGCTAGCCCCGCCCCTCTATTTATTTGTTGAGCCCTGGGGTCGAAACTTGGAGTAAAAGCCTCCTCAAAGTCGGTTTTGCCTGAAAGGCAAGAGTCCTACACGGACTCGAGGGCTAGACGCCAGGTTCCCGCGTCTACCCCTAGATGCCGGGGTTCTGGCGTCTAGCCTCCGTCTCTGCAAAACTTCCTTTTCACTTTCCAAAAGCCTCGTGGGCTTTCCCTTTAGCCCAAATAACGTGTTCTCGCACCCAAACATTTGAAACATCCGGAACCCCTTCCGTGAATTCGGAACCCTTCCGAGATCAAAAACTATTATCCCATATATTAAACTTTATCTCTGGACCATTCCGTAGTTCCTCGTCATGTCAATGATCTCATCCGGAACTCCGAACAACATTCGGTCACCAACATACATAACTCATATAATACTATATCGTCAACGAAACGTTAAGCGTGCGGACCCTACGGGTTCGAGAACTATGTAGACATGACCGAGACACGTCTCCGGTCAATAACCAATAGCGGGACCTGGATGCCCATATTGGCTCCCACATATTCTACGAAGATCTTTATCGGTCAAACCGCATACAACATACTTTGTTCCCTTTGTCATCGGTATGTTACTTGCCCGAGATTCGATTGTCGGTATCTCAATACCTAGTTCAATCTCGTTACCGGCAAGTCTCTTTACTCGTTCCATAATACATCATCCGGCAACTAACTCATTAGTTGCAATGCTTGCAAGGCTTTAAGTGATGTGCATTACCGAGTGGGCCCAGCGATACCTCTCCAACAATTGGAGTGAAAAATCCTAATCTTGAAATCCGCCAACCCAACAAGTACCTTCGGTGACACCTGTAGAGCACCTTTATAATTACCCAGTTACGTTGTGACGTTTGGTAGCACATAAAGTGTTCCTCTGGTAAACGGGAGTTGCATAATCTCATAGTCATAGGAACATGTATAAGTCATGAAGAAAGCAATAGCAACATACTAAACGATCAAGTGCTAAGCTAAGGGAATGGATCATGTCAATCACATCATTCTCCTAATGATGTGATCCCGTTAATCAAATGACAACTCATGTCTATGGTTAGGAAATTTAACCATCTTTTATTAACGAGCTAGTCAAGTAGAGGCATACTAGTGACACTATGTTTGTCTATGTATTCACACATGTATTATGTTTCCGGTTAATACAATTCTAGCATGAATAATAAACATTTATCATGATATAAGGAAATAAATAATAACTTTATTATTGCCTCTAGGGCATATTTCCTTCAGATGACTTGCTAGGTGATGATGATTTACTTGTTGACAACTCTAGTGATGAATACTATGATGAAACGTCAAATAATCATGCTAATCAAGATAAAATGAATGGCAATGATAATGAGAAGATTGAGCACCTAAATAAAGAACTAAACACTCATAAGTTAGCTCATGAAACTATCTTTGAAGATCATCGAGAACTTTTAAAGACTCATGAGAAGTTATGCTTTGAAAAGCTCAACCTTGAGCAAGAGCATGAGTTTTTAAAGGCAATCAATGATGATCTACGCAAGAAAAGTTCTTCTTACATTGCCAAGCGTTTACTCTTATCTACTTACATGCCTCAGGTCAAGTCTAGTAACAAGAACAAGAAAGATTCTTCTTCTAGTAGTAACAATAATCATGCTAAATCCAATGTTGTTGCTTATAGTAGTTCTCTTGATTACACTAATGATTCTCTTAGCCAAGTTACACTTGAGCAAGAAAATAGCTTATTGAAGGGAATTATAGAGAAAGGTGTTTACAAGAGTCTTGCCGGAAGTAAGAAATTCAAGGAAATTGTACGCAAGAAAGGAAGGCACCGGAAGAATCAAGGTGTTGGTTTTGAACAAAATTCAATGCCAATGGAGTTGAGTGGGAAGAAGATCAATACCCCAAGACAAAGTTTGTTCCTCAACAAGAGAAGTATGATCCTACTTCTTTCAAAGGGACACAATCTCAAGATGATCTTCCACCACAAGACCAAAAGCAAAAAAGGCAAGGACAAGCTTCAAGAGGAGATTGATGCATTTGAAGAAGCTCCTAAGGCCATGGTCAAGTGGGTTCCCAAGACTACATCAAGTTCTACTTCAACAAGTACAACTACAACTCCAAGGATTCCCATAAAGATGATGTGGATCCCAAAGAAGAAGAACTAGAGAGTTCTTGAGGGTGACTCCGCAAACATACTTCACTGTTATCATTTTGGCAAGAACAAGTGCAATCAACTTCCACATCTTGCACTAGTTCAAGGAGTCACAAACCCTCTTGTTGGTAAGACAAGGGACAAGGTAACCTAATGCTTTCATGGACATCATCTTGTGTATGCATCACTCTATGTCTATGGATATCCTTGTTTGTTCCTTGTGGGACTAACCCGTGTAGGTATTGAAAGTGCAACTCATTCCAATGGATTGCTCCAAAAGATCTACATCAACATTGAGCATCCACATCTTCAACACCTACATGAAGTCGTCATCGACAAAACCCAAGGTTAGTTCATCCCTCTTAGGGGAAGTCTCACATCTAGGGGGAGCTTTACTCTAAGAATTGAGCTAAAGTAACTCTAATGGTGTGAACACAACAATGCTTTACGTAGAAGTGGTAACCCCACCTGTGCTTAAACGACGAGTATGACCTATGATCAAATGTTCTCATTTGACTCCTAAGTCAATATACTCATATATAGATGACCTAGTCATCGCCAATTGCTTGATTGATGCTAGAATTGGTTTTCCATGCTTTGCCACATATTTCACTTGCCATTTTATTGTGTGAGCATGTTGGTTGCATATTTTACTCATTCGAGGACATCCACTTGTTGTTTTGATTTTTTGTGTTCTTTTCTTTTGCCAAGTGGATGGACAAGAATGCCTAAGAACCTTCTCTAGCTATCTATGCTTTTCCTGTCTCAAACTCTATTCATGCTACATCACAAAGTTTGATCAAGTCAGATTCGAACTACTCTGTGTGAGGAGCACTCAGAGTCCCCAATTTGTCATAGACTTAAACTTCCAAAACTTCTTTGTGCATTTCGGTCTTACCGATTCACCATTTTCGGTCACACCGAGATCACTAAGTTGATCTAGGTTTTCAACCTCGGTGCAACCGATTAGAACTTGTTGGTCACACCGAGTTGCTGTAACTACTTGCAGTTTTGCATCTCGGTGCCACCGAGTTGTTCCACTCGGTCACACCGACAGGGCCAGGCTATATATTCCCCCGGGTAAATTTTGGAAATTTTTCCGAAACCCCTTCTCCCGCGCATAGCCCGCTCTACCTCCTCGTCGTCAGCAACCTCCCGCCGCTGGTCTCCGCCGCCATCAATGGGATTCCGCTCCTCCGTTGCCGCCGTAGCAAGTCCACCGCCTAACTAGGGTATGGATTTGAAACTTTGTGCTATCCTCACTCCGATTCCGAGCACATTGCATTGCCATGAATCTTGCCACGTTTGAAATCGTTCTATCCAGCTAAAGAACTCCATAGATTAGATTTGGATTGAAAATTTAGGGTTAGGTTTCCGCCGAATTCATCTCGGCCCGACCGAGTTGTAGAAATCGGTCTCACCGATTTGGCCTAGGCCATTGCACATGTGATTCTCGGTCTGACCGAGGATTGCAAATCGGTGCGACCGAGATCGATTCTTTGTGAAACCAAAGCAGTCTCGGTGCCACCGAACTGTGACTCAGTCTGACCGAGTTCACTAGTTTAGGTTCCAAAAGCTGCTTCGGTATCACCGAGTTTACAAATCGGTACCTCCGTAATGCTTTCTGTGGAAAACTAAAACTAAGTTTTTGATTCAATTTTTTGCAAAAACCTCTGTGCTTTGTGATTCTTATCCACTTTACCTCATCTACATCTATTCACAGGGTCTACTGTCAGTAAGTTTGCAAGATGTCTGATCAAAGTAATAGTCAGAACAAGACAAAGGAGCAAGTTCAGATGAGTGAGGGCACTAGTCCCTCTAGTAGTTATGATGAGGGCAGCAGGAGCACACCCAGCAATTTGCCCAAGGCAGCAACCAGGGCAAGGAAGAAGAAAACCTCATATTCTAAAGATGAGGATTATATTGCTGTTGAGGATGAGGTCACTTCTAAGAAGAAGGTGCTGAAAAAGGAGTATGGCACAGCTGCTACCACCAAGCCAGGTATGCACAAGAAGGCACCTGCAAGGAGAATTCCAACTTCCAAACCTAGGAAGGTTGCCATTGGTGAAACCATAAAGTTCACCATTGAGTCTGATGAAGAAGCTGCTGGCCAGGATAAGAAGAAGAAGAGAGTCAGAACCACTACTGCCAAAGTCCTTGGCAAGCCCTCTATGAGGAGATCTTTTGATGAGGAAGAAGAAGAGGAAAAGGATGCTGCACTAGCACCCAAACTCAGAAGCTAATGGGAGATGCAATCAAGTCAGGGGCTGCTCCATCTAAGCCCAAAGCTGCTCCCAAGGCTGCTGCAGCAGCAGCAAAGCCTAAACCCAAGAGTAACACTAGAATTATTCCTGCATCTGAGAAGAACAAGGCCCCAGTGCCTGAAGCTGCTGAAGAAGATGAAGATTATCTTGTTTTTAGAAAGTTGAAGCCCAAGATTCCTGATCACAATGATGCTCATCCAGTTGATGAAGACATGCATATCAGAAAGGATGCTAGACTGGGATTGTGGAGACAGACAGATCCTTATGCCGTGAGGAGAAGGACAACAGTTGACTACATATTCCATACAAAGGAGCAACAGGATTTCTATTAAACCATTTTGCTTGACAAGAAGCCCATTGTGTGTGACATGAGATGGATCAACTGGGAATACATTAAGACGAATGAAGCTCACTATCCAGGAGTGTATGGCAGCATCAAGTCTTGTGGAGTAGATGACTTTGTTGCCCAGAAGCTCACAAAGTTGAATGATGAGCTCATTATGCTGTTTTACTCCACAGCTCACTTCTACCCAGACCGGAAGATTGTCTGGATGTCTAAGGGTACTAGGTACCAATCCACAGTTGAAGAATGGGCTGAGCCGATCAATGCCCCTAAGGAATCTGAAGATGACTTGGATGTATATGCACAGAAGAATAAACACCACAACTCTATGGCTCACATGTACAGAGAGATCCCAGAAAAGGCTTTGGAAACTCACAAGATTGGATCTATGCATTTCTTGTTGTCTGGTCTGCCTACTATCAATTGGATACTTAGGCACACATTGCTTCGCAAGTCAGATCACAAGATGATCAAAGGTCATGCAATCAACTTGCTGCACTTGTTTGGCATACCTCAGAAATTCAAAGTCATGAGACTGATTGTGGAAACAATTAAGAGGATTGCAGCTGATCAGAAGAGGAGTTGTGGGTATGCTCCACACATTCAGGAGCTCATCAACTCAAAGATGGGCACAGGCACGTATCTTTTGGATCAGGAGCATCTACCCCTATATCCTGAATTTGAGGACAACACAGTTGAGATGAATGAGGAAGAACCATCATCTTTGCAAGCACATGAAAAGAGAGAGAAAGCAAGGGCAGAGAAAGCTGCAAAGATGCCAACTGCTGAAGAGGCATCTCAAGTGTTTCTGAAGAGCAAGCAAGACCAGCTTTGCTACTTGATTGCCTCAACCTTGAGGATTGAGAAGGGATTGGCCACCCTGACTCAAAACCAGGAGAGCTTGGAGAGAATCATAGAGTAGAAGTTTAATGCACTTGATGTGAAGGTCATAGAAATCCAAACTGCAGTTGAGAAACTTCAGGAGGAAGTGGAGAAGAAGGGCACGTCTACCACAGATGCATTTGCCAGAGTGCCCAGAGGACAAAGATCTGCTGCTGTGCCTGTTCCAGACACCAGAGCTACATCAGCTGCCACAGCCTCAGTGCCTCCAGCTCCATCACCCACTCCGCCAGCTCCAGCTACATCAACTGATGTTTTCATCCTTGGGGTCATCTCTACACCACCACATGAAGACCAAGACTGAGAGACGATAAGTACTATGCATCTTTGAACTTTTTGGTAACTTGTTTCCAAAGGGGGAGAAGAATGTATAGATCATAGGCTTCGACAGAGAGTGTTGCTTTTTATCTCTCTTGCTTTTGGTGGTTGAACTTCTTTATGTGTGTTTTGCTTGATACATTATGCCTTTTGTGAGATACTTGGATGATCATGTGTTTGATCATATGCTAGCTTAATGCTTGTTGGATGACATTATCTTTTCTATCCTTATATGATCATTCACTTTGCTTGGTGATGAGTGCATGTGTTTAATTATTATCATTTTGAGCGCTCCACCAAGATTTATGTGACATGGAAGAGTGACCCATGGTCCTAACTTATTGTGCATTTGCAGTCCAAAGTAAATTCTTGAAATAGTGCACAACTTCAGGGGGAGCTCTTACTTATCACATACTTCTCAAAGCGACGATGTTTTTCAATCTTATTATCATTTGTCGAAGCTTTGATCTATATGTTGTCATCAATTGCCAAAAAGGGGGAGATTGAAAGTGCAACTATCCCTGGGTGGTTTTGTTCCTAACAACATATAGCTCATTGAGCTAATGCTATTTCAAGATAAATAATTCAGGAAAGCTCAATGATTGGCATGGCATGGATGAGAAAAGTGGATCCCTCAAAATGCCAAGGACAAAAGGATTGGCTCAAGCTCAAAGCACAAGACTCTACATTTTCTATTTTAGTGATCCAAGATCGCATTGAGTCTATAGGAAAAGCCAATACTATCAAGGAGGGATGAGGTGTTGCTTAGTGAGTTTCTTGATCAAAATGCTTAGTGATATGCTCCAAAGCCCTCAACTACTTTCTCACATCCACATATGACCTAAACCAAAAGTCAAACTCGGCCCCACCAAAACCATCCATCTGGCGCCACCGAGTTCAGATGTCATAGCCACTTCCACAAACCCTAGTCTTTTTGGTCTCACCGATAGGGATCTCGGTCTCACTGAGATGGGATTGCAATCTCTCTATTTCCCTTCGTAACGTTTCGGTCAAATCGAGATGAGCGATCAGTCCCACCAAGACTGCAATGCAAACTCCCTCTTTCCCCTTCGTAACGTTTTGGTCTAACCGAGATGAGCGAATCGATCCCATCGAGTTTGCCTGACCAACGACCCTCTATGCGTCCATTACCAAAATCGGTCTCACCGAGTTTGTGTAGTCGGTCTCACCGACATTACGTTATGCCCTAACCCTAACCACATCAGTCCCACCGAGATGACATGTCGGTCCCACCGAAAATCCTAACGGTCACATTATTTCCTAAATCGGTCCGACCGAGTTTCACTATTTGGTCCCACCGAGTTTAGTAAGCTGTGTGTAACAGTTAGATTTTGTGTGGAGGATATATATACCCCTCCACCCACTCTTCACTCATGGAGAGAGCCATCAGAACGTGCCTACACTTCCAACATACATTTTCTGAGAGAGAACCACCTACACTTGTGTTCAGGTCAAGGTCTTCCATTCCTGCCACATAAATCTTGATCTCTAGCCTTCCCCAAGTTGCTTTCCACTCAAATATTCTTTCCACCAAATCCTAATCCTGTGAGAGAGAGTTGAGTGTTGGGGAGACTATCATTTGAAGCATAAGAGCAAGGTGTTTGTCGGTGTCAAAACTGGCGAATCTCGGGTAGGGGGTCCCGAACTGTGCGTCTAGGCGGATGGTAACAAGAGACGAGGGACACAATGTTTTTACCCAGGTTCGGGCCCTCTCGATGGAGGTAAAACCCTACGACCTGCTTGATTAATATTGATGATATGGGTAGTACAAGAGTGGATCTACCACGAGATCAAGGAGGCTAAACCCTAGAAGCTAGCCTATGGTATGATTGTTGAGATGTAATGTTGTGTCCTACGGACTAAAGCCCTCCGGTTTATATAGAGACCGGAGAGGCTAGGGTTACACAGAGTCGGTTACAATGGTAGGAGATCTACATATCCGTATTGCCAAGCTTGCCTTCCACGCCAAGGAAAGTACCTTCCTGGACACGAGCCGAGTCTTCAATCTTCTATCTTCGTAGTATGGGAGTCCGCGGATATTGATAGTCCGGCTGTCCGGACACCCCTAGTCCAGACTCCTCAAGAGCCTGAACCAGTCTTCAATGACGATAAGTCCGGCGTGCATAATGTTCGGCATTGCAAGGCGGGTTCCTCCCTTGAATAATTCGGAGAAGATAATGAACACCAGGATAGTGTCCGGCTCTGCAAAATAAATTCCACATTCCAAACGTAGAGAGAATAAAACATATACACTGATTCAATCTGCTGACGTATTATGCGGCACAACATCACACCGCCACCAAGCCCTTGTTTGAATTACTATACCACCTCAGCACTTTTAGCGAAGCGGTTTCCTTGGCACGTCTTGTCGAAGCAGAGATCGTGTTCCCCTTATTCCGGGATTCTCATCAATACGTGCGTGGGTAACCCAACCGCGCCATTGATGGTGGCGCTTGGGAGATAAGCGAGTTTTACCAGGCCGGTGAGGGACGCATAGTTTTGTCCGCCTATATATAAGGGATAAGGATTTACCTTCTCACCTCGCGCCCTTCCTCCTTTGCTTATCCGTCCTCGCGAACTCAAGCTCCAACGCCCAAGCTCGCGCATCTCACCTCGACCCTTCTCCGAATATGTCCGGAGGGGGAGGCAAATGGATGGCCTCCACCGCCAAGGGGAGGACATCACCAAGCTGCGCGACGCCGGATACCTTTCCAGCGACATCGCGCATCGGCTGCCCGACGCGGGGCAGCTCATCCCTACCCCAAGGCCTCATGAGAGGGTCATCTTCCTTCCCCACTTCCTCCGCGGACTGGGCTTCCCGCTCCATCCATTCGTCCGGGGGCTCATGTTTTACTACGGCCTGGATTTCCACGATCTGGCGCCGAACTTCGTCCTCAACATCTCGGCGTTTATCGTCGTGTGCGAGGCCTTTCTCTGCATCCGGCCCCACTTCGGCCTGTGGTTCAAGACCTTCAACGTCAAGCCGAAGGTTGTGAAGGGGACGCAAGCGGAATGCGGAGGCGCCATGCTGGGCAAGCTGCCCAACATCCCTTGGCTAGAAGGGACCTTCGTGGACTCCGTCAAGGGGTGGCAGTCGGGGTGGTTCTACATCACCGAGCCGCGCGAGCCTACATGGGCAGCGGCCCCCGAATTTAGATCTGGAATCCCCATGCAGCTCACCTCCTGGAAAGAGAAGGGCTTGCAGTGGGGTGATCCGGTGGAGGTGACGGGACTTCGAGCCCGCATCAAGAAGCTGGTGAGCAATAGGCTCCGGCTCGTCGACGTGGTCCAGGTCATGCTCCTCCGGCGGATTCTCCCATGCCAAGAACGGGCATTTAATTTGTGGGAGTTTAATCCGGAACAGCACCAGACGTTGAGCGGGCTCTTCGATACAACGTCTGGGCGCTGGGCGTCTGTTCAAGGGCGCCGAAGCCCCGCATCCACGACCGAAGACCGCGGATTCAGCTCGCAGTCTCCGACTGACGAGGTAAGTGATTTGACCCCATTACGGGACACTTGTAGTAATTAGATTGACTCTAGCGAGGTTTTTAATCTGCCTCTTCCTTTGACAGGAATGGATGGAGAAGGCCTGGCTGCTCATCAGCCCGGCTCCCATGCCAGAAGAACCAAAGGATGTTAAACAGCAAGGCTGCTGGTTCCGGCACCGTACGTGGTGCCGGAGAAGAAGGCCAAGAAGGTGGCCACGGGGACTCGAAAGAGTTCCCGTAATCAGGCGTCTGACGACGACGAGGACTCCTCCTCCGAAGACAAGGAGGAGGAGGAGTACTCTCTCCCGGAGGAGGGAGAGAAGAAGAGGAAGGCCTCCCCAATCGGGGCGGCCGAAGGGTCCAAGAGGGGGAGAACTATCCCCCTGGACAGTTTCACCAACATCAATGTTGGCGAGGAAGAGTGGCTTCCAAGGGCCAGGCGTCCGGCAGGATCGTAAGTATTCAGATCTTTTATATGCCGTACATTGTATGCCATGTAGTGTCCTTCTAACGTCGCATTCTGCCTGTAGTCCGGCCATTGACGATCTTCCCGACTCGATGAGCGGGTCTTTGGCGTCGTCGGATGTAAATTCCATCCCGACTGCCTCTACCCCACGCGTCAATGAGGACGACGAGGCGGAATACCACAGGGGGACCCGCCAGGAGGAGGCTCCGGAGGCGCCGTCAGGCAGCCTCCCGGACTTTGTGCCGGACTCTACTTCGGAACCCGAAGCGGTTCCGGAGTCCAGCAAGCGGCCCCCTCGAAAGAAGGGCAGGACCGTGACGCCGACAGTTTCCGTCCAACCGGAGGCACCGGATAACCTGCTGGAGGCACTTAAAGGCGCCTCCATCAAGGAAGAACACCGCACTCTCATGAGTGCGGAGAGTGTGGTGATTGAGAAGGTCCAGCTCGCCAAGGGCGGGCTGACCGAAGCCTGCAACAGCCTTCTAACAGGCTTTGAGGTAAGAAGTTTAAAATTATGTAATGTAATACCGCATAGACAGTAGCCCCTGATGCTTAGTTCGGTGTTCGGAAAGAAAAGCTGGACTAAGGATCTAACAAGATATACGCAGGGTTTCTAAAAAATATGTCAATATGGGTTTGCAGGCTGCGCTGTTGACCTCTGCCGCACTAACGGCGGAGGTCAAGGCGCTGAAGAAGGACCTTGAGCGGTCGGAGCAAGAGCTCGGCCATGCCAAAAGGCAGCTCAAGGAAAAAGAAGGTGAATAACACCACTTTAAATAAGTACCTTACAGAAAAGGGTTTTGGTTGCAAACAAAATTATAAGGATAATATGTGTATTGCAGGGGCCACTAAGGAGGTGGCAGCCCTGAAGGATACCGTGTCCGCGGCCGAACACAATGCGGCCGCGGAACGGGCTGAGCGAGAAAAGCAAGTGGCGCTGGTGGCGGAAGTTCGGCAAGAGCTCCAGGCTCTCATGGAAAAGCATGAGAGTTTGGAGCGTGACTCCAAGACTCGAGAGTCTGAGCTTGCCGCGGCTCTCGAAAGTGCCCAGTCCGCCAAGGCCGAGGCCCAGAAGGCCCATCAGGAGGTAGAGGACATGAATAAGATAGCGGCGGGTAAGGCATTTTTCATGCAGAGCAAGCATGTTAATGTAAATTACCGGATACTTACCCGAATTCGGAGCTCTCCAGGGGCATTTGCAGATCTGCCGTGTAGTGCGTCTGATGCCGCCGCATTCTATTGTGGCGAGGAGGGGAGCTCAACGGAGAAGGTCTTCTGGTCTCAGTATGCTGAGGCCGGCCATCCGGTGCCCCCAAGCGACCAGCTGAAGCAGCTGGTCGAACTCCACAAGGTAGCTGAGGATGCCATGAAGGGCCTCATAGTCCGGCTATGGCCTGGACAGGCCATGCCTGGAAGCTACTTTGGCCTAGTGCGGCGGCTTGTGGATGCGTGCCCCAGGCTGGAGGTGATCAAGCGCTCCGCCTGTATTGAAGGCGCTCGTCGGGCCCTTGCCCGCATAAAGGTGCAATGGGGCAAACTGGATGCGGAGAAGCTTCTCACGGATCCGCCGCTGCCGGTCAAGGAGCATCGCACGCGGGCGATATTATAAAGTTGTCTGAAGGATCTGCGATATTGCGGATGAGTGCCCCGAAATGTAATCTTTGAGTGAACTCGCTGTGTTTTTATCCTGTGCGCTGAAAACTTCGTTTATATGCGCCATGAGCGACGCTTGTTGAATTTAAAATATTACCTTCAGGCGGCCGCTTGTTAAATCGAGAGATGGCAAGTCGTTGGCTTTCAGCCCCCAAGCCACGAGTCTTTGGGTGTTCGAGATAAACTTGAGCACTCTTGTTCCCATTTTGGGTCCATCTATGGAGGCGCCAACACGACGAACAAGGCAACCGGACTTATAATGCTTGAACACTCGCACTTAGCCATAGAATTCTATAATTTTAAATTTCGTGAAGACCCGGTATTCGAAGACCGAATCGGGCGCTATCCACGCCTTCGCTCGGACATCATCCGAACTTCGCTGAAGCGACATGAGTCTTTAGGGACCCGAAGGACCTCTCGAACAGCGACCAGTCTCTCGCCTTATCATGCCGTCAGTTTAGCTTTCCATCGAGGCGTTAACCCGGCTCAACCGGGGCACAATCGCAGTGGTGCTCCCAGTGCTACCTTAGCCGATGGAACGGAACGTAAGGTACCAAAACATGGGAGCCGGGCAAACCCAACTATTGACCCAAGACATGATTCGGAGCTGATTCATATAATGCTATAAGTTCGGGGTGCCGCACTTGTGAAAGTGTTCGGACTTAATCACACCATAATCTGGGGAACAGAAGCCCCTGGTGTATTCGGCTGTACCAAAGTATACGGGTGCAAGATGTCATATAATGAACATATGTAAAAGATAACGCAATTGCAATGAAAAGGTCATGTACATGCAAAAAGGAAGTGCTGCGTTATTGATGAAAGAAGGTCTGCTAATAAAGCGGACTGATACAAATAGTGCGGTAAGCAAGGGATTTGGACTAAATTAACATGTCCCCCTCCAGGGGTAAGCTGCAGACTGGGTGTATGTAATCGAATTTTAATGCTCGTAATGGAGACCACCTGAGTGTTCGTCGCAGCCTTCTTTAATCCCTGACTGTTGCATCGTGAGTTCGGCAAGTTCGCCGTCGGACAGGGCTTTTGGTTAATGGAGTCCTGTATACATAAAAAGAAGAAAAGATAAAAAGTAAACACAAGGGGGGCGCTCGCATGAGCCCCTGGTGTGGTCGAGCCGCACTCTTTGTCCCTTGTGATCAAGCCCCTCCCCTGCGCCCATGGTATCTCCAAAGCGTAATGATGTACGCGGAGTGTTATTCTTGCGATCATGCGCGGGCGAGGGTTGGGGCCGCATTGCTACGCATGCTCTGATCGCACCAGGTGGTCTTGGTTAGTGTTGCTCCGGGCGCGCTTTGATGTATCCGGCTTTTTAATTGCCAGACTAGAGAATTGCCGTAGGAGGCTGCTCTGTACTTCTGCCACGAGAGCCGCTGTATGTTCCTCCGTTCGGAGGGAGCGTTCCGTATTCTCATTGACCGTAATGACTCCACGAGGGCCTGGCATCTTGAGCTTTAGGTATGCATAATGCGGCACCGCGTTGAATTTTGCAAACGCGGTTCGTCTAAGCAGGGCATGATAGCCGCTACGGAACGGCACTATATCGAAGATTAACTCTTCGCTTCGGAAATTATCCGGGGAACCAAAACCACTTCGGTGTGGTGAGCCTGCATAGATTGGCTTCCACTCTGGGATGACACCTTTAAAGGTTGTCTTAGTAGGTTTGATCCTGGATGGGTCTATGCCCATTTTGCGCTACCGTGTCCCGATAAAGCAGGTTCAGGGCTCACTGCCGCCGTCCATCGTGACTCTTGTGAGGTGAAATCCATCGACGATTGGGTCTAAGACCAATGCGCGAATCCGCCATGGCGATGCTGGTCGGATGGTCTCGCCGATCGAAAGTGATCGGACAGAGGACCATGGATTGAACTTGGGCGATCGCTCCATCGCATAGACGTCCGTAGTGCACGCTTCCTCTCCCTCTTGGGTATATGGGTTGCGTAAATCATATTCACCATCCGTGCTTGTGGGGGAAACCTTCATCCTCTATTGTTCGGGCGGCCGGTCTCTTCCTCATCGCCGCTATTTAGCCCCTTGTCATTGTGTTCGCAATTAACTTGCGGATCGCTTGAACACCCAACAATCTCTATTGGTGTGATTAGCTGGCTTTTCGGGGTGCCATGTATCCGCATGAGCGGTCGAGTATTCGGTCCAGATTGGGCGGACCCGAGTTGTTCTTTTAAATGGCTTCTTCCGTTGGCCGGGTTTGGAGCCTCGGAATACGGCATTGACTGCCGTATCCTCTTTGTCGTCGCCGTTAATGCGGCGTTTGTTTTTGATTCGACGTGACCTGCCGTTGTTGTCCTTAGTGTCCGGACTGCCAGAATTTTTGCGGAGATTGTTACTGCGGGCTAGCCAGCGGTCCTCTCCCGCACAAAAGCGGGTCATTAACAATGTGAGGGCTGCCATGGATATTGGCTTCTCCTGCCCCAGGTGCCGGACTAGCCATTCGTCCCGGATGTTATGTTTGAAGGCTGCAAGGGCCTCCGCATCCGGACAGTCGACGATTTGATTTTTCTTCGTCAAGAACCGTGTTCAGAATTGTCTGGCCGATTCATCTGACTACTGAATAATGTGGCTTAGGTTATCGGCGTCTGGTGGTCGCGCATATGTACCTTGGAAGTTATCCAGGAACGCGGCCTCCAGGTCTTCCCAACACCCAATTGACTCTGCGGGCAGGCTGTTAAGCCAATGCCGAGCTGGTCCTTTAAGCTTGAGTGGGAGATATTTGATGGCATGGAGATCGTCGCCGCGGGCCATATGGATGTGGAGAAGATAATCTTCAATCCACACCGCGGGGTCTGTTGTACCATTGTAAGATTCGATATTTACGGGTTTAAACCCTTCGGGGATCTGATGATCCATTACTTCATCGGTGAAGCATAACGGGTGTGCGGCGCCCCTGTATTGAGCAATATCGCGACGCAGCTCGAGGGAGCGTTGTCTGCTATGTTCGGCCCGGCCGGCGTTATGTCCGGCGCGACGGTATTCATTGTGGGTCGTAGGGCGCCCACGTGATCCATAGATGGATCTGGATTGTCTTGCTTTTGTCCTCCAATATGTCTCGCAAGTCCGGCGCGTTCCCTTTTGGCTTCGTACTCTTGGATCGATGCCGGGGTACGGTCTTGGCTGGGGGCCTGAATGCCTCTCTGTCGCGGCCACGGGGTGGTCGGTCAGCCATGTCGTCTTGCTGGTGATGAAGGTATGTATGCTTCCTCCTCTAATCGGGGAGCAGCTTGCGCCTTGGGTAACTTTTGGAGGGAGTTAGAGTTTATACTCTTGACGCGAGGACCTCGATCCATCGATCGGCTAGCAGATCTTGATCAGCTTGGAGCTGTTGCTGCTTTTTCTTTAGGCTATTTGCCGTGGCTATGAGCCTGCGCTGAAGCGCTTTTTTCGACGGGATCCTCGGGTATGACGAATTCATCATCGCTGAGGCTTGCTTGTCTTCGGAGGGAGGCATATAGTTATCACCTCAACCCTTCGCCTAAATGCCATACATCGTGAGGGCTTGCCTGCGTCCTCCCGCGCTGAATCTTGCAGGAGGGGATTGTCTTCGGCACTCTCCGGAGTGTTATTGTCTCCCGTGCCGGAATCTCCATTCTTGTTGTGGCGGGATTTAGAGCGGCGCCGCTGACGCCGGCGTTTGGGCTGCTTCTTTAGAGAATCTTCCTCCGCTGCTTTTTCGCCATCCCCTTCTTTTGGGGTATCGACCATGTAGACGTCGTATGACGAGGTGGCCTTCCAGTGCCCTGTGGGCGCTGGGTCCTGTTCGTCTCCGGCATCGTCGTCCATAGCGTCGATGTCATCGGAGTCGAAGTCTAGCATGTCGGTTAAATCTTCGACAGTGGCTATAAAGTGGGTGGTGGGTGGGCTCTGAATTTCTTCGTCGTCCGAACTCCAACCGCCCCGCCATAGTCCGCCAGATTCTCCCGATAGCGAGAGATGCTTCAGAGATTCAGGATATCGCCAAAAGGCGAAAAGGGAAGATGTCCGCGCGGTGAATTCCATAACCGCGCCCAATCCGGTTTAATTGGTAGGGCGCGGGAATCTCGGAGTCCGGCGAGGAGTCCGCGCCTCGGGATCACGAAGTTTCGCAGGGACAAGATTGGTATTCGCTCCATCGCCGTGGATGTTGAAGCCCCGTGGTGGCGTCTATCCACCGCCCTCGACATGGGCAACCGGCCCGGGCTAGTGGCTGGAGCGGATCTGAAAGTGACCACCAAAGCACCGTCCGGCGGCAGAGCTAGATCATGCCCATCAATCACAAGTCGGCGCGCTTGGCTGTGGCTCGAGTCCGTCAAGATCAAGTCTCCGCGTCATCGGCCGTGAAGTTCAAGCTTCGAATCGACTCGACGGCGGGGCGAAGCTTCGATCTGCTCTAGATGGCCAAGAGAATTGCCCGCATGCAAAGCCGCCGAATCATTAAGATCTGTCCGGGAGAAAAGTCTCTCCTCGACAGCGTTGATGGTTGAAGATGCCATCGAGCCTATCGGTGACGACATACGAGGAACTCTCAATGAAAGCACCAATGTCGGTGTCAAAACCGCGGATCTCGGTAGGGGTCCCAACTGTGCGCCTAGGCGGATGGTAACAAGAGAGGAGGGACACAATGTATTTACCCAGGTTCGGGCCCTCTCGATGGAGGTAAAACCCTACGTCCTGCTTGATTAATATTGATGATATGGGTAGTACAAGAGTATATCTACCACGAGATCAAGGAGGCTAAACCCTAGAAGCTAGCCTATGGTATGATTGTTGAGATGTAATGTTGTGTCCTACGGACTAAAGCCCTCCGGTTTATATAGACACCGGAGAGGCTAGGGTTACACAGAGTCGGTTACAATGGTAGGAGATCTACATATCCGTATTGCCAAGCTTGCCTTCCACGCCAAGGAAAGTACCTTCCGGACACGAGCCGGAGTCTTCAATCTTCTATCTTTGTAGTATGGGAGTCCGGCGGATATTGATAGTCCGGCTGTCCGGACACCCCCTAGTCCAGGACCCCCTCAGTGTTCATCATCAACACACCATTTGTTACTTCTTGGAGAGTGGTGTCTCCTAGATTGGCTAGGTGTCACTTGGATGCCTCCGACAAGATTGTGGAGTTGAACCAAGGAGTTTGTAAGGGCAAGGAGATCGCCTACTTCGTGAAGATCTACCCCTATTGAGGCAAGTCCTTATTGGGAGACGGCCATGGTGGGATAGACAAGGTTGCTTCTTCGTGGACCCTTTGTGGGTGGAGCCCTTCGTGGACTCGCGCAACCGTTACCATCTATTGGAACCACGGCTAAAAAATCTCCGTGTCAACATTGCGTTTGCTCCCTCAAACTCCTCCCTTTACCTTCATATGCAATTGTTTTATATTCTGCTGCTATACTCTTAGAGTTGCATGTGTAGGTTGATTGCTTGACTTGTGCTAAGTTGCTAAAAGATGCCAAGAACTAAAATTGGGAAAAGGCTAGATTTTTATTTGGTCAAGTAGTCTAATCACCCCCCCTCTAGACATACTTTCGATCCTACAAAGGAGTTTTTCACGGTAGAACCTCGTCGGGGGGGGGGGGTGTTCTTTGGTGGCTGACTTGAGGCGAGGGTCTCCAACTTTGAGATTGGGGAGTTAACACTCCCATTCCTGCTGGAGGAGGCCAGTTGTGTGTGAATTATGAAGGCCCATGTCTTAGAACCCAAAGTTTTTCTAATGTCACGTGTGGGCAATTCATTATCCTCGACATGAAATGCCAGAATACAGGTCACTCGATAAAAGAATTTTGCTTGTCAAGGAGCCTTCTGGAGCCTTGACAAAAACAATGTTGTCTTTAATAAAGAACTCTATGTTGTGGGCCAGGAAGGCCCCAAATCACAGTATCGGAGGGATCATGTACTGCAGTCTCTCCGCTTCATGTAAATTGAGACCAACGGGCAATAATCTTGATTCGTTAGTTATCGTCCACCTCAAATACCTGAAAAGTGTTATTGGTTAGATGACCAATTGATACGCTTGGGGAATGATCAGATATTATTTTTTGGTAACTTTGCAGATTTTGTGAGGATCCCCATTGTAGTAGTGTCATGTTTCGGCGCAAATGGATATGGTGCAGCTGGCAGAAGTAGGAAACATATTGCACGTGACGATCCACCTTATCTATAACAATTGAAGGTGGTATCATATCATGGAAAGAGTAGTTGCTTTACTTAAGCTACCTTCAGACATGTAGGCACCACTAGATGACCATTCTCCATGTTAGTAGATTCTTTTACACGAACCACAACTGAACAAATTGGGGTCAAACCAAGCATACGTTGCTTGAAAATGTATTCCAGAGCAAGAAAAAGTCGTAGAGAACAATAGAAGTCAGATTCACATAATCTCGTGGCTCCCAGGGGGTGTTTCAATCATTTATTGCTGAGGTATGTCCGACCCATATATGTACAAGTTACATCAGGATTATAGATTTATATAACAATATTAAGCAAGACGAGCAATAAAATTAAATGGAAATCACGCCAATTTGATACTTTTTTCCTTCTTGCAGCTGGGGTCTGTTTGACATCTTGATTTGGTGGGATTTGACCTGTTTTGTTGCTTAATTTGTTTTGATTGCCTATTTGTAATAACATATTTTTTAGAAGAGAGGAAAACACTCGAGCTCTACATCGACTAATGCACACAACCATCCATTAATTATTGCAATGTTTATAAGATCTGATACAAGTGTAATGAAAACAAAAGGCAGACATGGCAGCCCATAAGGCAAGAAGTAAATACGTGTAAGAAATAAATGAACCCTCACGCATAAGAGCATCTCTAGCCGTTTCCCCCTCCTGGGGGCGAGCCGGCGCAAAAATCAGCATTGGGGGCGATTGGGTTCCCAGCTGCCGCCCCCAGGCACTGATATCGGCCCATTTGTTTCACAAAGTGCATGCTTTTTGGCTTAGTTTCGCGACAAATCGGCCAAATATCTGATACGTCTCTATCGTATCTACTTTTCCAAACACTTTTGCCTTTGTTTTGGACCATAACTTGCATGATTTTAATGGAACTTACCTGAACTGACGTTGTTTTCAGCATAATTGCCACGGAGTTATTTTTGTGCAGAAATAAAAGTTCTCGGAATGACCTGAAACTCCACGGAGAATATTTTTGGAATTAATAAAAAATACTTGCAAAAGAATCAAGGCCAGGGGGCCCACACCATGTCCACGAGGGTGGGAAGTGCACCCTACCCCCCTGGGCGCGCCCCCCTACCTCTTGGGCCCCCTGATGCTCCACCGACCTCAACTCCAACTCTATATATTCACTTTCGGGGAGAAAAAAATTAGAGAGAAGGATTCATCGCGTTTTACGATACGGAGCCGCCACCAAGCCCTAATCTCTCTCGGGAGGGCTGATCTGGAGTCTGTTCGGGGCTCCGGAGAGGGGAATCCATCACCGTCGTCATCATCAACCATCCTCCAACACTAATTTCATGATGCTCACCGCCATGCATGAGTAATTCCATCTTAGGCTTGCTGGACGGTGATGGGTTGGATGAGTTTTGTCATGTAATCGAGTTAGTTTTGTTAGGGTTTGATCCCTAGTATCCACTATGTTCTGAGATTGATGTCGCTATGACTTTGCTATGCTTAATGCTTGTCACTAGGGCCCGAGTGCCATGATTTCAGATCTGAACCTATTATGTTTTCATGAATATATGTGAGTTCTTGATCCTATCTTGCAAGTCAATAGTCACCTACTATGTGTTATGATCCGGTAACCCCGAAGTGACAATATCGGTACCACTCCCGGTGATGACCGTAGTTTGAGGAGTTCATGTATTCACTAAGTGTTAATGCTTTGGTCCGGTACTCTATTAAAAGGAGGCCTTAATATTCCTTAGTTTCCAATAGGACCCCGCTGCCACGGTAGGGTAGGACAAAAGATGTCATGCAAGTTATTTTCCATAAGCACGTATGACTATATTTGGAATACATGCCTACATTACATTGATGAACTGGAGCTAGTTCTGTGTCACCCTATGTTATAACTGTTGAATGAGGAATCACATCGGACATAATTATCCATCACTGATCCAATGCCTACAAGCTCTTCACATATTGATCTTTGCTTAGTTAATTTACCGTTGCCATTGTTACAATTACTACAAAACTGTTACTGTTACTTTTGCCATTGTTACCGTTACCTCCATACTACTTTGCTACAAAATACTTTGCTGTAGATATTAAGTCTTTCAGGTGTGGTTGAATTGACAACTCAACTGCTAATACTTGAGAATATTCTTTGGCTCCCCTTGTGTCGAATCAATAAATTTGGGTTGAATACTCTACCCTCGAAAATTGTTGCGATCCCCTATACTTGTGGGTTACCAAGACTATTTTCTGGCACCGTTGCCAGGAAGCATAGCTCTATTCTTTGAGTCACTTGGGATTTATATCTGCTAATCACTATGAGGAACTTGAAAGATGAGAAAACCAAGATTTATCCCTCAACTACGACGGGAGGTAAGGAACTGCCATCTAGCTCTGCACTTCATTCACCTTCTGTTTTAGCTAAGCTTGCGACACCTAAACCTACTTCTGCTATTAATTCTGATATGTCGCATGTTATTGATGATGCCACTTCTGTTATGCGTGATGCTTATGATGAAACTAATTCTATGCTTGATAATACTGTGCCACTAGGTGAATTTCTTGATGAACAACTTTCTAGGGCTAGAGAGAATGGAATTATTGAAACTGATAATATTGATGAAAGTTATGATGAAGATTATCCCCATAGATATGAATTTCCTGTTGTGCTTGAGGGTTATTTTATGGATGAAGAAACTGCTAGAGATTTTCTTGCTTGCAATGATAGATCTGATCTTAAGAAATTATTAGCTAAGCTGAAAGAAAAGTCTCTCAATGCTTGAATGAAATATGACCCTGCTTTCCCTATTTCACCTATCTGTGTTACTGATAAGGATTATGATTTCTCTGTTGACCCTGAGATAATTACTTTGGTTGAATCTGATCATTTTTATGGCTATGAATCTGAAACTGTTGTGGCACATCTTACTAAGTTAAATGATATAGCCACCTGAGGGAGTCCTGGACTAGGGGGTGTACGGATAGCCGAACTATCATCTTCGGCCGGACTCATGGACTATGAAGATAGAAGATTGAAGACTTCGTCCTGTGTCCGGATGGGACTTTCCTTGGCGTGGAAGGCAAGCTTGGCGATACGGATATGTAGATCTCCTACCATTGTAACCGACTCTGTCTAACCCTAACCCTCTTCGGTGCCTATATAAACCGGAGGGTTCTAGTCCGTAGGACGAACAACAATCATACCATAGGCTAGCTTCTAGGGTTTAGCCTCTCTGATCTCTTGGTAGATCTACTCTTGTACTACCCATATCATCAATATCAATCAAGCAGGAGTAGGTGAGGGATTCCTGGACTAGGGGGTGTCCGGACAGCCGGACTGTCAGGACCCCGACTCAATGTCACATCGATCTAGCCTGTAACACCTCATATCACTTTGCGGCCTCACGCACGGTATCCCCACGGGTGTCGCCTTACCTTTGCCCGGGACCGTTTGTGCCTTTTGGCACACGTATATGATAGTGTCGCTAGCATCCATATGAAAAGGAGCCCGGGCTGACATGGCTAGTCGTAAACCCAAAGTGGCACAGACTTACGAGGACGAGCATCCATGACCCAGATCGAGCGTGTCGGTCATCAGCGAGTAAGTTCGGGCTGTAGCGCTGAGCTAGCAGACTCGATAAACCGGGCTGTAGCGGCTACCGGGACTCCGTACTCAACGCGTGACATTTCCCCGAAGGGACAGACACAGGAACGAAGAAGGACACATGCCGGCCAGCCTAAGTGTTCCGTGGAAACACTAGAAGACATTTCCCGGTAAGAGAGGCTACTAAAGATAAACAACTAGATAGTCAGATCCCACGCATACCAAGCATTTCAATATCATACACACAATATGCTCGATATGTGCAAATACAACATGGCATCACAACATGACTCTACGACTCAAGTATTTGTTCATTAGGCTCCAAGGAGCAAGATATTACAAACATGGGTCTCATGACCCAACATTCAGAGCATACAAGTCAAGCACAAGCGGAAGCTAACATGTCTGAGTACAGACATCTACAAATGAAAAAGGCTTGAAAGCCTGACTATCTACCAGATCCTGCCGGGGCACAAGATCGTAGCTGAGGTAACAAGCTAAACGTCGAAGTCCACGCGGAACTACTAGCGAGACCGAGGTCTCTCTGCAAAAAACATAAAATAGGCAAGCGTGAGTACAAATGTACCCAGAAGACTTACATCGAACTAACTACATATGCATCATTATCAACAAAGGGATGGTGGAGTTCAACAGCACAAGCCAGCTTTGACTCGGTGGCTATCCTAAACTACATTTGCAAGTAACTCTTTTGAGGTGGCGCTGAGTCCACATATTCACCATATCAATACACCACTATGGATCCACCCGTCTCCCTCGAGAACGCCATCCATAGCACTCACGCTGATCTTGCGTATTTTAGAGTATTCACTTTCACTTGTCTATGAACTATTATAGGCAACCCAAGTCCTTTACATGGACACGGCTATTCAATAGATCATATTAACCCTGCGGGGTGTACTTCTTCATACATGTTTCCACCACTTAGCGTCCGCACACGACATGTGCTCGGCGGACTTCAGCGAAAAGCGTGGGTGTAGACCACGACCTACCTAGACACTCAAGTCTCTAGTCCAGGTTTATCGCCTATTTGGGTTCCATCTATGAGGAGTTCGGCGAAGTTTCGCTCACAGCCCCAAGCGATGTGAACAGGTTCCGTGACACCAATCGGCGCCGGTTTACCCGACCACGTGCCTACCGCATCACAGCCCACCCCACGGTCAAGCACACGCCGGCCTCCAAAGATACTACAAACACGAAACTACTTGCAACTCCCGGACAGAGGACAAGGGTGAATAAGAAGTCGGCGGGGTCATATTTGAGGCCCAATGCATGGTAGTAGCTGAATCATGGATCACAAACACAGAACTCAGTTCCTAAGGACGGCTTCAATGAGACAACCCACCATGTACTCCTACATGGCCTCTCACCGATACCTTTACCAAATCGTGTTCACACTCTTTGCTCACACACACGGTAGGACATGTTCACACACCTCTGATTCATCCTCGATGAATCAGACCTGACTCAACTCTAAGCAATAGCAGGCATGAAAACAAGCAAGTATGAGTAGGCACAACAGGGCTCAAACAACTCCTACTCATGCTAGTGGGTTTCATCTATTTACTGTGGAATGACAGGTCATGCAAAGGATAAAGGGGTTCAGCTACCGCAGCAAGTAACAAATGATTCGTTGTTGTCCTAATGCAGTAAAAGAGAGCAGGAGCGAGAGAGTGGGATTGTATCGGAATGAACAAGGGGGTTTTGCTTGCCTGGAACTTCTGAAGATAATATAGCTCTTCATCGGTGTCATCGAACTCATCGTCGAAACCACGTCTATCGAGAGGGGACAAACACCGGCAACTGAGAAAGAACACAATCAATGCAATGCTACAATATGATGCATGATCATGACATGGCAATATGCTGTGATTTGAGCTAATGCACCTAGCTATGATTTAAATGAAGTTGGTTTGAATACATGATTCAAATTCCAACTCCATATATGATTATTTAAATGCCATTTAATTGATTTGTGCTAAACAGCAGCTATAAGTTGTTCTAACATGCATGAAAATGGTACAGATGGATTCCTTGAATTTTTCTGATAATTTTCATATATAAATTATTTCATTCGACTTATGGTTGATTTTCTATGATTTATTGAAGTTTAGGGCATTTTCGAATATATTAAATCATTTAGGATTTATTTAAATTCCGAAAGGAATTATTATACGGCATGACGTCGGGTGACGTCATCAAGTCAACTGGGGCTCGTCCGGGTCAAACCTGACCAGTGGGGTCCAGTCGTCGCGACCAAAATGCAGCCTAGGTCAATGATGTGGGTCGGTCAGCGAACCGCCGGCCACGGTCGACTTTGACATGTGGGGCCCCGTGATTAGTTAAAACTAATCATAAACTAAACTACAGTTAGTTAAGGCGTGGGGCCCAGAGTCGATGAGAGAGGGGTTAGTTAGGGGCGTCATTAGTGGCTAAGCGCGTGTCCACGTCGACAAAATGACGCCCGGCGACCACGGCGACGGCGGGACCTCGCCGGAGTTGCTCAGGACGGTGCTACAGACGGTGGTTTGCGACGGGGTTTGGCTCTACGGGGAGCTGGAGGAGTGGCGCATCTAACGGGGCAAACGGGAGCAGCTGGGGTGGACCGAGCTCGTCGGAAGCGAGCTCGCGGCGGCGGCCGGAGTTCGGGCACCGACGGTTTAGGCCCTACGGCGAGTTTCGAGCTGAACTAGTGGGTTCTGCGGCTTCCTGAGGAAGCGCTGAGCACGCCTACATGCTCTGGTGTGATGTGCGGGTGTTGCAACCGCGGCGGCGACATGGCCGGCGGCGGAGCTGCTTCGGCTGGGGTGGGAGAGGGAGCTACGGCGCGAGAACGGAGGAGCGGAGAGAGGGAAACGGAGCAGAAGCTCACAGTGATTACGATGATGGGTTCGGCTTGCTTGGGGATGTCCTGTGGCCGGCGAATCGACGACGGCGGTGGTCGGCTCCCGAGGATGAGGACGACGGCGATGGCGAGGCTGAGGGGCTCCCGGGGCTTGTTTTGTTCTTCTCGTCGGCCTTGAGAGCATGCGGAGCCTAGGGATACCGTGGGGAGGTCAGGCGAGCTCGGTGGGCGCGGCAGCAGCGGCGGTGGCGGTCGGGTGTGCTCAGGGGAGAGAGCCAGGGGAGGGGAGAGAGAGCAGCGAGTGAGGGAGAGGGGACAAGGGCTTCGGGCGTCTCCGTGGCGCTCGTAGAAGGCCCGGGGCTCCCAGGTGGAAGCAGGAGGTGGCCGGGGGGGCTCTCAGGCGCGCGCCACGCCTCTCCTCTGCCTACTGGCTGAAGGAAGAAGACGGGCATGCCCACGTGGGCTGGGCAAGCCTGATGTGGGCCCCTGTGCAGTAGGTAAGCGCCGGTAAGTTTGGCTGTAGGTTTCTCTCCCTGCTCTAGTTTCTGTTTTATTAATGTTTTCTACTTTGCAGGTTTGTTTTGAATTTGGTTTTGAAACCAATTCAATTTATTTTGCTTCTGACAATATTTTTAGGAGCTAAAAGAATTAAAACAATGCTCCACAAATATTTCAGAATTATTGGACCTATATTTATTTAATAATAGATATAAACCCAATTCAAATAATTATTGATTTAATTCAAATGCCCAAAATAAATGTTTCTGAGACACCAAAAATATTGGTTTGGATTTTACCTCTTACCAATATTTCCAGAGGATAACAGGAACATTTTCTTGGACTCATTTGATGAGATTTAAATGTTGGTTATTTTTAGAGGTTTTTCTGAGGCTTTTGAAAATTCCCCAATTCAAATTTCATTTGAATTTAAACATGATGCACACATGGAAGCTAGCATAGGTCAGGCCAGAACTAGGGATGTGACAACTCACCCCCACTAAACAAGAATCTCGTCCCGAGATTCAAGTGTAGGGTAAGATGAAAGGAAAGCGCAATCTAATATAATCTTCACGATCCAAGTTGCACTTCAAATGAACGTTGACTCGATCACCATCTTTGTCTCGAGGTCTTGCTCTGGGGACTACAATCAACATGACAACGAGAAGGAAAGAAACTCTAGAGGGATCGATCTTCCCGAAGATCAAACAACTTAGGATCAGCTCACGGGGTGAGTCATAAAAACATCTCTCAAGCTGAGATACAAAGCACACGTCTAGAGGAATGAAGTGGAACAAATGATGAGGGTTCACTAGGTAGACAACAATTCCACACCTAAGAGGTGGTGAACGGTTGTCAACGTAGCGAGAATTTGAGTTGCCATGATACCATAATGAGACATCCTGGAGGAGGGTGAGTCGTAGAATTATTACCTTGAGTGGCAAAAAGAATTACATTTGATTCAAAGATCATTGAAACTCTTTATACCAGCCTAAGGCAAATCACAATCGATCATTTGAAGGAGTCCGAAAGAATGACATTCTCGGACTAGTATGGATGATGTGGATTACCTTGTTGAAGACAACACAAAGGATGATTTTAGTAACTGGGGAGAAGCTCAACAGTAGAGAGTGATTCCACTATTGGAGTGGTTATGGCATAACCGAAAAGACTAGGAACAATTCCAGTTAGTGCCGGTGATAATACATAGTGCTTGTGCGTGCTCTCAAGAACTTGAGCATTTCCATATCCATCAAGGTTTTACCAACATCCGTGTCAAGGATCCTGGCAACACAACACACTACCATGATGAATAGTGATGGATGATGCAGATGCAAAGGAAGATAACACCTTCTCAGATTTCACCTTAGTGAGGCCAAGATGACAAAATCTGGATGATCGACCGAGAGACATTTAGCACTCCGCTTCTAATGTTCTCCTTGATGTACTAGCGTAACTATTCATAGATATAGTTTGATATCTAGAACATCAAGTAGAAGGTCGGACTTCGGGAGCTCAAAAATCATAAGGCACAGCTAGGGAGTAAATCCTACAAAGTCCTTATGGGGAGGTGGCCAACTTCTTCAATCAAGATACTACAATAATAGGTCTTCCGGCTGGGTGTGTTGGCCACGACATCCTCTTTACCGGTTATCGAGAGACCAATATTATAGTTCTTGGGAAATGTTCCAACCATCATGTCTGCCTGAGATTCAGATCTGGTTGGTGTCAGAATAATCTTGACTCATCGAGTCTAGAAAGAAAAATGAAAGTTTGCAACACAAATCGACGAGATGACGTTGCGAGATTCTCGGGAAATGAACTACGATAGCAAGCTCCAAAACATGAGCTGGTTCTGCTACAAACCTGTGAACACGCTGTCCAAGACAAGCATGACCACATAGTAGTCTTATAATAAAACACTAGCGAGTTCAGGAGGGAAACCATCATCGAGGATATCGAAGTCCTTGCGTAAGTCTAGCTCTTAAGAAGGAACTTCTTCTCCTTGAACAAATCAGTTAGTGGCTTGGTGTGCTAGGAGATTCATATGGAACGAAGATGATCAGTCTAACATACCACAGAATACTTCGCACGTGCATGACTGACTTGGGATGGTACCAGAGGAAACAAAAACAATCTTTCTCAAACTCACGGCGGCAACTTGCGTCGATTGCACGTGAGCTTAGAGGAAGTCACTTCTTACATCCGAACATATGCTTCTTGAGCTAGCATGAACAAATGCTTTAAAAAGTTTCCAACACTAGCTTAATGTTCAACAAAATTATGGAGAAGACAAGGATGTTGTCGATGGGCTCAACAACAATTCATCCTGGTTTCCATATAAATGGAATTCCGTAATTAGGTGAACACAGTGATAGCATTGGTCAGACCAAAGGATATAGTGGTGTATGCCCGAGGAATCAACCACGGGTAAGACAACATTACACACATCATTAGTTCTGATTTGATTTGAGAATAGCCCATACTCAAATCAATGTTTTTGGCAAGACAATAGCTCCAACAACTGGTCTCGAGGATCAATTGATGAAGATATCATCTTTCTTCAACACACACACAAGATATCCCTTAACATGAACCACGTCGGACAAGCTTTTATCTTCCAACTCTCCAAGTTGTTGTTTAGCTTAACCAACTAGCTCAGGGGTATCCAACATGGATTTTTGGAGAAAGGGTGGTTTACAGGAATAAACCAACTTGACCACGAACTCAACATAGCGGTCAGGTGACGACCCGGTGATACTTCCGAGAAGATATTCGGAACATCACGAACCACCGATATGTTACTAAGTTCGAGAACAATCTTGCTTCCCAGAGCAAGACGATATGATCAAATAAGCAAGGGATTGAATAATCCTAACTCATTGATCGAAGAGTACACCAGAAATAAGGACTAGGTAGCACGATCTATCTTAGGATGATGATTCAAGAACCAACATGCTAAGAATGAAATTATCGTCCTTTAACTACCAAGCAACGGACTTGCTAGGAGTATAGATTTCACACATCATGGTTCACTTGTCGGCATTCCGGTTGTGACAACACGGGGCCGAGGAATGAATAATGATGGCGAGAAGTATCACTGTATCAAGAGTTCATAGGATGGTGTGCAATTCCCATGACATTCTTGATATAAAGATGGTAATACTCCAAGGTAGAACAGAACAAAAAGCTGGATTAGCATTTTGATCTGCGGAGTACAATTGCTTTGACCCAATCCTGGATATGGATGAGGTACTGGAGTGTGTTTCTCCTAGTCATTCTGGAATAGAATGGCTTGACGGACCACAAGAGTGATAGGCATCGATAAACGAATGCACGCATACTCTTGACTATCAATTGATAGACGGGGGTCAGAATATAACTAAGAGGGACAACTCAAGGAACATATGATTTTCTGAGTTGTGGATGCATAGATTAGTATGTCGAACGAAGTTCAACAAATTTCTTCCGGATAATCCATGCGGAAGGGTAGAACTGGCAGAGTCACAATATAAAATGGAGAACTCATCACGAGCACCCCTGTTGTGATCTTTTGATCCAACAAACTTCTGCCATAAGCGGTTCATAGTATTTGGAAGAAGGAAATACCACGGACCTCGAGGACTAATGCAAAGGTTACTAATAACCTAAAGGAACGAGCAAACACTATCAACATGAATTGAGTAGGGTGAATATCGGGTTCAAAACCCAGGAGTAGAATACCTACTACTAAATGGCATCACGGGATGCTTTCGAGAATGAAGGCCAGAGTCATCACACTGGGATACAAATCATGGCTAGATTACTAGATGATCCCCTAAGACACCTAGGGTCATAATAATAATTCTAACATATATGTCGAGGCAATAGCATACCTCAACTCAGCATTTAGTGTGATTAACCTGGCCCAAAGGAAGATCAAAACCAGAGGGAAAGGATTTGCAAGTGCATCAGTTGTTTAGAAACACAGGATGACTCGGACAAACATAACGGCTGTAAATGCTCAAAAGATTGGAGACATGCTACAAAAATGGTGGCATAGCCACTCCGAAGCACAATATCAAGGTTTCGAGATCAACAGTTATGAACATACGGAAGTAGTAAAACTGAGCTGAGATTTGAAACTAACAATCCTATAAGTCTATGGTTTAGTAACACGTCATCCTGAAAGATAGATGAGAAGGCCTAGTTCTTAATCCCCGTAGAAGAGAAGAGGATGACTCAGATCAGAAGGCCATGAGGTATAAGGAGTAAAAAGAGCCTTACGTTCCTTCCCACAATCAATTCCCTTACATAACTAAAGCATTTCTAGACACAACTTCGACCAGTTTGGCTTGGTAATCCTACAGGCAGTCAAGCTCTGATACCAAAGCTGTCAGGACCCCGACTCAATGTCACATCGATCTAGCCTGTAACACCTCATATCACTTTGCGGCCTCACGCACGGTATCCCCACGGGTGTCGCCTTACCTTTGCCCGGGACCGTTTGCGCCTTTTGGCACACGTATATGATAGTGTCGCTAGCATCCATATGAAAAGGAGCCCGGGCTGACATGGCTAGTCGTAAACCCAAAGTGGCACAGACTTACAGGGACAGGCATCCATGACCCAGCATCGAACGTGTCGGTCATCAGCGAGTAAGTTCCGGGCTATAGCGCTGGGCTAGCAGGACTCCGGTAAACCGGGCTGTAGCGGGCTACCAGGACTCCGGTACTCAACGCGTGACATTTCCCCGAAGGGACAGACACAGGAACGAAGAAGGACACATGCCGGCCAGCCTAAGTGTTCCGTGGAAACACTAGGAGACATTTCCCACGCATACCAAGCATTTCAATATCATACACACAATATGGTCGATATGTGCAAATACAACATGGCATCACAACATGACTCTACGACTCAAGTATTTGTTCATTAGGCTCCAAGGAGCGAGATATTACAAACATGGGTCTCATGACCCAACATTCAGAGCATACAAGTCAAGCACAAGCGGAAGCTAACATGTCTGAGTACAGACATCTACAAATGAAAAAGGCTTGAAAGCCTGACTATCTACCAGATCCTGCCGGGGCACAAGATCGTAGCTGAGGTAACAAGCTAAACGTCGAAGTCCACGCGGAACTACTAGCGAGACCGAGGTCTCTCTGCAAAAACATAAAATAGGCAAACGTGAGTACAAATGTACCCAGCAAGACTTACATCAGAACTAACTACATATGCATCATTATCAACAAAGGGATGGTGGAGTTCAACAGACAAGCCAGCTTTGACTCGGTGGCTATCCTAAACTACGATTGCAAGTAACTCTTTTGAGGTGGCGCACGAGTCCACATATTCACCATATCAATACACCACTATGGATCCACTCCGTCTCCCTACGAGAACGCCATCCATAGCACTCACGCTTATCTTGCGTATTTTAGAGTATTCACTTTCACTTGTCTATGAACTGTTATAGGCAACCCGAAGTCCTTTACGCGGACACGGCTATTCAATAGATCATATTAACCCCGCAGGGTGTACTTCTTCATACATGTTTCCACCACTTAGCGTCTGCACACACGACATGTGCTCGGCAGACTTCAGCGAAAGCCGACGTGGGTGTAGACCACGACCTACCTAGACACTCAAGTCTCTAGTCCGGTTTATCGCCTATTTGGGTTCCATCTATGAGGAGTTCGGCCAAGTTTCGCTCACAGCCCCAAACGATGTGAACAGGGTTCCGTGACACCAATCAGGCGCCGGTTTACCTGACCGTGCCTACCGCATCACAGCCCACCCCTCACGGTCAGCCTCAAGACGCGGCCTCCAAAGATACTACAAACACGAAACTACTTGCAACTCCCGGACAGAGGACAAGGGTGAATAAGAAGTCGAAGGGGTCATATTTCAGGGCCCAATGCATGGTAGTAGCTGAATCATGGATCACAAACACAGAACTCAGTTCCTAAGGATGGCTTCAATGAGACAACCCACCATGTACTCCTACATGGCTTCTCACCGATACCTTTACCAAATCGTGTTCACACTCTTTGCTCACACACACGGTAGGACATGTTCACACACCTCTGATTCATCCTCGATGAATCAGACCTGACTCAACTCTAAGCAATAGCAGGCATGACAAACAAGCAAGTATGAGTAGGCACAACAGGGCTCAAACAACTCCTACTCATGCTAGTGGGTTTCATCTATTTACTGTGGAATGACAGGTCATGCAAAGGATAAAGGGGTTCAGCTACCGCAGCAAGTAACAAATGATTCGTTGTTGTCCTAATGCAGTAAAAGAGAGCAGGAGCGAGAGAGTGGGATTGTATCAGAATGAACAAGGGGGTTTTGCTTGCCTGGAACTTCTGAAGATAATATAGCTCTTCATCGGTGTCATCGAACTCATCGTCGAAACCACGTCTATCGAGAGGGGACAAACACCGGCAACTGAGAAAGAACACAATCAATGCAATGCTACAATATGATGCATGATCATGACATGGCAATATGCTGTGATTTGAGCTAATGCACCTAGCTATGATTTAAATGAAGTTGGTTTGAATACATGATTCAAATTCCAACTCCATATATGATTATTTAAATGCCATTTAATTGATTTGTGCTAAACAGCAGCTATAAGTTGTTCTAACATGCATGAAAATGGTACAGATGGATTCCTTGAATTTTTCTGATAATTTTTCATATATAAATTATTTCATTCTGACTTACGGTTGATTTTCTATGATTTATTGAAGTTTAGGGCATTTTCTGAATATATTAAATCATTTAGGATTTATTTAAATTCCAGAAAGGAATTATTGCGTCAGCATGACGTCGGGGTGACGTCATCAAGTCAACTGGGGGCTCGTCCGGGTCAAACCTGACCAGTGGGGTCCATCGTCGCGACCAAGTGCGACCTAGGGTCAATAGCAGTGGGTCCGGCCAGCGAACACGTCGGACGGTCAACTTTGACATGTGGGGCCACTGTGATTAGTTAAAACTAATCATAAACTAAACTACGGTTAGTTAAGGCGTGGGGCCCAGTAGTCAGTGAGAGAGGGGGTTAGTTAGGGCGTCATTAGTGGCTAAGCGCGCGTGCCACGTCAGCAAGTGACGCCGGCGACCACGGCGACGGCGGGACCTCGCCGGAGTTGCTCAGGACGGTGCTACAGACGGTGGTTTGCGACGGGGTTTGGCTCTACGGGGAGCTGGAGGAGTGGCGCATCTAACGGGGCAAACGGGAGCAGCTGGGGTGGACCGAGCTCGTCGGAAGCGAAGCTGGGCGGCGGCGGAGTTCGGCACCGACGGTTTAGGCCCTACGGCGAGTTTCGAGCTGAACTAGTGGGTTCTGCGGCTTCCTGAGGAAGCGCTGAGCACGCCTACATGCTCTGGTGTGATGTGCGGGTGTTGCAACCGTGGCGGCGACATGGCCGGCGGCGGAGCTGCTTCGGGCCGGGTGGGAGAGGGAGCTACGGCGCGAGAACGGAGGAGCGGAGAGAGGGAAGCCGAGCGAAGCTCACAGTGATTACGATGATGGGTTCGGCTTGCTTGGGGATGTCCTGTGGCCGGCGAATCGACGACGGCGGTGGTCGGCTCCCGAGGATGAGGACGACGGCGATGGCGAGGCTGAGGGGCTCCCGGGGCTTGTTTTGTTCTTCTCGTCGACGCTACAGAGTCAGCATGAGCCTAGGGATACCGTGGGGAGGTCAGGCGAGCTCGGTGGGCGCGGCAGCGGCGAGCGGCGGCGACGGTGGCGGTCGGGTGTGCTCAGGGGGGAGAGCCAGGGGAGGGGAGAGAGAGCAGCGAGTGAGGGAGAGGGGACAAGGGCTTCGGGCGTCTCCGTGGCGCTCGTAGAAGGCCCGGGGCTCCCAGGTGGAAGCAGGAGGTGGCCGGGGGGGCTCTCAGGCGCGCGCCACGCCTCTCCTCTGCCTACTGGCTGAAGGAAGAAGACGGGCATGCCCCTGGTGGGCTGGGCCGCACAGTAGTGGGCCCCTGGTCTGTAGGTAAGCGCCAGGTAAGTTTGGCCAGGTAGGTTTCTCTCCCTGCTCTAGTTTCTGTTTTATTAATGTTTTCTACTTTGCAGGTTTGTTTTGAATTTGGTTTTGAAACCAATTCAATTTATTTTGCTTCTGACAATATTTTTAGGAGCTAAAAGAATTAAAACAATGCTCCACAAATATTTCAGAATTATTGGACCTATATTTATTTAATAATAGATATAAACCCAATTCAAATAATTATTGATTTAATTCAAATGCCCAAAATAAATGTTTCTGAGACACCAAAAATATTGGTTTGGATTTTACCTCTTGCCAATATTTCCAGAGGATAACAGGAACATTTTCTTGGACTCATTTGATGAGATTTAAATGTTGGTTATTTTTAGAGGTTTTTCTGAGGCTTTTGAAAATTCCCCAATTCAAATTTCATTTGAATTTAAACATGATGCACACATGGAAGCTAGCATAGGTCAGGCCAGAACTAGGGATGTGACACGGACTATCATCGTCCGCCGGACTCCAAGACTACGAAGATACAAGATTGAAGACTCCGTCCCATGTCCGGATGGGACTTCCCTTAGCGTGGAACGCAAGCTTGGTGATACGGATATGTAGATCTCCTACCATTGTAACCGACTCTGTGTAACCCTAGCCCTCTCCGTTGTCTATATAAACCGGAGGGCTTTAGTCCGTAGGACACAACAACCATTACAACAATCATACCATAGGCTAGCTTCTAGGGTTTAGCCTCCTTGATCTCGTGGTAGATCCACTCTTGTACTACCCATATCATCAATATCAATCAAGCAGGAGTAGGGTTTTACCTCCATCAAGAGGGCCCGAACCTGGGTAAAAACATCGTGTCCCTTGTCTCCTGTTACCATCGCCTAGACGCACAGTTCGGGACCCCATACCCGAGATCCACCGGTTTTGACACCGAAAGTAGGGTTTTACCTCCATCGAGAGGGCCCGAACCTGGGTAAAAACATCGTGTCCCTTGTCTCCTGTTACAATCCACCTGGACGCACAGTTCGGGACCCCCTACCCGAGATCCGCCGGTTTTGACACCGACATTGGTGCTTTCATTCAGAGTTCCTCTGTGTCGTCATCTTTAGGCCCGATGGCTACTTCGATCATCAACAACGATGCGGTCCAGGTTGAGACTTTTCTCCCCGGACAGATCTTCGTATTCGGCGGTTTTGCACTACGGGCTACTTCGCTTGGCCATCTGGAGCAGATTGAAAGCTACGTCCCTGGCCATCAGGTCTGATTTGGAAGTTTGAACTATACGGCTGATGTCCGCGGAGACTTGATCTTTGACGGGTTCGAGCCACAGCCAAGCGCGCCGCCCTGTCACGAGGAGCATGATCTAGCTCTGCTGCCGGACAGTGCCCTGGAGGCCGCGCAAGTGTCCGCTCCGACCCTTAGCTCGGAGCCGACTGTGCCGATCGAGGATGGGTGGTTGGACATCGCCTCGGGGGCTGCTATCTCTACGGCGATTGAGCCAAACACGGTCAGCAGTCAAGTTCTTTAGGTCAATTGTTTGCCGTTTCGGGATCCCTAACAGGAGAGACAACCACAACTCGAGCCTAGGCGAAGCTTGTTTGCTCCCTAGCCATCGAGACTACATCAATTCCATCACAACTAGACGTAGGCTTTTACCTTCATCGAAGGGGCCGAACTAGTATAAAACCCTTGTGTCTTTGTGTCCGCTTTAACCCCTGCAAGTAAACCCGTAGCGATGGCTCCACGAATAAGTCCTTACGCTAGGACATCTGCCGTGACAAATCCACGACAGTTGGCGCCCACCGTGGGGCTATCGCACGATGGTTTGACAATCTTGGAGGGAAAGCTCAAAGGACTCGAAGGCTACGTCGTGGGCCGGATGACCAAGAGTCGTCGCGGCCGGATCTACATCGACGACGCCGGATGGGGTCCCGAGGCCGATTCAATCGAGTACGGATACCGGGTCCCCTTCGCGCATACACGCCATCGGCAAGATCGGGAGCTCGGGCTCGAGCCGACATCCGCACCGACCTCATCGAGACGGCTCGGTGCGCGACCTGCCCAGTTAAACCGGCCGTGAAGCATGTCTTCGTTGGAGTCATCCACGGAGGAGAGTACGACGCCGTTCGTAACACGGTAGTGAGACCGCTGCTTATTCCGGCGATGAATCTTCAACAGAGAGACCGAGTAATTGTACCAGCCGCAGGCGATATGATCGAGGGCTGTTCCGACGGCGATAAGATTCCGCACCCAAGCCGTTCAACCGGTTGAGTATTCATGGCCATGACGCAGCAGCGAACCACTCTTCAACCGCAGCAGCGATGCTTTTGGTTCAGCAGCGGCAGCAGGGGCAGGAGGCCCGGTGCGCCCGCCGGTTCAAGTTCTGTCAGATCTGTTTGATGCACTAGCAACGCTTATGGCGGAGGACAACCCGGCGGATCAGGGGGCTCATAATGCAGAAATTGCAAAGGTGAAAGAGCAGATCACGCAAGCCAAAGCGGATCTAGCGTCAGAGAAGGAGCGATGGCGCGCAGAGCGGCCGCTCTAGACGACAAAGCTTACAAACTCATGCTTGACCAGAGTGCGTCCGCAGAGGTGTTGAAGCGAAGTATAGATCGCGCCGCCATCGATTTGATCCTAGAAATCTCTTTCGCACTTCGGAGCGGACCCAAGAACCCGCCCCAAAGACAGGAGGTAAACCGGATTGAGGCACCAGGAGCAGGAGCGACGGTCCAACCACGCCTGATGGAGCCTCCGTAGCAGAACATGGTGGTTCCTCCGCCGCTACAGACACCCCCAAGTCATTATTCTAACCCTATGGAAAACCTTGTTGCGGCCGCCCGACGATTGGAGGCGATCCTGCGAAGGAGATTCCCCTGGCGCGCTGAGACACGCTGGGTTAAGGAGCTTCTCGACTGCGCTGATCTAGCAGAGGCGATTCATACAGGCCGTGATCGGATTCACTCTACGCCCGTCCCAAGCCGGAGCTACAGCAGCGATGGATGAACCGCCATATCAAGCAACGCGGGGACCGTGAAGCGCCCGAGGCAATCACCGGATGGGTGGCATTCGTGATGCTCAGAGGTGGTGGATCGGGCCCGAGCACGCAGGAGGCCGAGTTAGCAGACAGATGACGCGGGTCAACACACACCGTTCGCCCTACCACCTTCGCCGACCAGAGTCACATCCGCTTTAGGGTGCGCTGTTTAATCCCGCTTTCGCAATGTGCGCCCGCCTAAAGATTTTAAGGCCCACGCAAGGTGCCAAATTACACCGCAGATCCGTCCCCTGGCGTGGGTTGAAAGTTATGAGATGGCCATGGAGATGCTAGATGTTGATGAGACCGCATGTGCAAAGTACTTCACCATGATGTTTGGAAGGCACGGCCTGCATTTGGTTGAAGAGCTACCGCCCAATTCTATCAGTTCATGGGCCCGCCACGGGCCCGGTTTATTCGTAACTTCAAGGATACGTGTAAGCAGCCCAAGTCCATAGTAGACCCGGTGGCTTGTGTCCAGAGGAAGGGAGTCAACATCCCGCTGGGTACGCCGTGTTTCCGAGATTTTGCACTCTCTAACCGGTCAACGCCGACTCTGCGATCTTAACATTAGAAGGCAACCGCGGTTTGAGCCTTTGAAATTAAAATTGGGACGATGAAGCGGTTCTCAGAATGACATGGGAACCCTCATGGCCGCTTTGGTAAAGTATGCCGATTCGGACAGTACCAAGGATCCTGAAGCTGATGATGATGAAGCAGGGAAGGGAAAGAAGAACGGCAACTCCAAGGGGCAGCAGTACAAACCGGCGGGTCATGGAAACGGAGGCAAGCGCAAGGCCGATGGCAACCCGGATTTCGTAGCCAACACTAATGCGCAGGACAGAGGCCCGCGGCGCAGAGGCAAGGCGAATCGGGGTCAAAATCCTAATACAAGCCGTTTGAATTACTTGTTGAATCAACCTTGCCCCAAGCACGGGACGAAGGAGTCCCCATCGAACCATCTCTGGAAAGACTGTTATATTATGCAGGAGTTCAAAAACTCCAATGCTTTCCGGTATGACCAGGGGTCGTGGCGTTCAGATCCGGTTTCCATGGGCCGGGTCGATGGAGCTTCGTTCGTGGCCTAATCAAGGCAATCACAATAGTCGAAATAATCGGGGTGGCTAAGCAGCAAGAACGGCAGCAGCCAAAGTTATCGAGCCAACCAAAGCAGTTGAATAGTGGGCGATATCATGTTTTCACAACCAGTTTGGACAAGCGAGATCGAAGCTTCACAAACGGGCAAGAACTCTGTTGAACCGGCCTTGCCGCGGTATTTACGCTGGTCAGAGCAGCCTATCGTGTGGAGCAGAGAGGACCATCCCCCCCGGGTTGATAATCCGGGTTAGCTGGCATTGGTGGTAGACCCTCAGGTGGGGGGCTATAAGTTCACTAAGGTACTTATGGATGGAGGAAGCAGAATTAATATATTATACTATGAAACTTTCCGTCGCATGGGTCTAACAGATAAGGATCTCGCATCCGTCAATACGGTGTTCCATGGTGTAGTACCAGGCAAATCTGCTTATCCTGTTGGTAAGATAGCCTTGGATGTGGCTTTTGGAGACGAGCACGATTCCCGGTCTGAAAAGCTAACTTTTGAAGTGGTGAAAATCCGGAGTCCATATCATGCCTTGTTTGGGCGGCCGGCTTATGCTAAGTTCATGGCACGACCTTGTTATATCTACTTGCAGCTCAAAATGCCGGGTTACAAAGGAACGATAACGGTGCATGGAAGCCACCGAGTTGCTTTGGAATGTGAGGAAGGTGATGCAGCTTATGCAGAGGCGGTCTGTGCCACGGAGGAGTTGAAGTTCTATAAGGACAACGTTGATCCGGCGGATATGACCCCTTTAAAGAAACCAACTACAGAGCATGAATCGGATCTGAAGTTTAAATCGGCAGCTGAGACCAAGCTTGTTGACTTCGTGCCAGGCGATTCGTCCAAGCAGTCCACTATCGCCAAACTCGATCCCAAATAGGAAAGCGCTACATCGAAGTTCATCCGTGAGAACCGGATATCTTTGCATGGAAGCCGCCGACATGCCAGTGTACCGAGGAACTCGTGAGCACACACTTAATGTGGATCCTAAGTATAAACCGTGAAACAGTTCCTCCGCGGTTTAACGAAGAAAGGCGCAAAGCCATTGAGAGGAAGTAGCCGTGCTTTTGGCGGCTGGCTTTATCGCTGAGGTGTTTCATCCAGAGTGGCTTGCTAATCCGGTGCTGGTCCTTAAGAAAAATGGCACCTGGCGTATGTGTGTGGACTACACAGATCTTAACAAAGCTTGTCCAGCGGATCCTTTTGCCCTCCCCCGCATTGATCAGATTATTGATGCAACGGCAGGATGTGAGCGTTTAAGTTTTTTGGATGCGTACTCTGGATATCATCAGATCAAAATGGCAGTTAAGGACCAGGAGAAGACAGCGTTTATAACTCCCTTTGGAGCCTTCTGCTATGTATGTATGCCTTTTGGGCTCAAAAGCGCCCAGGCTACTTATCAGCGGTGTGTATAGAATTGCATGCATGCACAGATCGGCCGCAATGTACATGCTTATGTAGATGATATTGTGGTGAAATCAAGACAAAAGGAGACACTGGTGGAAGATTTGAAGGAAACCTTCGACAACTTGCGCATTTATAAGATGATGCTTAATCCGCCAAGTGTGTTTTGGTGTTCCAAGCAGTGTTATTGGGGTTTCGTGTCTAACAGAGGAATTGAGGCTAATCCGGAGAAAATTAAAGCTATTACTTCCTTGGCTAAACCGAAGTGTATCAATGATGTTCAGCGTCTGGCGGGCAGAATCGCTGCGTTGAGCCGGTTTATCAGCCGCCTCGGAGAGAAGGCCATCCCCTTATACCAGATGCTGAGGAAGATAGATAATTTCGTCTGGAGTCCGGCTGCTGACGAAGCATTTGAGGATCTAAAGCGGCAATTGGCCAATCCGCCTGTTCTTGCGGCTCCGGTTGACAAGGAACCGCTGTTGTTATATGTGGCAGCCAATGCTCGAGCAGTAAGCGTGGCCATTGTGGTGGAGCGCAAGGAGGCAGGCAAGGAGTATCCGGTTCAATGGCCGGTTTATTATATCAGTGAGGTGCTTATTGAGTCCAAGCAAAGGTATCCGCATTGGCAGAAGCTAGTCTATGGTGTTTTTATGGCCAGTCGGAAACTGAAGCAATATTTCCAAGGGCACCCTATCACAGTGGTTAGTTCAGCTCCTTTGGGTGATATCATACAGAACCGGGAGGCGACTGGCCGGATTGCAAAATGGGCCATCGAGCTTGGGCCGCATGGACTAAAGTATATACCACGCACAGCAGTGAAGTCACAAGCACTTGCTGATTTTATTAATGACTGGACGGAGTTACAAGCGCTAGAGGAGAAGCCGGATCACACATATTGGACTATTCATTTCGACGGATCCAGGCAGTTGGAAGGCTCGGGGGCTGGAGTCGTTTAACTTCCCCACGGGTGATAAGTTTTATTACGTTCTCCGCTTAATGTTCCTTGTACTAATAATGCAGCTGAGTATGAAGCCTTGCTCCATGGCCTCCGGATGGCTAAGGAGATGAACTTAAGCCGGGTTAAGTGCTTTGGTGACTCGGACCTGGTAGCTCAGCAAGTATCTGGCACTTGGGATTCTAAGGACCCGCTTATGGCCGCATATCGTCGAGAAGTGGATAATATCGCAGGTTGCTTCAAGGGTTATCAAGTGGATCATGTGGATCGCCGGAAGAACGAAGCGGCGGACGCTTTAAGCCGGTTGGGTTCTCAGCGCAAACCGGTCCCGCCTAATGTCTTTTTGGACGTCTTGCACAACCCGTCAATCCAGCTCCCTGGTGAAGCGGATTTGGCTATTCCTGATCCGGAGGCTCAGTTGGTGGCAGCATTACATACTTTTCCGGATTGGACGATTCCTTTCCTTGCGTATATGACTCGAGGGGAGTTGCCAGAAGATGAGATTCTGACCAGGCAGATAATCCGGCGCTCCAAATCTATGACGATTCTTAATGGTGAGTTACATCATTGCAGTGTATCAGGGGCGTTTCAACGTTGTGTTTCCCCTGAGGAAGGCTGTGAAATTTTAAGAGAAATCCATGAAGGGGATTGTGGACATCACGCCGGTTCAAAGTCCCTGGTGGCAAAGGCGTTCCGTCACGGATTTTACTGGTTGACTGCCCATGCTGATGCGGAGGACTTGGTTAAACGGTGTGATGGATGTCAGAAATTTTCCAGGCGTGCTCATGTACCGGCACAAGAGTTGAGGATGATCCCAATAACGTGGCCGTTTGCAACTTGGGGGCTGGATATGGTTGGACCCTTTAAACGATCCAAGGATAAGAAGACCCACCTGTTGGTGGCAGTGGACAAATTTACCAAGTGGGTTGAAGCGGAGCTGTCGGCAGTGTGTGGCAGCAACATCGGTGCAGTTCATCAAAAAGGTGATTTTCCGGTTTGGCTTTCCACACAGTATCATTACTGACAATGGCACTAATCTATCCAAGGGTCTATGAAAGAGTTTTGTGAACGTGAGCATATCCGGCTTGACGTGTCGTCAGTGGCTCATCCCTAGTCCAACGGGCAGGCAGAACGAGCTAATCAAGAGATCTTACGAGGCATCAAACCTCGGCTTATGGTTCCGTTACAGAGAACACCAGGGTGCTGGGTTGAAGAGCTACCATCGGTGCTATGGAGTATCAACACTACGCCAAACCGGTCCACTGGATATCGCCGTTCTTCATGGTCTACGGAGCGAGGTAGTTCTCCCGGTGATATCCGCACGATTCGCCCGTGTAGCGGCTTATGTTGAAGCGACAACGAGGCGGCACGGCAGGGCGCTTTGGACCTATTGGATGAGGAGCGTGATATGGCAGCTGCTCGTTCGGCGATTTACCAGCAAGATCTTCGTCGTTATCACAGTCGCCGGGTTAAAACCAGAACCTTTCAAGAAGGAGATTTGGTGCTTCGCCTCATCCAAGACGAGACATATATGCATAAGTTATCCCCACCTTGGGAAGGACCTTTTGTGGTCAGCAAGAATCTACACAACGGATCATACTATCTGGTTGATATTCGAGAGCGTCAAGACTCACGTACATCAGAGGAGGAGACCAACAGGCTGTGGAATATAGCTCATCTTCGGCCTTACTACACTTGAGTCATTGGCTCAGTTTATGTACATATCATGACAATGTATATATTATCTTCGATATAATAAAACCGAGCCTCGGCTAAAGCGGGTCTCTGTCTTTCTTATCATGCGTGGTTACATGGAGTGCTTCATTTTTAAAGTGGCCTCCGGTTTACCCCTTGACATTTATTTTTATCACTTGGGGGCTTGGTCGGTGTCGAACCAATGCAACACCTCTTGATAGGCGAAAGCCACCAGATCATTGGGGACACGGTCATGTCTGAACCGGTCACGCCTCTTGGTCGGCCAATAGGGCCGAGTCATTTGGGGGCTTGGTCAACCCGAACCAATGTCATGCCACTTGGCCGGCGTACGCGCAAGAGTCTTTGGGGACCTGGCCGACCGCACCATCGCTACGCCTTCGGGGCTTGGTTGCGTCGACCATGGTAATGCCATCGACCAGCTCAATGAAGCTTTTGTTTTGCAAAGAGTTATTGCCTTTGTTGCCATATTTTCACATAATTGGTATTCGATTTTTTTGTTGTTGCTTTTTAACCCGACAAATATTTTTATCGGTTCAACTGCCGCGATTACAACCTGACGGACACGGTTTAGTATTACGCCGGAGTTTTATCTGCCGGTTTACCTTCTTCCCGTTAATCATCATTGAATAACAAGGGGCTTGTGCTGATTCAAGACGGTTTATATGGGAGTTATTCTCTCCCAGACGGTCATGGTTTTAAGGCCTCCGCTTCAAGTTTGGCTACGCCACTTCATGCCCAGATCTGCAGGTATTTGTATCACATACTTATTGATTTTGATATATATATACATTGAATACCATAAACCGTGGCGGTATCATCATACCGAGGTTCAACTTTTCTCAGTTGCGGAAGTATGAACCAAACAAAAGTTTCACTTATGCACGAAGGCATATTCAAAGTGAAAGTTTTAACTAAAGTTATTACAAGGCAACACGGTGCCCAAGTGAGATCATTGTTCTTTGGGCAAACCACCCACAACAGATGTTTGAACCGCCACGGTTCAAGCCTCGCTTCTTCATCCTCCGCCTCTTGACCTCTTCCTCTCTACCCATTGGCTGAAATCCACAATGGTCCATCGATTCCCATTAGCGCTTGGAAAACAGCCTCATCATGGATCGGAGAAGACGGTTCAATATCGAGCGTAAGTATGCTTACGGATTGAGGATCAGGTTTTCGCTTCAAAGGTTGGGGCGGACACTCGCTTGTTTTGATCATTGTATTGTGCTTGATAATGCTCCAAGTTGGCTTCTTCGCCAATCGACAAGCTAGCGGGCGATCGCACGGTTTATTGCCGTAAATCTTCTTCATCAAATCGAGCCATCTTCTTTCACACCGGGATAGCCTTGAGCTGCTTCCACGGGATCAAAGTCTGGTACCCGTGCCTTGGCTTGGATCAAGGCGCTGATAGCTCGGTTCGAGCAGCAGATTTTTTCACCTCTTCAATCCGGGCAGGAAGCATGGACAGCCGGTTCAGAGTATCTTGAATCAAAGAAGGTGCCGGATTGTTATGTGACACTGTGGTGATGATGCGCTGGGCTCCGGTATACAACTGTTCTACCAAGGTATAGACAGCCTTCAGTTTCTTCCGCACATCATTTCCTAAGTGCCCAACGCGTGTGCCTACAACAGTAAACGGTTAGTTTCAAACCGGAGTAATGATACAGCAGGTGCAACACATCACAACTGTTCAAAAGAAGCTTACCAAAGATTGCTGTAGTCATAGCATGTACTTGCCGTTTTACGGCTGTCAGATCATCTACCACCGGTTCAAGGGCAGCTTCAGCATTTTCTGCCCGTTTGATCAAATTGGCCTTTTCAGTGGCCCAGACTGCCTGCTCTTTCTTCAAACTTTCCTTCACTTGTTCAGCAGCGGTCAAGGCACTGGTTAACTCTTTCTTGGCCTTCTCTGTTTCAGCCTGCTGGGTTTTCAAAGCCGCTTGTAAATCAGCAATCCGATCATCTTTGATTTTCACCTCAGCCTGCGCATTGACAGTATGTTCAGCCAGAAATTCAAGGAAGTCAAAGTCCCAACCACACAACACAGTTATATGCTTGACACTTGGGGGCTAATGTACCTTCGATTTTTATACTGCTACTAGATGGCAAAGTCCCAAGCTCAATACAAGTATTCAACTTGGCACTTGGGGCTAATGGCTATTTGATTCTACCAATGTTTCGTCAGCAGTTTTATTGAAGTACCGGTTTAAGTATGCAGAGTTAAACCGCCCGTGTGGTTATGCAGTAGATTTCAAAATGGATCAAGAAAATATAGTCAAGTCCCGGTTTGATCAAGATTACAAACCGCCCTTAGAAGCTACAAGGACTGATATCTTGGTGATAAGGAAAGGAGTGAGTTACCTCAAACTTGTCCCTCATTAACTTGACTAGGCCAGTTTTCATAGTCACGGCTAGTATAAAGCCGGTTCAAATAGCCGTAATGAAGGTCTTGGGCGCTAAAGCAGCATATGTTTCAGCTCGACATCCCACTTTCCTTTATTCAAAGTGGAAGAATCCTCTTTCACAAGATGTCGGGTTAAGGTTGCGGATTCCCGGTTCGAGCGGCCCATACCAGTAATCACAACGTCATCATCTTTCGACTCGACGGATTGTGTGGGCACGGCTGTTTTAGTAGGACTGCGAGGTTTCTCAAACCGGACGGTGCTGGCAGGTGGATCAGCAGAGGTTGAAGTATTGACATGCCTCTCTTCAGGAATAACCTCCTCTTGAACCGGAGGGTCATTGGGAATATCTTCAGAGGCAAAATTTTCAAGATCCGGCGCTCTCTCATGATCTGAAGCGGCAGCCTCTTCAACTGTTTTGTCCAAGCGGGCCTTCTTGCTGGGTTTCGGTTTGGTTCTAAAGAGACAAAGAGTCAGGAAAAAGGCATATCCATTACAGAATATATAAGAAAGCGTATGGCCGGTTTGACTTACCCGGCGGCTATTTTCAACGGTGGTAGCTGAGTGGCTGAGGATTCGCTAGAGGATGAATGGGAAGTAACCTGATAATCGGAGTCGGACGGATTAAGAGGTTGACGGAAGAAACCCGCTTTGGAATTTAAATCAATAAAAAGGTCGGAAACCTCGGTGCGGCGCTTTCGAACCGGGCTGTTTGGTAAACCGGCAGAGGTAACTACCTGACCACTATGCCGGGTTGTGCGGCGAGCTTCATGTTGCTGTGTCTTCATAGGAAATTTGGGATCCAAATAAGCAAGAGGGTGAGAAAAATTAACTTTCCGGATTGCCTGGCAAAATTTTGGTAAAGGCAAATCTGTTGAATCGGAAGAAAGAATAGTTACCTCAGCAAATCCTGCGTTGCTGGCTTCAGCGTCATCCTGACAAGCATCATCATCAATAAGGCTTGTAAAAAGCAAGCCAAGAGAATCAAGTTCCGGATTACCCACATCATCGTCAATGGCCGGGTCAGATGAAGCAGTGGTCTTTCGCTTATGGGCTGATTTCTTGACAATTTTTGTTTTTGGCCGGCCTGGCCGCCCTGCTTTCTCCGCTTTGTCTTGGGGAAGTTTCTTGCTCCAAAATGGATTATCACCCTGGATCAGAAGTAATTAAATGTTGGATACATGAAGCAATAACAGGTTTAATGATGAAGCAACTAGAAACTTACCGCAGGTGGTTTGTTGGTGGTGCAGTAAGGAGCCAAACCGGTTTGAGCACAAAGGTGCTCCGGTTCATTCAGCATCCTTTTTACTGAGTCCGTAACTTCATCATCAGAAAGTTCAAGTTTTGTGTGTCGGAGTGGGTCGTCGTCGGCGCTGCAGTATCTCGACACATCAAACCGGAACGCCGGCTCAAAGGCAGTATGCCCTAGGATAACCAGCAGCGTGCAAGATCAATTCTAGTCAAACCGTTGGCCATAAAGGCTCGGAGCTTGGACAATTGTGGAGCGTATTTGCTTCTATCTTTGGCGCTTAATCGTTGAGGAAACGGATGAGTGTTGCTTAGCCGCTCTGGACGAAAGCCAGGTAAAGGATTTTCACCTTCAGGAGAAGTATCCTTGCAATAAAACCAAGTCGCATTCCACTCTTTGGGGTGAGTATGGAGTTTGACGTGGGGATAGGTGATCTCCTTCCTTTTCTGACTAGCCATACCACCCAATTCTGTATTGGGGCCGTCGGTGAATTCAGTGCGACGGTTTAGATGGAAGAGGTCTCTAAACAGTTCAACAGAAGGTTCCTCTTGCAGATATACTTCAGATAGTACTTGAAAGTGGCATAAGTTGGTGACGGAGTTGGGGCCAATGTCTTGGGGACGGAGCTGAAAATTGGCCAACACGTCCCGGTACAATTTTGAACCGGGCGGCTTGAAGCCCCGGGCCAGGTGATCTGCAAAGACCACAACTTCTCCTTCCTGAGGTGTGGGAGGACATTCCTCTCCAGGGACCCTCCAGTGGACTGTATTTTTGTCATCCAAAGCGCCGATCGATACCAGATCGTTCAGCTGTGACTCGGTGACGCGAGAAGGAACCCAGTTGCATTCATACACTTGCTTGGCCATGATAAAGATCTACAAAAGTAATTGATCCGGTTCAAGAGCGTGCTTGTTACAAAGTGATTGGTCTAAAGTTATCATAAACCGGAGGCAGCGTCTATAAATCGGTTTTTTGTGATATGATATCAGATGGGCTCTGGCGGTTCAACAAGGGGACTAATGGTGTACCTGTGCCGGTTTAGCAGCTTTTTCTTATGGTGAGTTAAACCGCCTAATGTAGGCCTTGGAAATAATTGAAGCTATGGACAGTTTGCAGAAACAAGTTTCACAAGATCCCATGATGGCTACGGATCAAACGCAGGTCTACATAAAACAGAAAATATTTCACGGAGGTAAAGCGTAAGCGGAAGTGGAATACGTGATGATATATATGCGTAAGATCCATGGGCCTAAGATGAGAAAGTGCAGCGGACGCGTAGGAATCGCTATTAATACAGCACAGATTCACAGTGTGGTTCAAAGTTAAAAGGATAGACGGAGAAGCATGAAGAACACAGTACGAAGCTGGAACCCTAAAAAAACAGATCTAAGTCGAGAAGGGGGAGAAGCTCACCGGGAACGGAGAAGATGCGGAAGCAGGCCGCAGTACTCTGGTACGTTCAGGTTGATCAGTGACCTAGGGCGGCTAATGTGTCGACGACGATGGTGGAGCTCCAAGAGCAGCGGCGCGAGGAAGACGAAGAAGAGGAAACGAAGGAAGGAAAGAAATGACCCTTCGGTCCTATTTATAAGACAGCCAGGCTAGGTCAAGCGCGTGGATCCAGGAACTGCTATTAAAGAAGGCGTTATAAAGGATAGAATTTCAGGATGACGTCATGCCGGTTTACAGTGACCAGAAATAATGACGACATGGCGATTTACCAGACAACAGAAGATGTCCAAGATACAAGCTTTGTGAAGGATTGACATGAACCATTTCAAATCAATCTGGGGCCTAATGTTGGGGATATTACCACTAGGTGTAAACCGGCCAGCTTGGGCCGGGTTAACTCCGTTAGTGGTATAAGCAGAGAAAGGCCCAAGGCCTATAGTCGGTTTAGAACTTCTAGCCGTAAACTGGCCTGATGTATAACTTGTATTGTAAGTTAGGAATAGAGAGATACCAACCGGGATACGAGTATGAACGGTTGGGACTCTATGAACCGACAGGCGTCACTGTGTATATAAGGGACGACCGGCGGCACGTTCAAGGAGAGACAACCACAACTCGAGCCTAGGCGAAGCTTGTTTGCTCCCTAGCCATCGAGACTACATCAATTCCATCACAACTAGACGTAGGCTTTTACCTTCATCGAAGGGGCCGAACTAGTATAAAACCCTTGTGTCTTTGTGTCCGCTTTAACTCCTGCAAGTAAACCCGTAGCGATGGCTCCACGAATAAGTCCTTACGCTAGGAGATCTGCCGTGACAAATCCACGACACACATGGTGCGGGGGTGTTTGCAAAAAAAGCGCATTTTCACACTTAATCCAACGTCTTGGTCCTTTGAAGGAGGTGATAGCATAGCAAACTAGGCAACCGGACTATAATGCTTTATCACTTTAACTTAGCCATGGGAGCTCGATGGTGGGGCTACTATATAGCCCCTAGAGGCACCGCGCTCTCTGAATCGGGGCACGTGTGTGCCTGACCGGGAAGCGGTCCTTCGTCAAAGGGGAGGAATTCTAAACATTCCCGTAGTCGATCGAGTGGTTGACCAGTCTCTCGCGGTATCATGACAGTCAGTTTTCGGCTTTCTCTACTGAGGTGCTCGCCTGGCGAACCGGGGCACAATCGCATAGAGTTCTCCACGGTGCGCGTTAGCCGATGGAGTGGGCGTAAGGCAGCAAAACACAGGAGCCGGGCAAACCCAACATTTGACTAAAGACATGATTCAGAGCTGATGCATATAAGTCCTAACTCGAGAGGCCGAACACTGCCTGAGGTATTCGCTGAGGGAGTCCTGGACTAGGGGGTGTCCAGATAGCCGAACTATCATCATCAGCTGGACTCCAAGACTATGCAGATACAAGATTGAAGACTTCTTCCCGTGTCCGGATGGGACTTTCTTGGCGTGGAAGGCAAGCTAAGCGATACGGATATGTAGATCTCCTACCATTGTAACCGACTCTGTGTAACCATAGCCCCACCGGTGTCTATATAAACCGGAGGGTTTTAGTCTTCAGGACACAACAGCAATCATACCATAGGCTAGCTTCTAGGGTTTAGCCTCCTTGATCTCGTGGTAGATCCACTCTTGTACTACCCATATCATCAATATCAATCAAGCAGGAGTAGGGTTTTACCTCCATCTAGAGGGCCCGAACCTGGGTAAAAACATCGTGTCCGTTGTCTCCTGTTACCATCCGCCTAGACGCACAGTTCGGGACCCCCTACCCGAGATCCGCCGGTTTTGACACCGACATTGGTGCTTTCATTGAGAGTTCCTCTGTGTTGTCAACGATAGGCTTGATGGCTCCTTCGATCATCAACAACAACGACGCGGTCCAGGGTGAGACTTTTCTCCCCGGACAGATCTTAAGTATTCGGCGGCTTTGCATCGCAGCCAATTAAGCAGCCATCCGGAGCAGATTGAAAGCTACGCCCACAGCCATCGTCAGATTCGAAGTTTGAACTTCACGGCCGACATCGCGGAGACTTGATCTTGATGGATTCGAGCCACGGAGCCGAAGCGCGCAGATGTCACAATGGGCATGATCTAGCTCACTGCCGGGACGGTGCCTTGGAGGCCGACACGAGTCCGCTCCGACCCTTAATTCGAGCCGGCTCGCAGATCGAGGACGGGTGGCTAGACACCGCTCTAGGGCTGCAACCTCTGGCGATGGGCCGAATCTGACCTTGTCCCTTGTGAAGCTCGTGACTCCGAGGTGCCGGACTCCTCGCCGGACTCCGAACCTCCCACGCCCCCTCCAATCGAATCCGATTGGGCGCCGATTATGGAGTTCACTGCTGCAGACATCTTTCAACACTCACCTTTCGGCGCCATCCTAAATTCGCTAAAATATCTCTCGTTATCAGGAGAGCCCTGGCCGGACAACGGTTAGGACGGTTGGGATGTGGACGACTAGGAAATTCAAAACCCACCCACCACCCACTTAGTAGCCACTGTACATGATCCAACCGACATGCTAGACTTCGACTCTGAAGACATCGACGGTATGGACGACGATGCCGGAGACGACCAAGAACCAGCGCCTACTGGGCACTGGAAAGCCACCTCAACTCACGACGTATACATGGTGGATACACCAAAAGGAAGCGATAACGAGGAACAACGGACGGCGAAGCGATAATTCCCGAAAAACAATCAAAACGGCGACGCAAGCGCCGCTCAAGTCCCGCCGATAACAACAGCACCCTAATCGACCCAGCGAAGCGCAGGCGAACCAAGGACGACGAAACATGCCACCAAGCAACCATCCAAACAGATGAATTGGATGAGAAACCCATCCCCGGCGAAAACAACAGTCCACACGATCTCATGCCGGACACATCACCGGAGCATAAGAACCTTCACAAAAGGCTCGTCGCCACTACAAGAAGTTTGAAGAAGTAGAAGAAGAAGCTCAAAAAGCGGAAGGCGACTCGTAATGAGATGGAGCAAAGTACTCAAGACCGCAGACAAATACGACGATAGTCACCAAGCAAAGAGCTACCCGAAGCGCAAGTTGTTGCCCGAATTTAACGAGGAGGCCGTAGAGCCCCCACAGTCAAAAAACAAAGAGGCCGCCTGGCCGGATAGACGGCCAGATGACAGGCTAAGAGCGGCAAGCAGCGCCGCACACAAGCTGGCACACGATCCACATAAGGATCCTCGCAGAAAGGATGGGCCGGTCAGGTCCATCTATGGGCCAAAAAAGAAGGCTCCAGGAAGCAACACAACACGCCGAGTGTTCAAAGATAACGGCACACCTAAATACAGGGGCGCCGCACACCAACTATGTTTCACCGATGAGGTACTGGATCATGAATTTCCAGCAGGATTCAAACCCGTAAACATAGAGGCATATGATGGAACAATGCACCTTGAGTCGGATTGAGGATTACATCCTACACATACATATGGCTAGAGGAGACGATCTCAAGCCATAAAATACCTACCCCTCAAGCTCGAAGGGCCAGCTCAGCATTGGCTCAAAAGCCTCCCGTAAAATACCATTGGAAGTTGGGAAGAGCTCGAGGATGCATTTGAACAAATTTTTAGGGGACTTATGTCCGCCCTCGGATCTGGACGATTTAAGTCACATAACTCAACAGCCCGGAGAGTCAAGACGCAAATTTCGGAACAGGTTCCTCACCAAAAGAACCAAATAGTCGATCGTCCGGACGCCAAAACCTTAGCAGCCTTTAAACATAACGTCCGAGACGAATGGCTCGCCAGACACGTCGGCGAGGAAAAACCAAGAACAATGGCCGCACTAACGAGCCTCATGACTAAACCTGCTTAGAGAAGATAGCTGGCTGGCAAGATGCAGCACCAGCACCCAAGTACATCCGAGGTAAGGGATGGAAATGGGAAGCCACGACCTTGAAAAGACCAGCGCCGGACTAAGGAAAATGGCCCAAAGAACACGGCGGTCAACGCCGGTTCAAAAGCTCTCGCCAACAACAAAACACTGCCTCTTAAGGACAACAATGACGAGCTATCCAACCTAAACAAAATCTTGGATAGGATATGTCAAATTCACAGACTTCAGAAGCACGCAAACCATACCCACAGAGATTGTTGGGTCTTCAAGCAGTCCGGCCGACTTAACGCCGAACACAAGGGGCTCGACACACCAAGCGAGGACGATGACGAACCCCATAAGCAGAGCGCCGGAAAGCAAAAGAACTTCCCACAAGAAGTCAAAACAGTGAATTCACTTCAAGTGATAACATGGAAAAATAGGGCGGCATCTACCAAAGCACGTGCCGCACGGTCCACCCCAGCAGAATCCTGAGATTGGATGTCAAAACCAATTACTTTCGACCATCTGGATTACTCCAGAAGTATTCAAAACGCAGGATGGACTGCTTTGATATTGGATCCTATAATCGACAGACTACAATTTACACAAGTCCTAATGGACGACGGCAGTGATATAAACCTGCTATACCAGGACACCATCCACAGAATGGGGATAGACCTTACCAAAATTCGCCATAGTGGCACTTCCTTTAAAGGAGTGACACCAGGCACTTATGTCAATAGTACGGGCTCCTTACTACTAGAAGTTGTGTTCGGTTCATCCAACAACTTCCGTCGCGAAAAGCTAATCTTCCATATCGCCCCATTTAAAAGTAGCCATCAAGCACTGTAGGGACGCGAAGCTTTCGCCCGCTTTAACGCAATACTGCATTACGCATCTCTTACACTGAAAGTGCGTTATATCGACTAGAGGGGGGGTGAATAGGCAATTTTTGAGAATTCTTCACTGAGGAATTTGCTGGTGAGGAAATTTCTTAGCGAAGAACTACTTGCAGCGGAATATGTACTCAGAAGTAAACATAACAGGATACACACATAGTCAGCATGATGAAATGAAGACTAAAATAGAGTACAGAAAGCGTAAACACAGGATAGCAAGATGAAGACAAATGATCAAGAAATTGAACTGAGGAATTTGTGAAAGTCTTCACCAAAGTCTTCAAGCACGATATGAACAACATTCAACACGGTAATGAGGAAATGAAAGAGTTGAGGAAATAGAACCAGCCAGTTGGTGAAGACAATTATTTCAGAAACCAGTTCCAACTGCTTGTCTTAGTTATGCGCCCTGGTTGGAGCGGCCGAGTATTTAAACTCGAGGACACACAGCCCCAGACACCCAGCCTCTCGAGCAAGCCAACTCAGACACCCAATCCTCACCGTATTCTCCTTGAACTAAGACCACGCGAGGCCTCGTCCCAATCACTCGTGGTAAGTCTTCGAGTGACTTCCAAACCTTCACAGACTTGGTCACTCGGCGATCCACAATTCCTCTTGGATGCTCTAGACCTTGACGCCTAACCGTCTGGAAGAAGCACATTCTTCAAAGGTAATAAGTGTCGGATCCATGCAGATCAATTTCTTGATGATGCTCAATCACTTTGGGTTTGTGGGGTTTGGTTTTGGGATTTTCCTCACTTGATGATTTTCGCTCAAAGTCCTCGGAGGATGGGTTGCTCTCAAATGACAAGTGTCAAGTTCTTCTCGAGCAGCCAACCAGCTAGTGGTTGTAAGGGTGACTATTTATAGCCTAGGGAGCAGCCCGACATGATAAGAACATAAATGCCCTTCAATGATATGACTGTTAGGTGGATAAGATATTTTGGGACAGCCAAAGCAAAGACAAGAACGGGTCGGAAATTTGACTCTCAAATTCCTCGGGGCTATCATGTTCCTCACTCCTGTAGGCAATTCAGACTGGCGAATTCCTAACTCCTCGATCGAAAGCAAAGTCCTCGATGACCGGAAGAACTGCGTCTCTGTTCTTCAAGAATTTGATGAAGCTGTATGAGATTTCCAATGGCTTCACTCGAAGGGATTGGTAGGTGTAGGATTTTGAGTTGAGCATCACATGGAAATTTTTCCTTAGTATTTCCTGGACCCCCTTTAACAGTACGGTGTTTCCTATGACTCAAGAAAGAGAAAATGAAACTACGAAAACAAAAGTCTTCACGCTTCATATTCCTCGAATGAATATTAAGTCTTCAAGGTCACACCAATTTCTTCACTTTCAAAGTCTTCAGAAAGTCTTTAGAATATCAAAGTCTTCAGTTGAAGAACTTCATTTTTAGGGGTCGACTTTCTCTGTAAATATCAAACTCCTCATAGACTTATAGACCTGTGTACACTCACAAATCGGTTACATTTAACCTATAAGTCTTCAATACACCAAAATCACTAAGGGGCACTAGATGCACTTACAATCTCCCTCTTTTTGGTGATTGATGACAATCATAGGTTAAATTTTCAACGGGGATAAACATATGAAGTGTAAATACTGACATTGAGGAATTTGATTGCAAGATATAGAAGAACTCCCCCTGAATATTTGCATAGTGAGGAATTTGCTTTTGAGGCAATGCACATTTGAAGAATCGAATCATGGAGATCTCCCCCTATATCTTGTAATTCATACACGCATTTGATATATAATATGAAGAATTTGAAATGCATGATGAAATATGGTTCCTGATGAGATTCAAATCGTGCAATAATATTAACGAGGAATAAGCATGCAGAATATCACATCAAAGTTTCAGAGCTCAAAGGCATCAAAAGCATCGAGCACGACCAAAAAGTATCAAGGCACCATCGGTTTAAGATTACAACTTCGATCCAATAAAAGTTTTGGAAGAACGAGTTGTAACTTAATAAAATACCCATAATATAAACCCGCTTGAAGACTAACTCAGATTTCTCCCCTTTGTCATCAAATGACCAAAAGGATCAAACGAGGACTAACGCCCATGAAGATTTTCAAGTTGATGGAGGAGCCACCGTTGTCGGGGTTGGTTGTTGAAGTAGGGCCTGCCGCAGTTGTCGCCCAAATCTTCATGTTCATTAGTTTCACGCGATGAAGAATAAGAATCGCCACGGATCAGGAGCTTTGACTCTCTTGAATTTCTTCGAGGTGGTGCGGTACTAGTCAAATGCTTCCCGAGACCCATAGTCTTCAATTCTTCCGCGAATATACATGATTGAGAATAGCCAGTGCGGTTGATGGTTTCATGAAGGTAGTATTGATTTTCATCACTTTGCATTATGTGTTGACGTCATGTTGTGAAGAATTGCAGCAAATTGACGCTTCACCCATTTACGATTATGCTCAACCTTCGATGAAGACCGAGGAGTAACTCACGGTCAATCATCACCACAGGTCTTTGTTGCTGAGGCTTTGCTTGCTTAGCTGAGGTATTTCTTGCGAGTCATGTGTTGCGAATCATCATTGGTGGAGTAAGATGTAGCGAGACGAATTGACCATCCAATGGACAAGTTCCTTCATCAATCAAAGAGCTGCCTTGCCCTTATCATTAGAGGATGAAACTGGTCGCTTGAGGACTTCGATGGGCGGCAAGTAGCTACCATGGTTCAGAGTGTCAGCCTAGTAATTCAGCGAAGACCTTGCCCTTATGAATCTCATAATCCAAGGCGCATAGGGCTTCAGCTCAAAAGGTGACATTGCAACATTAGCCAGAGTCCTCATGAAGAAATCATGGAAGTTACGGGAACGCCATGAATGATGTTGAAAAACATGTTCTTCATGATGCCAACAACATCTTCATCATTTGAGCCGTGGCCTTTGATGGGACTCATTGTCTTCGTCAGGATTCGATAGACAGTCCAAGGCACATACAGCAGTTCCATGACGAGGAATTTGGTTCGAGGGGCCTGCCCTGGCTTCAAAGGCTTCATGAGCACTTGCACATAATGATCAGTCAGCTCGCGGTCATTGTAGATGCAACGTGCACTTTCATGGGGAGGATCAAGAGGAAGGACACGAAGCAATTCAGTTGTTGGTGCCTTGTAGTGAGTGTTTTCTGTCATCCAATCCAATACCCATGAATTGACATCTTCAAAGATCTCGGTGATATGCAAAGTGGCGAGAACTGAAGAATGAGTTCTTCATTCCAATCACAGATATCTGTGCAGAAATTTAGGAGTTCTGCATCATGAATAACTCGGAGTACTGGCTCGAAGCACGGCAGAGATTCCATATCCACATGAGGAATATGCTCATGATCGAAAATCTTGTCCTTGTCAAAGAGCACTGAGGAATAGTAGTTGGCTTGAGTAGCAGTCCAGAAGCGTCTTTTTCTTATGCGAGCAGAGTCATATGGATTGTAAGCAGTGAAGAACACATGCTCAGAAAAGAAGTCTTCAGCCTTGAATTTTTGCTTGCTCGAGAACGGATTCTTCGGTTTGGGTAGAGGAATGTTAGTGATTTGCAGCACAACCTCAGGAATCGCTATCTCAGGTGCTTCAGGCTGAGGAATTTCTGGTTCCTCTTCTTGTGCAGTTTGGGGATCTTCAGCAGGTTCTTCAGCACTAGTGGCTGGAATTTCTTCATGAACAGACGATGTGGGATGAGTTTCTTCAGAGCCCAATTGAACAGTTGTAGCTGGGGACTGAGGAATTTGTTGAATCGGAGTGAAGAGAGGAGTATTGGGATGCTGACTTTCCCAAAAGTCATCGTTCATCACTGGTGTAGTGCATCCAATATCCACGTCTTCATCTTCTTTTTCAATTTCCTCAACACCAGCCTTTTCAGCTGTGAAATGAGGCATGGGTGAGGAAACGACTGGTGGTGAAGGGCATGTTTCCACTTCAATTTCTTCATCAAACTGTTCTGAGGTAGCAACAGATTGATTTTCTTCATCAGATCCGCTTGGGATCTTGTAGTCTTCTCCATAAGGAACAATTTCCTTAGACGACATGGAGGAAATGGGAACGGCATCAATGGGATTTTCAAGCGAGCTGGTCATTGGCTTCATTTTGTTCGCGCAATAAGAATTTGACGCAAGCAGATGACTTCCTCTTCTTCATCGCAGCTCGCTCGCAGCTCTTTGTCTTCTTCATCGCATAAGCGTAAGGAAGAATTGAGTTGGTGTTGGCAGGAGGAGCTGAGGACTGGTTCAATTTCTTCAGCGCAATCGGTGCATGCAATTGCCCTGATCTCTTCGCTTTCTTCAGCGCACCACTAGTGGATGCCCGGGAATTTCTTCAATGGTACGGAATAGAGTCATCAGCCTCGAACTTGTATTATCATCGCAGGCTGAAAGTCATCAGATAGTGCTGGCATGTTCTTCAAACGAGAGCAGAGTCTTCACTGAGGATTTTCTTGTTGCGATGGGGCTGCAATGATTGTCATTTTCTTCGTCAAATTGATTTAATCTCACCTTGGCTCCTTGCCAATCATCATTAGGCATCAAATCCTTGCTGAGGGCTTGGATTTCAGATTGAGCTTTGAGAAGTTCTTCAGGAGTCAGGTTGACGATGTTCTTCTGCAGAAGCTTCTCCTTTCTGGCTTGTGTTCTCTTTATCTCACGAGCCTTTTCAAATTTCCATTTCTCTTCAGCGATGAAATGGCTCAGCATATGACTTTTACCAGGAGTCAGAGGCAGATCAGGCATGGGAGTGTTTGGATCTTGATGCCATAGGTCGATGAAGTCAAGGATCTTCTTCGAATCCAAAAGCAGAGGCACAATTGTTCCTTTGGCTCTAGCGGCCTTGGTTAGTCTGTCTCTGATGATTTCTGCAAGTTCTTCATCGAAGCTTCGCCATCGAGGGCACGTTGAAGGCAACCTCTTTTCTTGGACTTGGCCGAGGACCGCGTCCAGCAGCTTGCTTTTGTCTTCAACAGAGTGGGCCTGATGAGGACATTGGTGCAGCTGAGGAACTGTTGCAGAGACACCTGAAGCAATTGAGAAACCAGAGTCCTTTGACATGTAGCAAGATGCAGAGGAGTTGAGGACTTGGATTGTAACACCCCGGATCCGATGCGCCAGGTGTCCGTGAGTTATTCGCCGCCGTTGCCATGTCATTTGCTTGCGTGTTGCATTTGCCATGTCATCATATGCATTTCATATCATGTCATCATGTGCATTTCATTTTGCATACGTGTTCGCCTCATGCATCCGAGCCTTTTCCCGCTGTCTGTTTTGCAATCCGGCACTCCTATGTTCCCCGCCCCCCTTTTGTCTTGTTGTGAGCGGGTATTAAACTTTCTCGGAATGGCCGAGGTTTGCAAGCGGCCTTGGTATACCACCGTTAGACCGCTGTTCAGTTTACGTGCCATTTGGAGATGTCGTTTGGTACTCAACAGTTAGCAGGGTAACCGCAGAGGCCTCTTTGTTGCAGCTCCACACCTTCCAAAGTGGCCCCAAAACCCACCAAACTCCCTCCATGCTCTCGATCGTTCGATCACGATCGCGTGGCTGAAAAACCGCACCTCATTTGGAGTCTCTAGCTCCCTCTACCTATAAAACTAGACCTCCCATAGATTTTTTCGCACAGATCAAACCCTAGCTCTTCCCTGCGCACACTGCCGAACACGTCCGGTCCGCGCCGAGACATGTCCGCGCTAACCGTCACCCGGCCAATGGGGTGCCGCCACGTCACCGCCGCTTCCGCCTCGCCCAATCCCACACCGCCACATGCCCTTTCCCCACCACTGCACACCATGGGCCCATCTGGAGCTCCCTTGCCAGCCCAGGTCTTGCTGCCGCCACGGCCAGCGCCTCGCCCGCCGCCTGTGGCCTCGCCCACTCCTGCCCGAAAACGCCTCCCATGGCGTCGTGCTCATGGCCATGCGGAGTGGAGTGCCTTTCCATGCTCTGGCGCCGTCACGCACGCCGACAATAAGCTTCGCACCATCAAGGCTGCCGCCGCCGCATATCGCCGAGTCGCCAGCTCCGTGCAGCAGCGCCGTGCCCATGACCCGCCAGCGACCCCGCCGCTGGCGCTGCCATGCCCTCGCTGCCGCCCCTCCGTCGGCTTGGGATCCGCCACCGGCGGCGCCCGGCGGATCGCCCCTCTCCGGCCATCTCCTCCTCCCTGGCCGTCTCCGACAACTCCGCCACGGCGCAGGCCATCTCCTCGCGAGATCCGGCCCGCCTCGGTAATCCGGGTAAACTTGAGTGTTGACCCCAAAATCCTCTAAGTCCCGAGGATTCTAACGTTTTTCGTGCATTTTCATAGCATCACATCTCTGCATCCGTGGCTCCGTTTTGGGCGTATAATATGTCATATTGTTCGTCTCGAAGAGTACATCATTTCATTCCATTGCATCATTTGCATTTGAGCTCATCTTGATGCCCGAAATGCTGTTGGAAGATGGCTTCAGATCGTTAGTTCCAGAATCTTATCAGCTCGAGCTCTTTTGTCATTTTTGCCATGATTAATGTGTGCACCTTATGAACTTGAGTCCTACTTGTGAGTTTAACATTGCCATGCCATCTTTCCAGGGGTGTTTGCCATGTATTTTTGTGAGTTATGTGTTGACTAGAACAAGCATGCAAAGTAGGGATGATGATGTTGCTGATTTCAGGAACTTAGTGTTTTCACTAAGTCTTGTCCTGCTGTTATTTTTATGCCATATGTTCATGTTGTTACAGAGAGATATATGGCCTTTTGAGCATGTTCAGTAAGGGTGTTTTGAACATATGGATGTGCTCTATCTATCCATGCCTTTGTTGGTATTTATGGAGTAGTCTAGCATGTCATTTTCGTGCTCTACTTTTGCTTGAAAATGTTTCCTGGCAGATTGTTTGCATGAGATTCAATTTTCACAAGGTCGTTGTAGTTGATCCGTGTATGCTATGATGTTGTTCTTGCCATGTATAGCTTCTATGTCATGTCTTCTTGATGGGTGTATTCTTAGATTATCATGAGATGGTCTGTAGTGAGTGCATCGAGCTCACGAACATGCCTACTGATATCTGTTTTGCCATGTCCTCGATATTTCACTAAGTCTGAAATCTGTAATAAAACTTGCAATGTTTACATGGGTGCCATCATTTCTTAAAGTCCTTTTGGCTTATGGTCAGAAGGGACTATTGATATATGCTTTGAGTAGAATCATGTCATGCCTTGTTTTGCTACTATAAGTTCCTGTAGCATGTTGTTTGCTTGCTCTAAACATGCCTTCCTGATGTTAATTCTGGCATGCTAGTATTTTCACTAAGTCTGTGAACCTGATATTTTAGCACTTTCACCATGCTTGTTTGAACATGTTATGGCGTGATTTAGCCGTAGCTCAGTGTTCCTCTTTTTGTTAAGCATCTCCTGTAGTTAAGCTGTCATATGCTTTGTTTTTATGTTGGGGTGCTGTAGCATAGTTTCTTGTTGCTTGCTAAGTAGCATCGGGCTTTTAAACGCAGCTTTTGCGTCATTCTTGTTTTGCTTGTCATTTGCAAACCGTGCATCCGATTCCGGTGATCTTTATATCGATTTCACCGAAATCATCCCATCTTTCAGAGGCATACTTGGTTTGCCAAGTTGATGCCAGTTCATCATTTTCCTTCGGAGCACACATATGCATTGCATAGCACATCTCGCATAGCATGTCATGTATTGCATCATATTGCTTGTGCATTGTTCCTTGTTTGATTGTGGTTCCGTTGCTTGTGTTCTTGCTTTGGGTAGAGCCGGGAGACGAGTACGTGAACGAGGAACCTGTTGAGAATGCCTACGAGGATCAAGCCTTCGACAACTCTGAGAACCTTGCAGGCAAGATGATCACACCCTCGAAATCACTACTATCTTTGCTATGCTAGTTTGCTCGCTCTTTTGCTATGCCAATGCTACGATGCCTACCATTTGCTTGTCAGCCTCCCAAATTGCCATGTCAAATCTCTAACCTTTGACACCATTCCTAGCAAACCGTTGTGTGGCTTTGTTACCGCTTTGCTCAGCCCCTCTTATAGCGTTGTTAGTTGCAGGTGAAGACGAAGTTTGTTCCTCGTTGGAACATGGAGATGTTGTTCCGTGTTGGAACATGTTTACTTGTTGGGATATCACAATATCTCTTATATTATTAATGCATCTATATATTTGGTAAAGGGTGGAAGGCTCGGCCTTATGCAGTGTTTTGTTCCACTCTTGCCGCCCTAGTTTCCGGCCATACCGTGTTATGTTCCCAGATTTTGCGTTCCTACGATGGTCGTGATTTATGGGACCCCTCGACAGTTTGCTTTGAATAAAACTTGTCCAGAAGGCCCAACATTGACTTTTACCATTTGCCTCACCTAGCCCTTTTTTTTTTCCCTTGGGTTTAGGAGCCCAAGGGTCATCTTTATTTACCCCGGGCGATGCTCGTTGAGTGTTGGTCCAAACCGTCGACCGCCGGCCATGCCAAGCAACTCGGGCTGGCCTACCGAAGTTTGGACAATCCGGTGTGCCGAGAACGAGATATGTGCAGCTCCTATCAGGATTTGTCGGCACATTGAGTGGCTTCTTTGGTCTTGTTTTACCATTGTCGAAATGTCTTGATGTCACCGGATTCCGAGGCTGATCGGGTATTCTGGTGAAGGTCTATTCCTTCGATGATCGCGAGAGCTTGTCATGGGCTAAGTTGGGACACCCTGCGAGGGTTTAAACTTTTCGAGAGCCGTGCCCGCGGTTATGTGGCAGATGGGAATTTGTTAATGTCCGGTTGTAGAAAACCTGAAGTTGATTTTAATTAAAATACATCAACCGTGTGTTAACCGTGATGGTCCCTTTCACGCGAGTCCGGAAGTGAACACGATGTTGGAGTTATGCTTGCGCGAGGTTGCTATAGGATCACTTCTTGATCATACTTTTATCGACCGTGCTTTGCCTTTCTCTTCGCTCTCATTTAGTATGTTAGCCACCATTTATGCTGAGTAAACTTGCTGCGGCTCCACCTCATGCCTTTACCTTACCCATAAGCTTAAATAGTCTTGATCTGCTGGTGCGAGATTGCTTGAGTCCCCGTGGCTCACGGATACTTCCAAAACCAGTTTGCGGGTGCCTATGTTATACCGAAAGGGTGACGCAACCAAGCTCAAGGAGGAGCCGATGAAGATCTTGCCCTTTGTGTTGTTTCGTTCTAGTTGATCATAGAGTGGAGCCCATTGGGGTCGATCGAGGACCTTTAATCGCATTTGGGGTTCTTCTTTATTTTGGTTCCGTAGTGGGACCTTGATTATATCTCGGATGATGTAATGCTTTATTCATGTAATTGTGTGAAGTGGCGATTGTAAGCCAACTATGTATCTCTTTTCCTTATGTATTACATGGGTTGTGTGAAGATTACCTCACTTGCGACATTGCTTTCAATGCGGTTATGCCTCTAAGTCGTGCTTAACCGTGGGAGATATAGCCAGCATCGAGGGATGCTTACATGGAGGAGCTGGCCGAGGATTTTGAGGAGCAGCGAAGAGATCGAGGAATTTTAGTGAGGGCGCTGGCCGAGGAACTGGGACGTGAGGCGCTGATGTGAAGCACTTGGCTTATGCAAGCAGGCTTCTTCGGCATTGATTTCCTCGGCTTGACCGAGGTCTCAGCAGCAGCAGCAAGCAATGAGAATCCTCATTGAATTTCCTCACTTGCCTCCTTGGCTGTCTTGCCAATTTGTCTTGGCGCTGGACCATTCTTGAGAAAGTCTTCACCACGATCTTTGGTGGGATCGGCGACTTGGCCAGGTTCAATGGAGCTCTTGGGCATGGAGGGTTTAAGACGAATTTCTTCATGTACTTGGGAGTAACATAGCGATATTTCCTCCATTCTCGTGCCCATCTTCATTCTATCCTCTGGATCGCACTTTATGCTGATTCTTATTTTCCTTGCCAAACTTGGCGCCATCAGTGTGCAATAGTCTTTGTATATTTCTTCAGGATCTCAAAGGCAGTCATGACCTCCTGTTTCTTTCCTCCCTTCTGCGGTCTCTTGCCTTCTCGCCATTTTCTTGGATGAGGAATTTGAACAATAGAACACTCGAGAAGTATGCAGTTTTTCTTCGAGAGCGATGCAAATGAGTTAAGTTGATGAGAACCTAGTGATTCAGCAAAGCGGACATGAGTACCTGTGAGCGAGTGTAGGTGCGAGGAATTTGGAGAGGTCATATGCGTTCTCAGAAGATTTTTCGAAAAAAGACAAGTTTTGAGGAATTTGACCAGTTGAGCCTTGAGGAATTTCACTAAGCGTTTCGTCTTAGGTTCCAGAGTTGTACAAATTGAAAATCCGCACAATTGAGGAATCTTGAAGAAATGAATGCTTAGAGAGATAAATCAAGAGCATATAGTGTGTGAGGTGTTCATATGTGAAGATTTCAAGAACAAAACACCTTTGAAGATTTTCAGAAAGATTTGAGAATCAAAGTGAGTAATAAAAATGACTTTTAATTACCCGGCTGAAGAACATGACTGAAAAGAGATGAACTGTAGTGAAGTTAAATCACGTTAGATCTCCACGCCCCTAACTTGGCAGAGGGAGACAGCTACGGCGGCGGGCGAGTGAAGATTTCCACAGCCGTAGCGAAGCAATCGGCGAGGTCGAGGCGGTGAAGCTCTTCCTCACCGGCGGCGATGGAGAATGGCGGCGCTAGGGTTTGAGGAGAGCTCGGCGAGAGACGGCGAGGCGAGTAAATGAAGTAAGGAAGGAGAGGGTATTTATAGCCACGGTAAAAACTGTTCGCCAGAGATTTTGGGACGAACATGCCCCGCCTCTTTCTTCTTCACGCGACATGTGTCACCCACGCACTTTGTCAGATGAGATTGTGTAAGATCGTGGGTGAATAAACTAATGTATCGTGGGATGCGGAGCGGTTTGAAGCGGTAAAACCGAAATCTGGATAAGATTTGTTTAAAATTTAGTTCGCAATTTCTTGACTTATCAGGACACAAAGTGAAGACTTTGAACGAGTTTCAATCGAACAGCACATGAAGAATTTGTGAATAGATTGGGTTGAGTATAGCATAGAGGAAGGTCCGATCACATTCACTTAGCGTAAATGCAACTTGAAGAAATAGCAATAAGTGAATGTTGTAGAGGACATAAACTCATATATATATATATAATGAAGAAAAACGACGGAAACATTGAAGATTTTGCAAAGTTGAAGAATTTGAAAAACTGAAGAATTTCAAAATGAGGAAAACTCAAATTGAAGATTTTCAACTTTTGTGGTGGCGTATCCCACCGTATAAGAATGATGATTTCAGACACCGCGTACAATTGTCATAGGGTTCTGAGAATCAAATTCTTCATTAATTTCTTCACACTTAGAGTGTTATTCTTCATTGATTGAAGAAAAACGTTTCTTCATGTGTTGCACATCTAAGTCATCAATTATGCATAAGGGTTAGGATGTGTGTCCTTTTCAAAGAACATTCAAGATTCTAAGATATTTAGCTCACACGCAACTTGCTAAATCTCTTCTCATCCAAGGGCTTAGTGAAGATATCAGCTAGCTGTTCTTGATCTTCACATGCTCGATGGAGATATCGCCCTTCAACACATGATCACGAAGAAAATGATAGCGAATCTGGATGTGCTTAGTCTTGAGTGCTGAGCTGGGTTGTGAGCAATCTTGATGGCACTCTCATTGTCGCAGAGGAGAGGCACATTCTTCACGTTGGCGCCATAGTCCTTGAGGTTTGCTTCATCCAAAGCAGTTGAGCACAGCATGAGCCAGCAGCAATGTATTCAGCTTGACATTAGATAGGTGATCGTGATTCTCGCTTTCTTGAGGACCAACGGACCAAAGATCGTCAGAGAAATGACAAGTGCCGGATGTTGACTTGCGGTCCACACGATCACCAGCATAGTCGAGTCGTAATATCAATGAGATCAAAAGCGAGCCCTTGGGGTACCATAATCCTAGTGTTGGTGTGTGAGCTAGATATCGAAGAATATGCTTCACAGCCTTATGGTGTGATTCCTTCGATGCAGCTTGAAATCGGGCACACATGCAAACACTAAGCATTATATCCGCCTAGATGCACATAAGTACAATAAAGAACCAATCATGGGCGGTATACCTTGTGATCGAAGTCAATACCATTTTCATCGAGGCATAGATGGCCATTTGTGGGCATAGGAATTTTAGCGCTTTTGCAATCTTGCATGCGAATTTCCTCGATACATCTTTGAGGTATTTCTCTGAGATATGAATATGCCATTGCTGCTACGTCGGCAATTTGAAGACCTAAGAAGAATTTCAACTCTCCCATCATAGACATTTGATATTCTTCACTCATCATATAGGCAAATTCATCACTATATCGTTGGTTAGTACAACCAAAGATAATATCATCAACATATATTTGGCACACAAACAGTTCACCATCATATGATTTAGTAAATAGAGTAGGGTCGAGTGAACCGGGTGTGAAGCCATTCTTCACGAAGAATTCCTTCAATGTGTCATACCACGCCCGAGGGGCTTGCTTGAGGCCATAGAGGGCCTTATTGAGTTTGAAGACTTTGTCGAGTTCTTGGGATCTTCAAAACACAGGGGTTGAGCAACATATACTTCTTCCTCAAGCTTACCATTGAGGAATGCACTTTTCACATCCATTTGATATAAGATGATATCATGATGGTTAGCATAGGCAAGTAAAATCTGAATAGCCTCAAGTCTAGCAACAGGTGCAAAAGTTTCATCAAATCAATTCCTTGACTTATGTGTGTAGCCTTGAGCTACTAGTCGTGCCTTATTCCTCACCACAAGGCCATTTTCATCTTGCTTGTTGCGGTAGATCCACTTTGTGCCAATGATATTATGCTTGCGAGGATCAGGCGATTGACCAATTCCGGACATTGTTCAGCTCGAGCTGATGTAATTCTTCTTGCATAGCCTGAATCCTCTCGGCTCGAAAATGCTTCATCTACCTTAGTGGGCTCTGAGATAGAGACAAAAGCATAGTGCCCACAAAAGTTAGATAAGTGTGAGGCTTTTGAGCGTGTGAGAGGACTGATGCGCTAATGTCATCGATGATCTTCTCCACTTGCACTTCTTTTGCAGCGTGGATGAGTTGGTTGTCGTTGAGGATTTTGATCAGCATTTTCTTGACACCATTTTCCTCATCATGTTCTTGGTGCATCATTTCGGCGTTCTTCATGAGCAGGAATGAATTCTTCATTGATTCTTGATGGGAATGACATCCTCGGTTGCCTTGAGCTTGATAGCATCCTCGGTGCTGGTTCATCTAACACAGAAGGTAGGTGCTCTCTTTGCGAGCCATTAGTTTCATCGAACCGCACATCTCTGATGTCAACAATCTTGTGAAGAACAATGTTGAAGACTACTGTAGGTGTCGAAGATCCTTCCGTAACCAAGCATAAAACCTTCATGTGCTTTCGGTGCAAATTTAGAGTTGTGGTGAGGATCTCTAATCCAACATTTAGCACGAAGACTTTGAAATAACTCACATTGGGTTTCTTGTCGGTGAGGAGTTCATGGAAGTCTTCTTGAAGAATTTGTGAAGATATACTCTGTTGATGATGTGGCAGCGGTATCAATTGCATCAATCCAAAAACGCCGAGGCGTTTTGTATTCATCAAGCATAGTGCGAGCCATCTCAACAAGAGTTACATTCTTGCGCTCCACGACGCCATTCTCTTTGAGGAGTATAGGGAGCAGATAATTCATGAGTAATACCAAGTTCATCAAGATAGGCATCAAGACCAGAATTCTTGAACTCGGTTCCATTGTCACTTCGATATGCTTGATCTTCACACCAAAGTTGGTTGAAGCCCTCGAGGAAAATCGTTTGAAGACTTCACGCACTTCATGTTTGTAAGTAACAATGTGTACCCATGTATATCGAGAATAATCATCAACAATGACAAAACCATATAAAGATGCATCATTAGTGACTGCTGAATAATGATTAGGTCGAAGAGGTCCATGTGAAGCAATTGAATGGACGGGTAGTGGTCATGATAGTCTTATTTGGATGCTTGGCCTTGGTCATTTTCCTCCGCTTCACATGCTCCGCATAAG
>CM038146.1:71986230-72253462 GCA_021437245.1 Aegilops speltoides
CTACGACCACTATGCGGGTTGTCTGGCGAGCTTCATGTTCTTTGTGTCTTCATAGGAAATTTGGGATCAAATAAGCAAGAGGGTGAGAAAAATTAACTTTCGGATTGCTGGCAAAATTTTGGTAAAAGGCAAATCTGTTGAATCGGAAGAAAGAATAGTTACCTCGGCAAATCCTGCGTTCTTTGGCTTGATCATCGACAAGCATCATCATCAATAAGGCTTGTAAAAAGCAAGCCAAGAGAATCAAGTTCGGATTACCCACATCATCGTCAATGGCGGGTCGGATGAAGCGATGGTCTTTAAACATGGGCTGATTTCTTGACAATTTTGTTTTTGGCGGCTGGCCGCCATACTTTCTCCGCTTTGTCTTGGGAAGTTTCTTGCTCCAAAATGGATTATCACCACGGATCGAAGTAATTAAATGTTGGATACATGAAGCAATAACAGGTTTAATGATGAAGCAACTAGAAACTTACATGGTGGTTTTGTTGGTGGTGCGATGAGAGCCAAACGGTTTGAGCACAAAGGTGCTCGGTTCATTCGACATCCTTTTCTTGAGTCATAACTTCATCATCGAGAAGTTCAAGTTTTGTGTGTCGGAGTGGGTGCGTCGGCGCTTGCGATTATCTTGACACATCAAACGGAGCAGCCCGGCTCAAAGCGATATGCCCTAGGATAACCAGCAGCGTGCAAGATCAATTCTAGTCAAACCGTTGGCCATAAAGGCTCGGAGCTTGGACAATTGTGGGCGTATTTGCTTCTATCTTTGGCGCTTAATGTCGTTGAGAAGCGGATGAGTGTTGCTAGCGCTCGGGCGAAAGCCGGGTAAAGATTTTCACCTTAGGAGAAGTATCCTTGCAATAAAACCAAGTCGCATTCCACTCTTTGGGGTGAGTATGGAGTTTGGCGTGGGGATAGGTGATCTCCTTCCTTTTACGACTAGCCATACCACCCAATTACGTATTGGGGCCGTCGGTGAATTCGGTCACGACGGTTTAGATGGAAGAGTCTCTAAACAGTTCAACGAAGGTTCCTCTTGCGGATATACTTGAGATAGTACTTGAAAGTGGCATAAGTTGGTAGCGGAGTTGGGGCCAATGTCTTGGGGCCGGAGCTGAAAATTGGCCAACCGTCCGGTACAATTTTGAACCGGGCGGCTTGAAGCCCGGGCAGGTGATCTGCAAAGACCACAACTTCTCCTTCTGAGGTGTGGGAGGACATTCCTCTCGAGGACCCTCCGATGGACTGTATTTTGTCATCCAAAGCGCGATCGATACAGATCGTTCGGTATGACTTCGGTGGCGAGAAGAACCAGTTGCATTCATACACTTGCTTGGCCATGATAAAGATCTACAAAAGTAATTGATCCGGTTCAAGGCGTGCTTGTTACAAAGTGATTGGTCTAAAGTTATCATAAACGGAGGCGGCGTCTACTCATCGGTTTTTGTGATATGATATCGAGATGGGCTCTGGCGGTTCAACAAGGGGACTAATGGTGTACATGCGGTTTAGCAGCTTTTCTTATGGTGAGTTAAACCGCCTAATGTAGGCCTTGAAATAATTGAAGCTATGGACAGTTTGCGAAACAAGTTTCACAAGATCCCATGATAGCTACGGATCAAGCGCAGTCTGAAAAAAGCGAAAATATTTCCGCGAGGTAAGCGAAAGCGGAAGTGGAATCGTAGCGAGATATATATCACGAGAAGATCCATGGGCCTAAGATGAGAAAGTGCAGCGGGCCAGCGTAGGAATCGCTATGTAATACAGCAGATTCACGGTGTGGTTCAAAGTTAAAAGGATGAGCGGAGAAGCATGAAGAACGATGATCGAAGCTGGAACCCTAAAAAACAGATCTAAGTCGAGAAGGGGAGAAGCTCACGGGAGCGGAGAAGATGCGGAGCGAGCGCGATGCTACAGATGCGTTCGAGGTTGATCACGTGACCTAGGGCGAAACGCAATTCGGCAGCGATGGTGGAGCTCAAGAGCAGCGGCGAGGAAGGCGAAGAAGAGAAGCGAAGGAAGGAAAGAAATGACCCTTCGGTCCTATTTATAAAACGGCAGAGCTAGGTCAAGCGTGGATCCGAGAACTGCTATTAAAGAAAGGCGTTATAAAGGATAGAATTTCAGGATGGCGTCATGCGGTTTCTGATGACCGAAATAATAGCGACATGGCGATTTACGAGACAACAGAAGATGTCCAAGATACAAGCTTTGTGAAGGATTGACATGAACCATTTCAAATCAATTTGGGGCCTAATGTTGGGGATATTACCACTAGGTGTAAACCGGCCAGCTTGGGCCGGGTTAACTCCGTTAGTGGTATAAGCAGAGAAAGGCCCAAGGCCTATAGTCGGTTTAGAACTTCTAGCCGTAAACTGCGGCACGATGTATAACTTGTATTGTAAGTTAGGAATAGAGATACCAACGGGATACTGAGTATGAACGGTTGGGACTCTATCGAACCGACGAGGCGTCACTTCGTGTATATAAGGGGCGACCGGCTGACAGTTCAGGAGAGGCAACCACAACTCGAGCCTAAGCGAAGCTTGTTTGCTCCTAGCCATCGAGACTACATCAATTCCATCACAACTAGGCGTAGGCTTTTACCTTCATCGAAGGGGCGAACTAGTATAAAACCCTTGTGTCTTTGTGTCGCTTTAACTCCTGCAAGTAAACCCGTGGCGATGGCTCCACGAATAAGTCCTTACGCTAGGAGATCTGCCGTGACAAATCCACGACACACATGGTGCGGGGGTGTTTGCAAAAAGCGCATTTCACACATAATCCAACGTCTTGGTCCTTTGAAGGAGGTGATAGCATAGCAAACTAGGCAGCGGACTATAATGCTTTATCACTTTAACTTAGCCATGGGAGCTCGATGGTGGGGCTACTATATAGCCCCTAGAGCACCGCGCTCTCTGAATCGGAGACGCGTGTGTGTGACAATGACCGAAGCGGTCCTTCGTCAAGGGAGAATTCTAAACATTCCGTGGTCGATCGAGTGGTTGACCAGTCTCGCGGTATCATGGCGGTCGGGTTTCGGCTTTCTCTCTTGAGGTGCTCGCTTTGGCGAACCGGGCACTGTCGCTTGATAGTTCTCCACGGTGCGCGTTAGCCGATGGAGTGGGCGTAAGGCAGCAAAACACGAGGCAGGCAAACCCAACATTTGACTAAAGACATGATTGAGCTGATGCATATAAGTCCTAACTCGAGAGCGAACACTGCACCGAGGTATTACGCCGAGGAGTCTGGACTAGGGGTGTCGGATAGCGAACTATCATCATCAATTTGGACTCCAAGACTATGCGAGATACAAGATTGAAGACTTCTTCCCGTGTCGGATGGGACTTTCTTGGCGTGGAAGGCAAGCTAAGCGATCACGATATGTAGATCTCCTACCATTGTAACCGACTACGTGTAACCATAGCCCACGGTGTCTATATAAACCGGAGGGTTTTAGTCTTCAGGACACAACAGCAATCATACCATAGGCTAGCTTCTAGGGTTTAGCCTCCTTGATCTCGTGGTAGATCCACTCTTGTACTACCCATATCATCAATATCAATCAAGCAGGAGTAGGGTTTTACCTCCATCTAGAGGCCCGAACCTGGTAAAAACATCGTGTCCGTTGTCTCCTGTTACCATCCGCCTAGGCGCACGATTCGGGACCCCTACCGAGATCCGCGGTTTGACACGACATTGGTGCTTTCATTGAGAGTTCCTCCGTATTTGTCAGCGATAAAGCTTGATGGCTCCTTCGATCATCAACAACAACGAGCGGTCGGTGAGACTTTTCTCCCGGACGGATCTTAAGTGTTCGGCGGCTTTGCTGCGGCCAATTAAGCAGCCATCTGGAGCAGATTGAGCTCGCCCCCAGCCATCGGTCGGTCCGGAAGTTTGAACTTCACGGCTGACATCGCGGAGACTTGATCTTGATGGATTCGAGCCCTGCAGCCAGCGCGCCTTGATGTCACAATGGGCATGATCTAGCTCTGCTGCGGACGATGCCTTGGAGGCCGCACGAGTCCGCTCCGACCCTTAATTGGGCCCGCTCTGCGGTCGAGGGCGGGTGGCTGAACACTGCCTCTGGGGCTGCAACCTCTCGGCGATGGAGCGAATCGACCTTGTCCCTTGTGAAGCTCGTGACTCAGGTGCGGACTCCTCGCGGACTCGAACCTCCCGCCCCTCAATCGAATCCGATTGGGCGCCGATTATGGAGTTCACTGCTGCAGACATCTTTCAACACTCACCTTTCGGCGCCATCCTAAATTAGCTAAAATATCTCTCGTTATCGGAGAGCCCTGGCGGACAGCAGTTGGGGCGGTTGGGATGTGGGCGACTAGGAAATTCAAAACCCACCCACCACCCACTTAGTAGCCAGCATACATGATCCAACCGACATGCTGAACTTGACTACGAAGACATCGGCGGTATGGGCGGCGATGCGAGAGCGACCAGAACCAGCGCCTCTGGGCGCTGGAAAGCCACCTCAACTCACGCGTATACATGGTGGATACACCAAAAGGCGATAACGAGGAACAACGGGGCGCGAAGGATAATTCCCGAAAAACAATCAAAAGCGGCGACATAGCGCCGCCGAAATCCCCTATCGATAACAACAGCACCCATATTGGACCCAGAAGAAGCGGGGCGAACCAGATGGGACGACGAACATGCCACCAAGCAACCATCCAAACAGGATGGTGGATGAAAACCCATCCCGAAAACAACAGTCCACGATCTCATGCCGACACATCACGAACATAAGAACCTTCACAAAAGGCTCGTCGCCACTACAAGAAGTTTGAAGAAGTAGAAGAAGAAGCTCAAAAAGCGGAAGCGTACTCGAGAATGAGATGGAGCAAAGTACTCAAGACCCTTGAGACAAATCGACGATAGTCACCAAGCAAGAGCTACCCAAGCGCAAGTTGTTGCCCGAATTTAACGAGGAGGCCGTAGAAGCCCCACAATCAAAAAACAAAGAGGCCGCTGGCGGATAGGCGCCGAGATAACGGGCTAAGGCGGCAAGCGGCGCCGCACAAGGCAACACGATCCACATAAGGATCCTCGCCGAAAGGATGGGCGGTCGGGTCCATCTATGGGCCAAAAAAGAAGGCTCGAGGAAGCAACACAACACGCCGAGTGTTCAAGATAACGGCACACCTAAATACAGGCGCGCACACCAACTATGTTTCACCGATGAAGTCTTTGGATCATGAATTTCAAAGCAGGATTCAAACCCGTAAACATAGAGGCATATGATGGAACAACAGACCCCGGAGTCTGGATTGAGGATTACATCCTACACATACATATGGCTAGAGGAGACGATCTCCAAGCCATAAAATACCTACCCCTCAAGCTCGAAGGGCCAGCTCAGCATTGGCTCAAAAGCCTCCCAGAAAATACCATTGGAAGTTGGGAAGAGCTCGAGGATGCATTTCGGGCAAATTTTTAGGGGACTTATGTCCGCCCTCACGGATCTGGACGATTTAAGTCACATAACTCAACAGCCGGAGAGTCGACGCAAATTCTGGAACAGGTTCCTCACCAAAAAGAACCAAATAGTCGTTGTCCAGGACGCAGAAGCCTTAGCAGCCTTTAAACATAACGTCCAGAGCGAATGGCTCGCCAGACACCGTCGGCGAGGAAAAACCAAGAACAATGGCCGCACTCTTGAGCCTCATGACTAACCTGCTTGGCGAGGAGAAGATAGCTGGCTGGCAAGATGCAGCACCAGCGACCCAAGTACATCCGAGGTAAGGGATGGAAATGGGAAGCCACGACGCAGAAAAGACCAGCGCCGGACTAAGGAAAATGGCCCAAAGAACACGGCGGTCAACGCCGGGTTCAAAAGCTCTCGGCCGAACAACAAAACACTGCCTCTTAAGGACAACAATGACGAGCTATCCAACCTAAACAAAATCTTGGATAGGATATGTCAAATTCACAGTACCCCTGGGAAGCCTGCAAACCATACCCACAGAGATTGTTGGGTCTTCAAGCGATCCGGCCGACTTAACGCCCGAACACAAGGGCTCGACACACCAGCGAGGACGATGGCCGAACCCCATAAGCGAGGCGCGGAAAGCAAAAAGAACTTCCACAAGAAGTCAAAGCAGTGAATTCACTTCAAGTGATAACATGGAAAAATAGGGCGGCATCTACCAAAGCACGTGCATACGGTCCACCCCAATGAGAATCCTGAGATTGGATGTCAAAACCAATTACTTTCGACCATCTGGATTACTCGAAGTATTCAAAAGCAGGATGGACTGCTTTGATATTGGATCCTATAATCGACGGACTACAATTTACACAAGTCCTAATGGATGACAGCGATGATATAAACCTGCTATACCAGGACACCATCCACGAGAATGGGGATAGACCTTACAAAATTCGCCATAGTGGCACTTCCTTTAAAGGGTGACACGGGCACTATATCAATAATGCGGGCTCCTTACTACTAGAAGTTGTGTTCGGTTCATCCAACAACTTCCGTCGTAACTAATCTTCCATATCGCCCCATTTAAAAGTAGCCATCAAACCTTTGTAGGGAGACGTGAAGCTTCGCCGCTTTAACATCTTTTTGCATTACGCATCTCTTACCTTTGAAAGTCGTTATATCGACTAGAGGGGGTGAATAGGCAATTTTGAGAATTCTTCAGAGGAATTTGCTGGTGAGAAATTTCTTAGCGAAGAACTACTTACTGACGAATATGTACTCAGAGTAAACATAACAGGATACACACATAGTCGGCATGATGAAATGAAGACTAAAATAGAGTACTGAAAGCGTAAACACGGGATAGCAAGATGAAGACAAGCGGTGAAGAAATTGGGCGAGGAATTTGTGAAAGTCTTGATCAAAGTCTTCAAACACAGATATGAACAACATTCAACACGGTAATGAGGAAATGAAAGAGTTGAGGAAATAGAACCAACCGAGTTGGTGAAGACAATTATTTAGTAAACCAGTTCCAAGCTGCTTGTCTTAGTTATGCGTCTGGTTGGAAGCGGTGAGTATTTAAACTCGAGGACACAGTCCGGACACCCAGTCTGAGCCTTCTCGGGACACCCAATCCTCACCGTATTCTCCTTGAACTAAGACCACGCAGGCCTCGTCCAATCACTCGTGGTAAGTCTTGGTGACTTCAAACCTTCACAGACTTGGTCACTCGGCGATCCACAATTCCTCTTGGATGCTCTAGACCTTGACGCCTAACCGTCTGGAAGAAGCACATTCTTCAAAGGTAACAAGTGTCGGATCCATGCAGGATCAATTTCTTCAGTGATGCTCAATCACTTTGGGTTTGTGGGGGTTTGGTTTTGGGATTTTCCTCACTTGATGATTTTCGCTCAAAGTCCTCGGAGGATGGGTTGCTCTCAAATGACAAGTGTCAAGTTCTCTCGGAGCAGCCAACCAGCTAGTGGTTGTAAGGGGTGACTATTTATAGCCTAGGGAGCAGCCCGACATGATAAGACATAAATGCCCTTCAATGATATGACTGTTAGGTGGATAAGATATTTTGGGACAGCGGTAGCGCAGCACGAGAACGGATCGGAAATTTGACTCTCAAATTCCTCGGGGCTATCATGTTCCTCCTTTGTGTAGGCAATTCGCTTTGGCGAATTCCTAACTCCTCGATCGAGCAAAGTCCTCGGTGACGGAAGAAGCTGCGTCTCATTCTTGAAGAATTTGACTGGCTGTATGAGATTTCAATGGCTTCACTCGAAGGGATTGGTAGGTGTAGGATTTTGAGTTGAGCATCACATGGAAATTTTTCCTTAGTATTTCCTGGACCCCCTTTAACGATCACGGTGTTTCCTATGACTCAAGAAAGAGAAAATGAAACTACGAAAACAAAGTCTTCACGCTTCATATTCCTCGAATGAATATTAAGTCTTCAAGGTCACACAATTTCTTCACTTTCAAAGTCTTCAGAAAGTCTTTGGAATATCAAAGTCTTCAGTTGAAGAACTTCATTTTTAGGGGTCGACTTTCTCTGTAAATATCAAACTCCTCATAGACTTATAGACCTGTGTACACTCACAAACGCATCAGTTACTTAACCTATAAGTCTTCAATACACCAAAATCACTAAGGGGCACTAGATGCACTTACAATCTCCCTCTTTTTGGTGATTGATGACAATCATAGGTTAAATTTTCAACGGGGATAAACATATGAAGTGTAAATACTGACATTGAGGAATTTGATTGCAAGATATAGAAGAACTCCCCCTGAATATTTGCATAGTGAGGAATTTGCTTTTGAGGCAATGCACATTTGAAGAATCGAATCATGGAGATCTCCCCTATATCTTGTAATTCATACGCATTTGATATATAATATGAAGAATTTGAAATGCATGATGAAATATGGTTCTGATGAGATTCAGCATGCGTGCAATAATATTAACGAGGAATAAGCATGCGAATATCACATCAAAGTTTGAGCTCGGTGCATCAAAAGCATCGAGCACGACCAAAAGTATCAAGGCACCATCGGATTTAAGATTACAACTCGATCCAATAAAAGTTTTGGAAGAGCGAGTTGTAACTTAATAAAATGCCCATAATATAAACCCGCTTGAAGACTAACTCAGATTTCTCCCCTTTGTCATCAAATGACCAAAAGGATCGGCGAGGACTAACGCATATGAAGATTTTCAAGTTGATGGAGGGCGCCAGCGTTATCGGGGTTGGTTGTTGAAGTAGGGCCTGCCGCATGTCGTCCAAATCTTCATGTTCATTAGTTTCACGCGATGAAGAATAAGAATCGGCCACGGATCGGAGGCTTTGACTCTCTTGAATTTCTTGAGGTGGTGCGAGACCAGTCAAATGCTTCACGGAGACCCATAGTCTTCAATTCTTCCGCGAATATACATGATTGAGAATAGCCAGTGCGGTTGATGGTTTCATGAAGGTAGTATTGATTTTCATCACTTTGCATTATGTGTTGACGTCATGTTGTGAAGAATTGCAGCAAATTGGCGCTTCACCCATTTACGATTATGTTCAACCTTGATGAAGGCGAGGAGTAACTCACGGTCGATCATCACCACAGGTCTTGTTGCTTGAGGCTTTTGCTTAGCTGAGGTATTTGCGGCAGAGTCATGTGTTGCAGAATCATCATTGGTGGAGTAAGATGTAGCGAGACGGAATTGACCATCCAATGGACAAGTTCCTTCATCAGTCACAGCAGCTGCCTTGCCCTTATCATTAGAGGATGAAACTGGTCGCTTGAGGACTTCGATGGGCGGCAAGTAGCTACCATGGTTCAGAGTGTCAGCCTAGTAATTCAGCGAAGACCTTGCCCTTATGAATCTCATAATCCAAGGCGCATAGGGCTTCAGCTCAAAAGGTGACATTGCAACATTAGCCAGAGTCCTCATGAAGAAATCATGGAAGTTACGGGAACGCCATGAATGATGTTGAAAAACATGTTCTTCATGATGCCAACAACATCTTCATCATTTGAGCCGTGGCCTTTGATGGGACTCATTGTCTTCGTCAGGATTCGATAGACAGTCCAAGGCACATACAGCAGTTCCATGACGAGGAATTTGGTTCGAGGGGCCTGCCCTGGCTTCAAAGGCTTCATGAGCACTTGCACATAATGATCAGTCAGCTCGCGGTCATTGTAGATGCAACGTGCACTTTCATGGGGAGGATCAAGAGGAAGGACACGAAGCAATTCAGTTGTTGGTGCCTTGTAGTGAGTGTTTTCTGTCATCCAATCCAATACCCATGAATTGACATCTTCAGCATCTCTGGTGATATGCAAAGTGGCGTAGAACTGAAGAATGAGTTCTTCATTCCAATCACAGATATCTGTGCAGAAATTTAGGAGTTACGCATCATGAATAACTTCGAATCTTGGCTCGAAGCACGGCAGAGATTCCATATCCACATGAGGAATATGCTCATGATCGAAAATCTTGTCCTTGTCAAAACCTTGAGGAATAGTAGTTGGCTTGAGTAGCAGTCGAGCGTCTTTTTCTTATGCGAAAGCGAGTCATATGGATTATGGCGATGAAGAACACATGCTCGAAAAAGAAGTCTTCAGCCTTGAATTTTTGCTTGCTCGAGAGCGGATTCTTGGTTTGGGTAGAGGAATGTTAGTGATTTGCGGCACAACCTCGAGAATCGCTATCTCAGTGCTTGGTGAGAATTTCTGGTTCCTCTTCTTGTGCGGTTTGGGGATCTTGACGGGTTCTTGACACTAGTGGCTGGAATTTCTTCATGAACAGACGATGTGGGATGAGTTTCTTCAGAGCCCAATTGAACAGTTGTAGCTGGGGACTGAGGAATTTGTTGAATCGGAGTGAAGAGAGGAGTATTGGGATGCTGACTTTCCCAAAAGTCATCGTTCATCACTGGTGTAGTGCATCCAATATCCACGTCTTCATCTTCTTTTTCAATTTCCTCAACACCAGCCTCTTCAGCTGTGAACTGAGGCATGGGTGAGGAAACGACTGGTGGTGAAGGGCATGTTTCCACTTCAATTTCTTCATCAAACTGTTCTGAGGTAGCAACAGATTGATTTTCTTCATCGAGATCCGCTTGGGATCTTGTAGTCTTCTCCATAAGGAACAATTTCCTTAGGCGACATGGAGGAAATGGGAGCGGCATCAATGGGATTTTCAAGCGAGCTGGTCATTGGCTTCATTTTGTTCGCGATCGAAGAATTTGGCGCGGCGGATGACTTCCTCTTCTTCACTGCAGCTCGTTCGCGGCCTTTGTCTTCTTCACTGCATAGCGAAGGAAGAATTGGAGTTGGTGTTGGCGCGGGAGGAGCTGAGGACTGTGGTTCAATTTCTTGGTATGGCGAGTGCGATTGCCTGATCTCTTGGTCTCTTGAGCGCACCACTAGTGGATGCCACAGGAATTTCTTCAATGGTGGAATAGAGTCATCAGCCACGGAACTTGTATTATCATCGGCAGGCTGAAAGTCATCGATAGTCTTGGCATGTTCTTCGGCGAGCGAGCGAGTCTTGACTGAGGATTTTCTTGTTGCGATGGGGCTGCAACAGTTGTCATTTCTTCGTCAAATTGTGAATCTCACCTTAGCTCCTTGCCAATCATCATTATAACATCGAAATCCTTCTTTGAGGGCTTGGATTTCAGATTGAGCTTTGAAAGTTCTTGAGTCGGGTTGACGATGTTCTTCTGAAGCTTCTCCTTTACGGCTTGTGTTCTCTTTATCTCACGAGCCTTTTCAAATTTCCATTTCTCTTGAGCGATGAAATGGCTCAACATATGACTTTTACCCGAGTCGAGGCGGATCGGGCATGGGAGTGTTTGGATCTTGATGCCATAGGTCGATGAAGTCAAGGATCTTCTTGAATCCAAAAGCGAGGCACAATTGTTCCTTTGGCTCTAGCGGCCTTGGTTAGTCTCTCGATGATTTACGCAAGTTCTTCATCGAAGCTTCGTCATCGGAGGGCACGTTGAAGGCAACTGTTTCTTTCTTGGACTTGGCGAGGACCGCGTCCAGCGATTGCTTTTGTCTTCAGCAGTGGGGCTGATGAGGACATTGGTGCAGTGAGGAACTCATTGAGACACACAAAGCAATTGAGAAACCACGAGTCCTTTGACATGTAGCAAGATCACGAGAGGAGTTGAGGACTTGGATTGTAACACCCGGATCCGATCGCGCCGGTGTCCGTCGGTTATTAAGCCTTCGTTGCCATGTCATTTGCTTGCGTGTTGCATTTGCCATGTCATCATATGCATTTCATATCATGTCATCATGTGCATTTCATTTTGCATACGTGTTCGTCTCATGCATCCGAGCCTTTTCCCCGTTGTCCGTTTTGCAATCCGGCACTCCTATGTTCCCCGGCGTCCCCTTTTGTCTTCTGTTGTGAGCGGGTATTAAACTTTCTCGGAATGGCCCGAGGTTTGCCAAGCGGCCTTGGTATACCACCGTTAGACCGCCTGTCAAGTTTCGTGCCATTTGGAGGTCGTTTGGTACTCCAGCAGTTAACCGGTAACCTTGAAGGCCTCTTTGTTGCAGCCCAACACCCCTTCCAAAGTGGCCCAAAACCCACCAAACTCCCTCCATGCTCTCGATCGTTCGATCCGCGATCGCGCGTGGTAACCGCACCTCATTTGGAGTCTCCTAGCTCCCTCTACCTATAAAACTAGACCTCCCCGATTTTTTCGCGCAGATCAAACCCTAGCCTCTTCCTGCCTTGCCGCCCGGACACGTCCGGTCCAGCGCCCGGACATGTCCGCGCGTCACCCGGCCAATGGGGTGCCGCCACGTCACCCCCCGCTTCCTCGCCCAATCCCACGCCGCCACATCGCCGCCGCCTTTCCACCACCGCGCCCGGCCCCTGGGGCCCATCTGAAACCCGCCTTACAGAGCCCGTGCGCCCGCCGCCGCCGGCCAGCGCCTCGCCCGCCGCCCGTGGCCTCGCCTCCCGCCATACCACGCCTCCCGCCGGCGTCGTGCTCCGCCGCCGCCATGGAGTGCCCAGCAGCCGCGCCTCCTCCATCTTGGCGCCTCGTCGCCGCTTCCCAAGCAAGCTTCCGCCACCGCGGCGCTCCGCCGCCTTCGCCGGCTCGCCTAACATGCGCCAGCGCTGCCAGCTCACGCCGCCGCGACCCGCCGCCAGCCTTGCGCAGCCTGCCGCGCCCTCCCGTCGGCTTCCTCGCCGGATCCGAGCCAGCCAGCGCCGGGCCGGATCGCCCTCTCCGGCCATCTCCCTCCTCCCTCCGGTCGTCCCCGACAACTCCGGCCACGGCGCAGCCCATCTCCGGCGAGATCCGGCCCCGCCTCGTAATCCGTGCAAACTTCAGGTTGACCCCAAAAATCCTCTAAGTCCCCAGGATTCTAACGTTTTTCGTGCATTTTCATAGCATCACATCTCTGCATCCGTGGCTCCGTTTTGGGCGTATAATATGTCATATTGTTCGTCTCGAAGAGTACATCATTTCATTCCATTGCATCATTTGCATTTGAGCTCATCTTGATGCCCGAAATGCTGTTGGAAGATGGCTTCAGATCGTTAGTTCCAGAATCTTATCAGCTCGAGCTCTTTTGTCATTTTTGCCATGATTAATGTGTGCACCTTATGAACTTGAGTCCTACTTGTGAGTTTAACATTGCCATGCCATCTTTCCAGGGGTGTTTGCCATGTATTTTTGTGAGTTATGTGTTGACTAGAACAAGCATGCAAAGTAGGGATGATGATGTTGCTGATTTCAGGAACTTAGTGTTTTCACTAAGTCTTGTCCTGCTGTTATTTTTATGCCATATGTTCATGTTGTTACAGAGAGATATATGGCCTTTTGAGCATGTTCAGTAAGGGTGTTTTGAACATATGGATGTGCTCTATCTATCCATGCCTTTGTTGGTATTTATGGAGTAGTCTAGCATGTCATTTTCGTGCTCTACTTTTGCTTGAAAATGTTTCCTGGCAGATTGTTTGCATGAGATTCAATTTTCACAAGGTCGTTGTAGTTGATCCGTGTATGCTATGATGTTGTTCTTGCCATGTATAGCTTCTATGTCATGTCTTCTTGATGGGTGTATTCTTAGATTATCATGAGATGGTCTGTAGTGAGTGCATCGAGCTCACGAACATGCCTACCTGATATCTGTTTTTGCCATGTCCTGATATTTCACTAAGTCTGAAATCTGTAATAAAACTTGCAATGTTTACATGGGTGCCATCATTTCTTAAAGTCCTTTTTGGCTTATGGTCAGTAAGGGACTATTGATATATGCTTTGAGTAGAATCATGTCATGCCTTGTTTTGCTACTATAAGTTCCTGTAGCATGTTGTTTGCTTGCTCTAAACATGCCTTCTGATGTTAATTCTGGCATGCTAGTATTTTCACTAAGTCTGTGAACCTGATATTTTAGCACTTTCACCATGCTTGTTTGAACATGTTATGACGTGATTTAGCCGTAGCTCAGTGTTCCTCTTTTTGTTAAGCATCTCCTGTAGTTCGCTGTCATATGCTTTGTTTTTATGTTGGGGTGCTGTAGCATAGTTTCTTGTTGCTTGCTAAGTAGCATCGGGCTGTTAAACGCAGTTTTTCGTCATTCTTGTTTTGCTTGTCATTTGCAAACCGTGCATCCGATTCCGTGATCTTTATATCGATTTCACCGAAATCATCCCATCTTTCGAGGCATACTTGGTTTGCCAAGTTGATGCCAGTTCATCATTTTCCTTCGGAGCACACATATGCATTGCATAGCACATCTCGCATAGCATGTCATGTATTGCATCATATTGCTTGTGCATTGTTCCTTGTTTGATTGTGGTTCCGTTGCTTGTGTTCTTGCTTTGGGTAGAGCCGGAGGCGAGTACGTGAGCGAGGAACCTGTTGAGAATGCCTCGAGGATCAAGCCTTGACAACTCGAGAACCTTGCGAGGCAAGATGATCACACCCTCGAAATCACTACTATCTTTGCTATGCTAGTTTGCTCGCTCTTTTGCTATGCCAATGCTACGATGCCTACCATTTGCTTGTCAGCCTCCCAAATTGCCATGTCAAATCTCTAACCTTTGACACCATTCCTAGCAAACCGTTGTGTGGCTTTGTTACCGCTTTGCTCAGCCCCTCTTATAGCGTTGTTAGTTGCAGGTGAAGACGAAGTTTGTTCCTCGTTGGAACATGGAGATGTTGTTCCGTGTTGGAACATGTTTACTTGTTGGGATATCACAATATCTCTTATATTATTAATGCATCTATATATTTGGTAAAGGGTGGAAGGCTCGGCCTTATGCACAGTGTTTTGTTCCACTCTTGCCGCCCTAGTTTCCGTCATACGGTGTTATGTTCCCGGATTTTGCGTTCCTAGCGGTCGGGTGATTTATGGGACCCCCTTGACAGTTTGCTTTGAATAAAACTTGTCCAGCAAGGCCCAACATTGACTTTTACCATTTGCCTCACCTAGCCCTTTTTTCCCTTGGGTTTAGGAGCCCAAGGGTCATCTTCTATTACCCCGGGCGGTGCTCGTTGTGAGTGTTGGTCCAAACCGTCGACCGCCGGTGGCCACGAGAGCAACTGCTGGGCTGGCCTACTGGAAGTTTGGACAATCCGGTGTGCCACGAGCGAGATATGTGCAGCTCCTATCGAGTTTGTCGGCACATTCGGTGACTTTCTGGTCTTGTTTTACCATTGTCGAAATGTCTTGATGTACGGGATTCGAGACTGATCGGGTATTCTGGTGAAGGTCTATTCCTTCGATGATCGCGAGAGCTTGTCATGGGCTAAGTTGGGACACCCTGCAGGGTTTAAACTTTCGAGAGCCGTGCCTGCGGTTATGTGGCAGATGGGAATTTGTTAATGTCGGTTGTAGAAAACCTGAAGTTGACCTTAATTAAAATACATCAACCGTGTGTGTAACCGTGATGGTCCCTTTCGGTGAGTCAAGAAGTGAACACGATGTTGGAGTTATGCTTGGCGCAGTTGCTATAGGATCACTTCTTGATCATACTTTTATCGACCGTGCTTTGCCTTTCTCTTCTCGCTCTCATTTGCGTATGTTAGCCACCATTTATGCTAGTAAACTTGCTGCAGCTCCACCTCATGCCTTTACCTTACCCATAAGCTTAAATAGTCTTGATCTCGCTGGTGCGAGATTCTTTGAATCCCGTGGCTCACGGATACTTCAAAACCAGTTTGCGGTGCCTATGTTACCGAAAGCGGTGGCGCAACCAAGCTCAAGGAGGAGCCCGATGAAGATCTTGCCCTTTGTGTTGTTTCGTTCTAGTTGATCGGTAGTGGAGCCCGGTTGGGGTCGATCGAGGACCTTTGTCGCATTTGGGGTTCTTCTTTTATTTTGGTTCCGTAGTCGGACCTTGATTGTATCTGGATGATGTAATGCTTTATTCATGTAATTGTGTGAAGTGGCGATTGTAAGCCAACTATGTATCTCTTTCCCTTATGTATTACATGGGTTGTGTGAAGATTACCTCACTTGCGACATTGCTTTCAATGCGGTTATGCCTCTAAGTCGTGCTTAGACACGTGGGAGATATAGCCGCATCGAGGGCGTTACATGGAGGGAGCTGCTGAGGATTTTGAGGGAGCAGCAGCAGTCTGAGGAATTTGCCGTGAGGGCGCGGCTGAGGAACTGGGACGTGAGGGCGCTGATGTTGAAGCACTTGGCTTGCGAGCAGGCTTCTTGGCATTGATTTCCTCGGCTTGACCGAGGTCTCGGCAACAGCAGCAAAGCAGCAGAATCCTCATTGAATTTCCTCACTTTGCGTCCTTGGCTGTCTTGCCAATTTGTCTTGGCGCTGGACCATTCTTGAGAAAGTCTTCACCACGCTTGATGCTGGTGGGATCAGCGACTTGGCCAGGTTCCAATGGAGCTCTTGGGCATGGAGGGTTTAAGACGAATTTCTTCATGTACTTGGGAGTAACATAGCGATATTTCCTCCATTCTCGTGCCCATCTTCATTCTATCCTCTGGATGCGCACTTTGCGCTGATTCTTGTTTTCCTTGCCAAACTTGGCGTCATCAGGTGTGCAATAGTCTTTGTATATTTCTTCAGGGATCTCAAAGGCAGTCATGACCTCCGGTTTCTTTCCTCCCTTCTGCGGTTTCTTGCCTTCTGCCATTTTCTTGGATGAGGAATTTGAACAATAGAACACTCACGAGAAGTATGCAGTTTTTCTTGAGGAGCGATGCAAATGAGTTAAGTTGATGAGAACCTAGTGATTCAGCAGCGGACATGAGTACCTGTGAACAGAGTGTAGGCGCGAGGAATTTGGAGAGGTCATATGCGTTCTCAGAAGATTTTTCGAAAAAGACAAGTTTTGAGGAATTTGACCAGTTGAGCCTTGAGGAATTTCACTAAGCGTTTGTCTTAGGTTCGAGTTGTACAAATTGAAAATCCGCACAATTGAGGAATCTTGAAGAAATGAATGCTTAGAGATAAATCAAGAGCATATAGTGTGTGAGGTGTTCATATGTGAAGATTTGAAGAACAAAACACCTTTGAAGATTTTCGAGAAAGATTTGAGAATCAAAGTGAGTAATAAAATGACTTTTAATTACCGAATGAAGAACATGACGAAAAGAGATGAACTGTAGTGAAGTTAAATCACGTTAGATCTCCACGCCCTAACTTGGCGGAGGGAGACAGCTCTGGCGGCGGGAGTGAAGATTTCCACAGCCGGCGCGAAATCTGACGGCGACGAGGTCGAGCGGTGAAGCTCTTCCTCACCGGCGGCGATGGAGTAGCGGCGGCGCTAGGGTTTGAGGAGAGCTCGGCGAGAGACAGCGACGGCGAGTAAATGAAGTAAGGAAGGGAGAGGGGTATTTATAGCCACGGTAAAAACTGTTCGCCCGAAGATTTTGGGACGAACATGCCCCTGCCCTTTCTTCTTCACGCGACATGTGTCACCCACGTACTGTGCAGATGAGATCGTGTAAGATCGTGGGTGAATAAACTAATGTATCGTGGGAAGCGGAACGGTTTGAGCGGTAAAACCGAAAATCTGGATAAGATTTGTTTAAAAATTTCGTTCGCAATTTCTTGAAATGTCAAGGACACAAATGAAGACTTTGAGCGAGTTTCAATCGAACGCACATGAAGAATTTGTGAATAGATTGGGTTGAGTATAGCATAGAGGGAAGGGTCCGATCACATTCACTTAGCAGAAATCGCAACTTGAAGAAATAGCAATAAGTGAATGCTGTAGAGGACATAAACTCATATATATATATAGACAATGAAGAAAAACGATGGAAACATTGAAGATTTTGCAAAGTTGAAGAATTTTGAAAAACTGAAGAATTTCAAAGATGAGGAAAAACTCAAATTGAAGATTTTCAACTTTTGTGGTGGCGTATCCCACCGTATAAGAATGATGATTTCAGACACCGCGTACAATTGTCATAGGGTTCTGAGAATCAAATTCTTCATTAATTTCTTCACACTTAGAGTGTTATTCTTCATTGATTGAAGAAAAACGTTTCTTCATGTGTTGCACATCTAAGTCATCAATTACGCATAAGGGTTAGGATGTGTGTCCTTTTCAAAGAACATTCGAAGATTCTAAGATATTTAGCTCACACGCAACTTGCTAAATCTCTTCTCATCCAAGGGCTTAGTGAAGATATCAGCTAGCTGTTCTTGATCTTCACATGCTCGATGGAGATATCGCCCTTCACACATGATCACGAAGAAAATGATAGCGAATCTGGATGTGCTTAGTCTTGAGTCTTTGAACTGGGTTGTGAGCAATCTTGATGGCACTCTCATTGTCGCAGAGGAGAGGCACATTCTTCACGTTGACGCCATAGTCCTTGAGGTTTGCTTCATCCAAAGTAGTTGAGCACAGCATGAGCCAGCAGCAATGTATTCAGCTTGACATTAGATAGTGATCGCAGATTCTGTTTCTTGAGGACCAACGGACCAAAGATCGTCAGAAATGACAAGTGCGGATGTTGACTTGCGGTCCACGATCACCAAAGATAGTCAGTCGAGAATATCAATGAGATCAAAAGCGAGCCCTTGGGGTACCATAATCCTAGTGTTGGTGTGTGAGCTAGATATCGAAGAATATGCTTCACAGCCTTATGGTGTGATTCCTTGGTGCAGCTTGAAATCGGGCACACATGCAAACACTAAGCATTATATCTGGCCTAGATGCACATAAGTACAATAAAGAACCAATCATGGGCGGTATACCTTGTGATCGAAGTCAATACCATTTTCATCGATTGCATAGATGGCCATTTGTGGGCATAGGAATTTTACGCCTTTGCAATCTTGCATGCGAATTTCCTCGATACATCTTTGAGGTATTTCTCTGAGATATGAATATGCCATTCGCTGCTGACGAATTTGAAGACCTAAGAAGAATTTCAATTCTCCCATCATACACATTTGATATTCTTCACTCATCATATAGGCAAATTCATCACTATATCGTTGGTTAGTACAACCAAAGATAATATCATCAACATATATTTGGCACACAAACAGTTCACCATCATATGATTTAGTAAATAGAGTAGGGTCGAGTGAACCGGATGTGAAGCCATTCTTCACGAAGAATTCCTTCAATGTGTCATACCACGCCCGAGGGGCTTGCTTGAGGCCATAGAGGGCCTTATTGAGTTTGAATACTTTGTCAGGATTCTTGGGATCTTCAAAACCTGGGGGTTGAGCAACATATACTTCTTCCTCAAGCTTACCATTGAGGAATGCACTTTTCACATCCATTTGATATAAGATGATATCATGATGGTTAGCATAGGCAAGTAAAATGCGAATAGCCTCAAGTCTAGCAACAGGTGCAAAAGTTTCATCGAAATCAATTCCTTCAACCTGTGTGTAGCCTTGAGCTACTAGTCGTGCCTTATTCCTCACCACAAGGCCATTTTCATCTTGCTTGTTGCGGTAGATCCAGTTTGTGCCAATGATATTATGCTTGCGAGGATCAGGCGATTGACCAATTCCGGACATTGTTCAGCTCGAACGATGTAATTCTTCTTGCATAGCCTGAATCCACTCGGCTCGAAATGCTTCATCTACCTTAGTGGGCTCTGAGATAGAGACAAAAGCATAGTGCCCACAAAAGTTAGATAAGTGTGAGGCTTTGGCGTGTGAGAGGACACAGTGCGCTAATGTCATCGATGATCTTCTCCACTTGCACTTCTTTTGCAGCGTGGATGAGTTGGTTGTCGTTGAGGATTTTGATCAGCATTTTCTTGACACCATTTTCCTCATCATGTTCTTGGTGCATCAGCTCGGCGTTCTTCATGAGCAGGAATGAATTCTTCAGCAGATTCTTGATGGGAATGACATCCTCGGTTGCCTTGAGCTTGATAGCATCCTCGGTGCTGGTTCATCTAACACACAAGGTAGGTGCTCTCTTTGCGAGCCATTAGTTTCATCGAACCGCACATCTACAGATGTCGACAATCTTGTGAAGAACAATGTTGAAGACTACTGTAGGTGTCTTGAGTCCTTCCGTAACCAAGCATAAAACCTTCATGTGCTTTCGTGCAAATTTAGAGTTGTGGTGAGGATCTCTAATCCAACATTTAGCACGAAGACTTTGAAATAACTCACATTGGGTTTCTTGTCGGTGAGGAGTTCATAGGCAGTCTTCTTGAAGAATTTGTGAAGATATACTCTGTTGATGATGTGGCAGCGGTATCAATTGCATCAATCCAAAAGCGCCGAGGCGTTTTGTATTCATCAAGCATAGTGCGAGCCATCTCAACAAGAGTTACATTCTTGCGCTCCACGACGCCATTCTGCGAGGAGTATAGGGGCAGATAATTCATGAGTAATACCAAGTTCATCAAGATAGGCATCAAGACCAGAATTCTTGAACTCAGTTCCATTGTCACTTCGATATGCTTGATCTTCACACCAAAGTTGGTTGAAGCCCTCGAGAAAATCGTTTGAAGACTTCACGCACTTCATGTTTGTAAGTAACAATGTGTACCCATGTATATCGAGAATAATCATCAACAATGACAAAACCATATAAAGATGCATCATTAGTATTGCTGAATAATGATTAGGTCGAAGAGGTCCATGTGAAGCAATTGAATGGACGGGTAGTGGTCATGATAGTCTTATTTGGATGCTTGGCCTTGGTCATTTTCCGCTTCACATGCTCGCATAAGTGATCCTTGAGGAATTTGACATTCTCAATGCCAATGACATGCTTCTTCTTCGCATGGCGTGTTCAAATTCCTCATGCCTGCATGACCAAGTCGTCGATGCCATAGCCAGCCTTCGAAGCTTTTGCAAGTAGACACACGGCTGGTTGTGGTCTGTAGAGAAATCAACAATATCTGATCTCCTCTCCTAAAGCCTTGAAGACTTTGGAATTGTCGACTTCCATAATCACAACACAGCGATATTTGCCAAGACAACAACCATATCAAGATCACAAAGCATTGAGACTAACATGAGATTGTATCCTAAGGACTCAACAAGCATGACTTTGTCCATGTGCTTATCCTTAGAGATAGCAACCTTACCAAGACCCAATACGACTTTTGCCTTTGTCAAAGAAAGATGATATGCTTGAGGTGGCGGTGATAAGGGAGCATCCATCAATAGATTCTTGTCACCAGTCATGTGATTTGTACATCCACTATCGAGGACCCATTCGGTGGTTTTGGGTTGATCATCCTGCGAGATGAATTAGTGTAACTTACAATCTCATATGCTTCATCGATGAAGAATATGATATCAAGTTCATCGAGATGAATTTCATCAAGCGATGTGAGATATAGCGGTATGAGGGCGTGTGAAATGAAATTTCATTTCATCATGATTCGCTGCGTCCTTTTAGGCATTTTGTCGGGTCCCACAAAATCTTGAGACGTTAGAGCATATGCGGAGACTGACCTGCGAAGAGATTAGTTCTTTTCTTCACCACCCACATCGGAGGGTGGCAAAGAGTTCATCATCCTGCGAGCACCATGTGAGAAAGGTGGCAAAGATGCCAAACCATTTAAGCTTAGCATAGGAGGGTTAGGGTATGCATATGAATAAGCGGAGTAATTCTTGAGGACTTATGAACATAATGGTTTGAAGAATAATGCACATATTCATAGCCCTTAGCTCTACCCTGCGAGACAGAGTTGTTAGCACGATGATAATCATATGAGGACTTTGATCCAGTTGAGGAATTTGATCCATGTGAAGAATTTGATCTGGGGTTCCTGTTCTTCATAGGTGGTGTCATGAGGACATTCACCTGAAGACTTTCAACACAGCTTTTGGGAACCAGATTTTCTTCATAGGGAACCGTTCTGCGATTAGTGCCAACATATCTAGCAAATACTTCACCATTCGATTTTGAACAGTTTATAGTTGGAGTCAAATGACTCATCGGAAGAATGAGAAGATTCACATGTAAAGCGGATAAGTTAGATGGATCAATTGGAGGTCCTTTGCAGCAACCCATGAGGTTTTGGGGTCTTGCTCGGGCTTCAATATGTTCCATCGGCATTGAGTTTCCTCTCAAAGGCAATACCCTCTTTCCTAGGGTTTCTGTTGAGGATCTGCTTTTGAGCACATCACAAAGTGTCGATGCCCTTTGAGGCTTTTGTACATGCTGTCATGTACAATTCCTTCAACCCTGCATTGTCGATGATACTAGCAATGTCCTCGGATGAGGAATTAGTGATAGTAGAGGCAGATGAAGAATTTGTAACATTTGAAGCATTTGAACATTCGGTGAAGAATTAGCGATTCACGTTCAATGCACTTTAAGCATGGAGGAACAAATTCTTCACGAGAAGCGCTGATTTGTTGAGCTAGTAATGAATCGCGCTCCTACGAAGATCTTCATAACACACTCTTAGCTTTTCAAGATCTTCCTTTCTTTGAAGAGCTTCAAGAAAAGCTTCTCATGATCTTGCTTTTCTTGAAGAAATTCATAAGAAAGTTTCTCATGATCGAGACAAGAGAGAGTTATGATGACCTTGAAGGTTATCATACCTAGGCGAAGTCTCTGAAGATTTTCAGTCAAGGCTTTAGTGCGATCCATTTCTTCACCCAACATATCATCACTTTTATCTAGCATGTTTTGAACCTTTTCAAGAGCCCGTTGTTGTTTCACAGCAATTTTAGCAAGTTTAGAGTAGCTGGGCTTGAGATCCTCATCGATTCATTTTCACTAGATTCGGAGGAGTTGTATTTGAGTACCTTAGCTCCTTTTGCCATGAAGCAATAGGTGGGGCGTAGCCATCATTATCTTCATCGGGCTTGTCGGTGGAGTCAGTTTCTTGATGTTGAAGATGGACTTGTTGACGAAAGCGATGCGACAGCCGACTCGCCACACAGGACTCAGATTCTTGAGACTCCTCCTCTTCATCATTTTCCTCGATTCAGCTTGAGTCCATCTCCTTGCCAATGAATGCAGAGCCTTCTTGGAGCTGCCCTTCTTGTGAGATGAGGACTTTGAGGGTTTTGATGACGAAGATTTTGTGATTTCTTCTTCTTAGCATCATCGAACTGTAATCCTTGTATTTCTTCTTCTTCATTTCCTTTTCCCATCGAGGACAATCTTGAATATAGTGACCAGGCTTCTTGCATTTGTGGCAAAGTCTTCTCTTATAGTCCTTTGGATGAGGAATCATTTCCTCTTGAGGATTTTCCAAAGCGACCTCGTCTTGTGAATTTCTGGAATTTCTTCACAAGCGAGTGCTAGATCTGGCTCAGTTCTTGAGGATCACCAAGGCTACTACCGAATCCTCACATTCGAGTCGACACAACCTTAGCCTTGAGCACGTGGTTTGCCATAGTTTGAGCCATAGAGATCTCTCTTTTGACAAGCTGGAACTTCGTGAGTGTTTAGCCTTCGAGGATATCAGCGGATCAAGCGACTTGTAGTCGAGACGTTCTTGTATCATCGGTCCCAGAGTATCAAATGAGGAATCAAGCGATCTCAGCGGTTTCTTCACAACTTCATGATCGGTGATGTCGATGGCACCGATGGCTTGAAGCTCATTTGAGATGTCGATGAGGCGATCAAAGGTTTGTTGGACATTCTCATTGTCGAGTCTTTTGAAGCGGTTGAAGAGATTCGAAGAACATCGACTCGAGAGTCACGCTGAGTTGAAACTCCTTCATTTACTTTGGACAGCCTATCCCGGATAAGCAGCAATTTCCAAAGCACTCACTCTTCCATCTTGTCCTTTGCTCGGATGGCCACATATGATATTCTTAACTTGAGAATCGAGTTGTTTGAATCTCTTCACATCGGTAGCGTTCGGTGTGGGGAGTGACGGAGGGACACCATTTTCCACAACATACGAGAGATCATTGTCAATTGCCTCAAGATGCATTCGCATCTTGTTCTTCCAGTAGGGGTAGTCCGTTCCATCAAAGGGAGGACACCCAGCCGAGACCTTGATCATACCTGCGGTCGACATAACTAAAACTCCAGGCGGTTAAACCAAAATCACATAGAATAAGGGAGTACCTTGCTCTGATACCAATTGAAAGTGCGTTATATCGACTAGAGGGGGGGTGAATAGGCGATTTTTGAGAATTCTTCACTGAGGAATTTGCTGGTGAGAAATTCCTTAGCAAAGAACTACTTGCGGCGAATATGTACTCGAAGTAAACATAACAGATACACACATAGTCAAGATGATGAAATGAAGACTAAAATAGAAATACGGAAAGCGTAAACACAGGATAGCAAGATGAAGACAAACAGGTGAAGAAATTGAAATGAGGAATTTGTGAAAGTCTTGATCAAAGTCTTCAAGCACGATATGAACAACATTCAACACGGTAATGAGGAAATGAAAGAGTTGAGGAAATAGAACCAGATCAGTTGGTGAAGACAATGATTTGGTAAACCAGTTCAAACTGCTGTCTCGGTTATGCGTCTGGTTGGAGCGGTGAGTATTTAAACTTCGAGGACACACAGTCCGGACACCCGATCTCGAGCCGCAACTCAGGACACCCGATCCTCACCGTATTCTCCTTGAACTAAGACCACGCGAGCCTCGTCCAATCAATCGTGGTAAGTCTTGGTGACTTCCAAACCTTCACAGACTTGGTCACTCGGCGATCCACAATTCCTCTTGGATGCTCTAGACCTTGACGCCTAACCGTCTGGAAGAAGCACAGTCTTCAAAGGTAACAAGCGTCGGATCCACGCAGGATCAATGTCTTCAGTGATGCTCAATCACTTTGGGTTTGTGGGGGTTTGGTTTTGGGATTTTCCTCACTTGATGATTTTCGCTCAAAGTCCTCGGAGGATGGTTTGCTCTCAAATGACAAGTGTCAAGTTCTCTCGGAGTAGCCAACAAGCTAGTGGTTGTAGGGGGCGGCTATTTATAGCCTAGGGAGCAGCACGACATGATAAGACATAAATGCCCTTCAATGATATGACCTTTAGGTGGATAAGATATTTTGGGACAGCCGGCGCGCAGCACAGCAACGGTCGGAAATTTAACTCTCAAATTCCTCAGGGCTGTCATGTTCCTCACTGTGTAGGCAATTCGCCTTTGGCGAATTCCTAACTCTCGATCGAGTAAAGTCCTTAGTGACCGAAGAACTGCGTCTCATTCTTTGAAGAATTTGACTGAACTATATGAGATTTCAAATGGCTTCACTCGAAGGGATTGGTAGGTGTAGGATTTTGAGTCGAGCATCACATGGAAATTTTTCCTTAGTATTTCCTCGACCCCCTTTAACAGTACGGTGTTTCCTATGACTCAAGAAAGAGAAAATGAAACTACGAAAACAAAAGTCTTCACGCTTCATATTCCTCGAATGAATATTAAGTCTTCAAGGTCACACCAATTTCTTCACTTTCAAAGTCTTCAGAAAGTCTTCGGAATATCAAAGTCTTTCAGTTGAAGAACTTCATTTTTAGGGGTCGACTTTCTCTGTAAATATCAAACTCCTCATAGACTTATAGACCTGTGTACACTCACAAACGCATCAGTTACTTAACCTATAAGTCTTCAATACACCAAAATCACTAAGGGGCACTAGATGCACTTACATACACTTAAAATGCCCGGTCCACGCGGCATCATCTCATTAAAGGGTAACTTAGAATGTTCCCCGACCACAGAAAAACGTGAGACTTCCTTGACAGTCACAAACTGATCCTGCCTGGCTGATCGAAGCCCCTAAAATAGGTCATTTAGACCCCGGACACGGTTAGGCGAGTCCGGCATAAACAAACAAGGGGCTTCCCAGCCGCATACCCCTTTAGAAGGGGCTGCACGAACAAAGAATGAGAGCCAATAAAGCTCAATTTTATTCATTTTTTAAAAATCATACTCTTTTTTACATGCATTTTTCGCACAATCTTTTTTCTCAAACTAAGTTCTTCTCTTTTACAGATGAACAACGTGCAATACCCGTCCAGGATATAGCACAACGGAGACACAGGCGCAGACGTGCAGTAGGGACCCATTACAAGGATTCTTTTCAGATTAAGACCCTGCGTAAACCTTTTTTACTGTCTCTTGTTGCTATACATCCCCCGGTTTCTTATCATAACCAAGGAGGAGGCAGACGTTTTAGCATCTGCCGCGTCAGAAGATTTCGCGCGTACCTGGACACTAGGGGCTTAGGGCATCGTTCGGCCCATTTTTCATAAAGACCGAATACCTTAGGGAGTGTTCGGCGTCTCGAGTTAGGCCTTATATGCATCAGCTCCGAATCATGTCTTTGGTCAAATGTTGGGTTTGCCCGGCTCCTGTGTTTTGCTGCCTTACGTTCCGTATTATCGGCTAACGCGGGACCGGGAGAACTCTGCGATTGTGCCCGGTTTGGCGAGCGAGCACCTCGATGAAAGCCGGCCAATGTCATGATATAGCGAGAGACTGGTCAACCACTCGATCGACTACAGGAATGTCTAGAATTCCTCCGCTTTGACGAAGGACCGTTTCCCGGTCAGGCACATACGCGCCCCAAATTCGGAGAGCGCGGTGCCCCTAGGTGCTATATCGTAGCTCCACCTTTGAACTCCTATGGCTAAGTGAAAGTGATAAAGCATTATAGTCCGGTTGCCTCGTTTGCTACGCTACCACCTCCTTCAGAGGACCAAGACGTTGGATTAAGTGTGAAAATGCGCTTTTTTGCAAACACCCCCGCACCATGTGCGTGGGGGCTGAAGCCGAAGACTGCCATCTTTCAGGTTATATATACATATACATTAACGGCCGCACAGGAGGAATTTCAATACTTGAATGCACAAGTATAAAACGCCCTTATATTATAAATATGGTTTTACAAATCATACATGTCATTTGAACATAACATTTTTCGAGCACTGCGACTCTACTAAACGAGCGCCCCGCAGGACTTCCTCAAAATAGTGCTCGGCGGGTAATCGACTTCTATCCGAATCCCAGAATGCAACGTCGGTGGCATCCATCTCTGCCCAATATGTTTTGACACGGGCGAGAGTCATCCGTGCACCCTCTATGCATGCCGACCGCTTCATCGCCTTGATATGCGGCACCGCATCAAGGAATTGCTGCACTAAACCAAAATAACTCTTTGGCTTGGGCCTCTCCGGCCATAGATGAGCCACGACGTCCTTCATGGCAAGTCTGGACAGCCTATTCAGCTTAGCCACTCAGCCAACCGATCGGTTAACGGAAGGGTCGCTCCCGACTATGGAATTGAGACCAAAAAAGCTCTTCCATCTCGTGATCCTTTTGCCTTCAGAAGTGCACGACTGTGTCCGCCGCACTCGCCGCCAAATCCAGATAAGGATCCTCCGCACCCCACAGCTGGCCCAACTGAGCATACTTCTGATCCGTGAACTTCCTGCGCAGCAGAAAGGGCTTTCCAGCCGCAATGTCTCCGGGCTGACGCAGCTCCTCCAATATAGCCCTCATTGCGGAACGGGCATCCTTGGCTTCGGCGGTGGCCTTCTTCAGGTCCTCTTGCCCCGCTCGACGTTCTCTTTCAAGAACCTCATAGCGGTCAGTAGCATCCTTGACTTCACAGCCATTCCGCCATCTCCTCCACCTTGGCGGTGAGCAGCCTTTTCGGCTTTTAGCTCTTCGGCTGCCTTCGAGGCAGCCGCATCACTCCTTCTGGCTTGCTCCTTGGCTCAAGCAAGCTCTGCCCGAAGGCCCTCCATAGCAGCGGCGCCATCTGCATCAAGCATACATGTTGTAAGGCGTAAGCATCAGCTCCCTTACCAGGTGACCGCGGAGAAACCACCCACCTTGTGACTCGTCAAGTCGCTTATGGACAAGCCCGATGTCGCATCCGCAACATCCGATTGCCGCTTGATTCGGCAACTCTATCGGTCCGGCTGGCCACGAATGCTCGCCTTTGAATAGGAGCAGCGACATCTTAACTGCGAGATTATGATCCTCGGCACGCCGTCGCTTCTGACAACGTACTGACTCTCAGGGGCTACTATCTATACAGGGTGCACTCTATGTGCAAAACTATCAAAAGGTATGTCATTTTTACGTACCTCAAACCCAGTCAGTAAACTTCTGATGGCCTCATGCAACCCGCTCTCAGCAGATGAAATCCTTTCAATCACCATACTCATTAAAGTACGGTGATCTTCTGAGATAGACGCCCTCTCGAGTAGATCCTTCAGCTCCCCCGGCCATACACCAGCTGGTGCCGAACTCTCCAGCCCCGCAAGACTCGGGGAGACCGTCCGCGACGACACCTCAGGGTCGTCCACCCCGACTGACGGAGTGGCAGATGGAGGCGTTTTGCTCTCCATCATCTCCGTACGAAGATCCCCCGAAGATGAGCTCTGCTGAGAAGGGCTGAGATCCAAACTACAAGGTAAGAACTCCGGTTATCCTCAGAAATAAAAACAGGGATGTCCCTTATTACAAAGCTCCCTTTTCTACTTACGGCTCGCTGGAGGGCTGATTCCCTTGGGGAAATAGTGCGGCCGGGGCTTCTCCTGGCACAGGACCCTCCGATGAAGATTTCTTCCCCCGCTTTGAGGCCTGGGCCTCCGGATCTTCGGACGCGGTCCTCTTCTCCCCTGGAGGGAGGGGTTCTCGACCCCCCCTTCTTTGAGAGCCTCCTTAGCAGAGGCACTAATTTTCCTGTTTTCCCCTTCGCCCTCATCTGAAGGCGCAACCTCCAGCATCTTGACTAACACTGGATCCAGCGTGGTCTCCAGGAGGGGGGCCAGACACTGTATCAGTTTTGCTTGCGCTATCCACTCCTGTCCAAGGGATAGCTGGTTAAAAGGGAAATCCATGATAAACAAATGGACGATATTTCCGGACATAGGGTTACTTACTTGAGTATCCGGGCGATTGCAGCTTAGGCCAACGTCCTCGGTAAGTCCGGACACATCTCTTGTGATCCGAAGAACAATTTGTACATCTCCATGGGTGTCGTACCCATGAAGTGTTGGAGAGCTCGTGGTCCCTCCGGATTGAATTCCCACAGGCGGAGGGGGCGACATTTGCAGGGCAGAAGACGCCGAATCAGCATAACCTGCGTCACTACAACCAGATTGATCTCCCTCTCTTGGAGGTCTCGAATCCGGCCCTGCAATTTAGGTACGTCCTTGGACGGCCCCCAGTCAAGCCCTTAGTTGACCCATGACGTGAGCCATTGTGGAGGGCCCGGCGAAGGCAGGCGGCGGCCTCACTGCTGCCCACAGGAGTGGTGATGTAGAACCACTCCTGTTGCCTAAGCCGAGCTCCTCTGAAAAAGAGCCCTCGGGCCATGGAGCATCGACCCTCTTGCTTATAACCGCCCGCCTTTTCTGCTGGCCGCTCAATCATCTTCGGCTCCCCGTTGAAGGTTTTCAGCCACAAACCGAAGTGAGGGGTAGTGCGGAGAAAGGCTTCGCAGACGATAATGAACGATGAGATGTGGAGGATGGACTCCTGAGCCAAGTCGTGGAATTCCAACCCATAGTAAAACATGAGCCCCCTCACGAAGGGATCCATCGGGAAGCCTAACCCCGATGGAGGTGAGGTACGGACACGACACTCTCGCCAGGCTTGGGAGTAGGAATGACTTGCCCTTGGGCAGGCAACCTATGTGAAATCTCGTAGGTTAAGTACATGGCTTCTCTCAGCTTCAGCACGTCCTCTTCCGTGGACGGAGGAGGGCATCCACCGCCTGTAGGTCGGAACCGGACGTGTCGAAGGTCAAAGTGCAATTTGGAGCCACAGGAGTTGGAACTCGGGGCGAGGGGCGGATTCGATTAAGGATTGAAGAAAAGGAACGGGCCTTGGTCTCATTATAAAGTGGGAGAATACCAAGAGCCGTCCCTATGACCGTTTGGAACTCACCTTCGATGGAGGGGGCGTGGCAACGGGCGCGGTTGGGTTACCCACGTCCGTATTGATGAGAATCCCGGAATAAGGGGAACACGGTCTCTGCTTCGACAAGACGTGCCAAGGAAACCGCTTCGCTAAACGCGCTGAGGTGGTGTAATAAAAACGATTCGAGTAAAAGCTTGGTTGTGGTGTGATGTCATGCCACAAAATATGTCAGCAGATTGAACTTGTGTAAATATTATTCTCTCTACGGTGGTATGTGGAATATATTTTGCAAAGCCGGACACTATCCTGGTGTTCACAATCTTCTATGAATTATTCGGAGGAGGAACCCGCCTTGCAACGCCGAAGACAATAAGCGCGCCAGACTCGTCGTCATTGAAGCCTGGTTCAGGGGCTACTGAGGGAGTCCTGGACTAGGGGGTGTCCGGATAACCGAACTATCATAATCAGCCGGACTCCAAGACTATGAAGATACAAGATTGAAGACTTCGTCCCGTGTCCGGATGAGACTTTCCTTGGCGTGGAAGGCAAGCTTGGCGATACGGATATGTAGATCTCCTACCATTGTAACCGACTCTGTGTAACCCTAGCCCCCTCCGGTGTCTATATAAACTGGAGGGTTTTAGTCCGTAGGACACGACAACAATCGTACCATAGGCTAGCTTCTAGGGTTTAGCCTCCTTGATCTCGTGGTAGATCCACTCTTGTACTACCCATATCATCAATATCAATCAAGCAGGAGTAGGGTTTTACCTCCATCGAGAGGGCCCGAACCTGGGTAAAAACATCGTGTCCCTTGTCTCCTATTACCATCCGCCTAGAGGCACAGTTCGGGACCCCCTACCCGAGATCCGCCGGTTTTGACACCGACATTCGGTCTTTATGATAACGGGCAGAACAATGCCCAAAGCCCCTAGTGTCCAGGTACGGGCAAGAACTTCTGACGCGGCCGATGCCAAAACGCTAGCCTCCTCCTCGGTTATGGTAGGAAACCGGGGGATGTGTATCAACAAGAGACAGTAAGAAAGGTTTACGCGGGGTCTTAATCTGAAAAGAATCCTTGCAGCGGGTCCTCTGCTTGCGTCTACCAGGTGTCTCCGTTGTCTTTGTATCTGGGACGGGTGTAGCACGCTGTTCATCTGTAAAAGAGAAGAACTTAGTTTGGAAAGATATCGTGCAAAAAATGTATTTAAAACAGAGTATGATTTAAAAAATGAATAAACTTGAGCTTTATTGGCTCTGATTGTTCATGCGCGCAGCCCCTTGTAAAGGGGTATGCGGCTAGGAAGACCCTAGTTTATTTATGCCGGACTCGCCTAACCATGTCCTGGGTCTGAATGACCTATTTTTTAGGGGCTTTGATTAGCAAGGCCGGATTAGTGTGTGGCTGTCAAGGTAGTCTCACGTTCTTCCGTGGTCGAGAAACACTCGAAGTGACCTTTTAACGAGATGATGCCGCATGGACCGGGTATTTTAAGTGTAAGAGATGCATAATGCGGTATGGCGTTAAAGTGGGCAAAAGCTTCTCATCCCAATAGTGCTTGATGGATACTTTTCGCGACGGAAGTTGTCGGATGAACCGAACACAACTTCTAGTAGTAAGGAGCCCGTGCAATTGGCGTAAGGTCCTGGCGTCACTCCTTTAAAGGAAGTGCTGCTATGGCGAATTTTGGTAGGGTCTATCCCATTCTGCGGATTGTTTCCGGATATAGCAGGTTTAAATTGCTGCCGCCATCCATTAGGACTTGTGTAAATTCTAGTCCGTTGATTATGGTCTTCAATATCAGAGCAGTCCTTCCTGCGTTTTGAATACTTCTGGAGTAATCCTGATGGTCGAAAGTAATTGCTTTTGACATCCAATTTGAGACTCATTGGGGTGGACCGTCTGGTAGCGTATTTTAGTAGGTGCCGCACTATTTTCCTTGCTATCACTTGAAGTGAGTTCATTGTTTTGACTTCTTGTGGGAAAGTCTTACATTTTCCGGCACTCTGCTTGTGGGGTTAAGTCATCGTCTTAAGCTTGGTGTGTCGAGCCCTTGTGTTCGATGTTAAGTCGGCGGATGCTTGAAGACGCAACAATCTCTGTGGGTATGGTTTGCAGGTTTCCCGGGGGTACTGTGGATTTGACATATCCTATCCAAGATTTTGTTTAGGTTGGATAGCTCGTCACTGTTGTCCTTAAGAGGCAGTGTTTTAGTATTCGGCCGAGAGCTTTTGAACCCGACGTTAACCGCCGTGCTATTTTGGCCATTTTCCTTATTCCGGCGCTGATCTTTTCTGCGTCGTGATTTCCCATTTCCATCCCTGACCTCGAATGTACTCGGGTCGCTGGTGCTGCATCTTGCCAGCCAGCTATCTTCCCCCACGCAAAAGTGGGTCATGAGGGTCGTTAGCGCAGCCATTGTTCTTGGTTTTTCCTGGTCGAGGTGTCTGGCGAGCCATTCATCTCGGACGTTATGTTTAAAGGCTGCCAAGGCTTCGGCGTGCGGACAGTTGACTATTTGGTTCTTTTTGGTGAGGAACCTGTTCCAGAATTTGCGTGCTGACTCTCCAGGCTGTTGAGTTATGTGACTTAAATGATCTTCATCTGGAGGGCGGACATAAGTCCCCTAAAAATTTGCTCGAAACGCGCCCTCGAGCTCTTCCCAACTTCCAATGGTATTTTCTGGGAGGATTTTGAGCCAATGCCGAGATGGCCCTTTGAGCTTGAGGGGTAGGTATTTTATGGCATGGAGATCGTCTCCTCTTGCCATATGTATGTGCAGGATGTAATCCTCAATCCAGACTCCGGGGTCTGTTGTTCCGTCGTATGCCTCTATGTTTACGGGCTTGAATCCCACTGGAAATTCATGATCCAGTACCTCATCGGTGAAACATAGTGGGTGTGTGGCGCTCCTTTATTTAGGTGTGCCGTTATCTTCGAACACTCGGCGTGTTGTGTTGCTTCCTGGAGCCTTCTTTTTTGGCCCATAGATGGACCTGACCGGGCCATTCTTTTTGCGAGGATCCTTATGTGGATCGTGTGCCGGCTTGTGTGTGGTGCCGCTTGCCGCTCTTAGCCTGTCATCTGGTCGTCTATCCGGCCAGGCGGCCTCTTTGTTTTTTGACTGTGGGGGCTCTACGGCCTCCTCGTCAAATTCGGGCAACAGCTTGCGCTTCGGGTAGCTCTTTGCTTGGTGACTATCGCCGTATTGATCTGCGGTCTTGAGTACTTTGCTCCATCTCATTCTGAGTACGTCTTCCACTGTTTTGAGCTTTCGCTTCTGCTTCTTCAAACTTTTTGCAGTGGCGGCGAGCCTTTTGTGAAGGTTCTTATGCTCCGGTGATGTGTCCGGCGTGAGATCGTCTAGACTATTGCTTTCGCCAGGGGTGGGTTGCTCGCCCAATTCGTCCTGTTCGGATGGTTGCTTGGTGGCATGTTCGTCGTCCACTGGTTCGCCCTGCTCTATGGCTGGGTCAGTATGGGTGCTGTTGTTATCGAGGCAGGACTTCGGGCGGCACTTGCGTCGCCGTTTTGGTTGATTTTTCGGGGGAATTATCCTTCGCCGCGTCCCATTGTTCCTAGTTATCGCTTCCTTTCAGTGTATCCACCATGTACACGTCGTGAGTTGAGGTGGCTTTCCAGTGCCCAGTAGGCGCTGGTTCTTGGTCGTCTCCGGCATCGTCGTCCATACCGTCGATGTCTTCGGAGTCGACTTCTAGCATGTCGATTAGGTTGTCGACAGTGGCTACGAAGTGGGTGGTGGGTGGGCTTTGAATTTCTTCATCGTCCGCATCCCAACCGTCCTGACCGTGATCCGGCCAGGGCTCTTTTGATAACGAGAGATACTTTAGCGAGTTCAGGATGTCGCCAAAAGGTGAGTGCTAAAAGATGTCCGTAGCGTGAACTCCATGATCGGCGCGCAACCAGATTCGATTGGTTGGGGCGCGAGGGGTTCGGAGTCCGGCGAGGAGTCCGGCACCTCAGAGTCATGAGCTTCACAAGGGACAAGGTCGGTATTCGACTCCATCGCCATGGAGGTAGCAGCCCCAAGGCGGTGTCTAGCCACCCATCCTCGATCTGCGCAGTTGGCTCCGAATTAGGGGTCGGAGCGGACTCATGTGCGGCCTCCAGGCCGGCAGCAGAGAGAAATCATGCCCATCGTGACACTGCGGCGCGCTCGGTTGTGGCTCGAATCCATCGAAGATTAAGTCTCCGCGGATGTCAGCCGTGAAGTTCAGACTTCCAAATCTGACCTGACGGCCAGGGCGTAACTTCGATCTGCTCCAGATGGCTGCTTAATTGGCCCGCAGTCGGTTACGCCCGAATCTGAAGGTCTGTCCGGGGAGAAAAGTCTCGCCATGGACTGCGTCGTTGTTGTTGATGATTGAAGGAGCCATCGAGCCTATCGGTGACGGCACAGAGGAACTCTCAATGAAAGCACCAATGTCGGTGTCAAAACCGGCGGATCTCGGGTAGGGGGTCCCGAACTGTGCGTCTAGGCGGATGGTAACGGAGACAAGGGACACGATGTTTTACCCGAGTTCGGGCCCTCTCGATGGAGGTAAAACCCTACTCCTGCTTGATTGATATTGATGATATGGGTAGTACAAGAGTGGATCTACCACGAGATCAAGGAGGCTAAACCCTAGAAGCTAGCCTATGGTATGATTGTTTTTCTATCCTATGGACTAAAACCCTCCGGTTTATATAGACACGGAGAGGGCTAGGGTTACACAGAGTCGGTTACAATGGTAGGAGATCTACATATCCGTATCGCCAAGCTTGCCTTCCACGCCAAGGGAAGTCCCATCCGGACACGGGACAAAGTCTTCAATCTTGTATCTTCATAGTCTTGGAGTCCGGCCGATGATGATAGTTCAGCTATCCGGACACCCCCTAGTCCGGGACTCCCTCACCAACCCTATCCTTTGCGAAGCTCGTGACTCCAAGGTGCCGGACTCCTCTCCGGACTCCGATCCTTCCGCGCCCCTGCCAATCTAATCCGATTGGGCGCCTATCATGGAGTTCACTGCTGCGGACATCTTTCAGCACTCGCCCTTTGGCGACATCCTGAATTCGCTAAAGTTTCTCTCTTTATCAGGAGATTCCTGTCCGGATTATGGTCAGGAAGGTTGGGATGCGGACGACGAAGAAATTCAAAGATGTAAGTGCATCTAGTGCCCCTTAGTGATTTTGGTGTATTGAAGACTTATAGGTTAAGGGACTAATGTGTTTATGAGTGTACACAGGTCTATAAGTCTATGAGGAGTTTGATATTTACAGAGAAAGTCGACCCTAAAAATGAATATCTTCGACTGAAGATTTTGGTATTCCTGAAGACTTTCATGAAGACTTTGAAAGTGAAGAAATTGGTGTGTCCGTGAAGACTTGATATTCATGCGAGGAATATGAAGCTTGAAGACTTTCGTTTTCATAGTTTTGTTTTTCTCTTTCTTGATTCATAGGAAACACCCTACTGTTAAAGGGGGTCGAGGAAATACTAAGGAAAAATTTCCATGTGACGCTCAACTCAAAATCCTACACCTACCAATCCCTTCGAGTGAAGCCATTGGAAATCTCATATGGTTCATCAATTTCTTGATGTGAGAGACGAAGTTCTTACATGTCACGAGAATTTGTTCGACCGAGGAGTTAGGAATTCGCCAGTGCGGATTGCCTACACAGTGAGGAACATGATAGCCCTGAGGAATTTGAGAGTCAAATTTCTGACCGTTGCTGTGCTACGCGCCAGCTGTCCGAAAATATGTTATCCACATAGCGGTCGTATCATTGAAGGGAATTTATGTCTTATCATGTTGGGCTGCTCCCTAGGCTATAAATAGCCGCCCCCTACAACCACTAGCTGGTTGGCTGCTCCGAGAGAAACTCACACTTGTCATTTGAGAGCAAGCCATACTCCGAGGACTTTGGGGGAAAATCATCGAGTGAGCAAAATCCAAACCCAAACACACACAAACCCAAAGTGATTGAGCATCACTGAAGAGATTGATCCTGCATGGATCCGGCGCTTGTTACCTTTGGGACTTTGCTTCTTCCAGACGGTTAGGCTTCATGGTCTAGAGCATCCAAGAGGAATTGTGGATCGCCGAGTGACCGAAGTCTGTGAAGGTTTGGAAGTCGCCTGAAGACTTATCACGAGTGATTGGACAAGGTCTCTGTGACCTTAGTTAAAGGAGAATACGGTGAGGACTTGGTGTCCTGAGCAGCGTGCTCAGCGACTGGGTGTCCGGGACTGTGTGTCCTCGAGTTTAAATACTCAGCTGCTCCAACTAGACATACAACTGAGACAACAGTTGGAACTGGTCTACCAAATCATTGTCTTCACCAACCTTACTGGTTCTATTTCCTCAACTCTTTCATTTCCTCATTACTGTGTTGTGTGTTTGTTCATATCTGTGTTTGAAGACTTTGACTGAAGACTTTCTCAATTTCCTCAGTTCAATTTCTTTAGTCTGTTTGTCTTCATCTTGTGTTATCCTGTGTTTATACTCTCTGTACTCTGTGTTTGTCTTCATTTCATCATGATGACTATTTGTGTATTCTGTTATGCTTACTTCTAAGTACTTATTCCGCTACAAGTAGTTCTTCACTAAGGAATTTCCTCACCGACAAATTCCTCAGTGAAGAATTCATAAAAATCGCCTATTCACCCCCCCTCTAGTCGATATAATGCACTTTCAATTGGTATCAGAGCAAGGTACTCCCTTGTTCTGTGTGATTTCGGTTTAACAACCTGGAGTTCTAGTTATGTCGACCGCAGGTGTCGGTGTCAAAACCGGCGGATCTCAGGTAGGGGGTCCCGAACTGTTTGTCTAGGCGGATGGTAACAGGAGACATGGGACACGATGTTTTTACCCAGGTTCGGGCCCTCTCGATGGAGGTAAAACCCTACTCCTACTTGATTGATATTGATGATATGGGTAGTACAAGAGTGGATCTACCACGAGATCAAGGAGGCTAAACCCTAGAAGCTAGCCTATGGTATGATTGTTGTAATGGTTGTGTCGCCTACAGACTAAAACCCTCCAGTTTAAATAGACACCGGAGAGGGCTAGGGTTACACAGAGTCGGTTACAATGGTAGGAGATCTACATATCCATATCGCCAAGCTTGCCTTCCACGCCAAGGAAAGTTTCATCCGGACACCGGACGAAGTCTTCAATCTTGTATCTTCATAGACTTGGAGTCCGGCTGACGAAGATAGTCCGGCTATCCGGACACCCCCAAGTCCAGGACTCCCTCAGTAGCCCCCGAACCAGGCTTCAATGACATCAAGTCCAGCGCATATATAGTCTTCGGTGTTGCAAGGCGGATTTTCCTTCAAATTCCATGTGCTTGCCGGATAGTGTCCGGCTCTTTTATAAATGTTGCGCTCCTTGGCTTCCATGCCCAATAATGGCCTTCTTCCACGCATCGCACGAATGCGAAAAGCCGAGGGTATCTTTTATGTTTTACCCCCTAGCTGCGCAAACAATCTGCCTATAAGAGAGGCAAGAATCCAGATCCAAATCACACCATTTTCCTTCCGCGAGTATTCATCGGAGCGCTTCCGACCAAAAATCCATTCTATCATGGACCGTCGATGCAGCTCCTCCTCCCGCGCTCCCAACCCTCTACCAGGAGATTGGAGGAGATGTTATGTCCCGCACAACGAGCTGGTGACGCTCCTAGCGGAGGGATACCTTCGTCCGGCCTTTATGGTCCCGGCTCGAGCCAGGCTGGCCACCTAAAAGGGGGGAAGCAAGCAGAGGCCACCCCTAGTCCCAACAAAGGGGAGCGGGTATGCTTCATCCCCTATCTGATAAGGGCGCTTGGATTTCCTGTATATCCTTTCCTCCACGGGCTTCTGGAGTTCTACAGACTCCAGCTCCATCACCTTACGCCCGCCTCTATTCTGCATATCGCGGATTTCGTAGCTCTTTGCGAGCTATTCCTGGGCATCGAGCCCCACTTTGCGCTATGGAAGAGGCTATTCTACCTCGTACCCCGCTCTCATGAGGGGTCAATATATCAAGTGGGCGGTGTCGAAATATGGCAGATCACCGGGACCGGATACCCATCCGGAACCCCTAAGAAGGCGTCCGAAGACTGGCCTTCAGAATGGTTTTATGTAGAAGACGCTCCACTGCCGGACCCTGTTCGGATCGGCCTTCCGGAGTTCAGCAATGCTCCTCTGAAGAAACGCCTGAGTTGGCGCCCGCGGAGCCCTCAGCTGGAGGAAGACAAGAGCGTCCATTATTTGATGGGCCGGATAAGGTTACTGGCCATTGACCATGATTGGAGTCATGGCCACGTGCATTATGCGGGGGGTGCAGCCGCTGCAATACAGGAGCCACCCCAAGTGGGATTTCAACGGGGAGAATGATGCCACTCGTCATGGCCGCCAAGGGCCGGGATCGGCCGAAGATCTGGTGAATATTTTGTCCGGCCTGTACAAGGGGGAGAAGGAGGACTTCCTCCAGACGAGCCCATTGAATGGGTTCTCGATGAACAACCCTCGGAGCTGGGTAAGCGGATGTTCATTTATCCGACCCGCGCTTTCAAAGTTAAGTACCTTACTTCATGGTTTTGACGCAGGAACTGCGCCGGACTGTGGAGAGCATACATAGTCCGGCCCCACAACCCGAGGATCCAGAAAGATCCCTTGATCCGTCCTCCGAAGAGGATCCGGACATAAAGGTGGAGCTAATTGACGGGGTGTTTCACCAACTCAGCATGGATAATTCTCTAGTCGCCGTTACGGCTGACTACCCCGGCCTATCTCCGGCTGCCCAGGTGATTGTGACCGAAGTCCTGACAACATTATTTCGTCCTTGCGCATTTCTAACCACCGTATACAATGGTGTCTCGCAGGTGTACCTTCAAGGCGCTGGTCAACTCACCCGCGGTGACCCACGAGGATCGGTCTGGCCCATTGGCAGCGAAGAGGGTGCGGTGCAAATCGAAACATCACCGCAACGGTATAGCTATCGACCATCCTTTAGGACAAAGTTCCTACGAGGTGTTTGAATGCTCATGACTTTTGCAGGAGAAAGAGTGCTCGCCGGACTGCGGGCGGAGAGGTTGCCAACCAAGCCTCTGCCAGCTAGGCTCCAACACCTGGTCTGGATGGGGAGGCGAGCGCAAGGCGCGAGCCGGATACTCCTCCAACGGAGGATGCCGACAGACTGTCCGCCACCAGGTGTGAGGTGGAGAGCGCCATGAACCATAGGCGTCGCCGGATAGTTTTTCGTGACGCGTGCTTCTCCCCTGAGGTGTTGAATGCCTTTAACGTGGGGGATGCGCACCTCCGTGCTACTCAAGATGGTTTGACCAGAGCCACGGAGCAGTATGTAAAAGACATACGTGTAAGAGATTTTAATAGTTGTATATGCCAGTAGCCCCCGAGACTTAAAATAGTTAGAGTAACTGATTTAAGGATCATTTGAAATGCAGGATCTTACAAAGAAGAATACCCAATTGTCCCAGGAGCTACAAGAGTGCAAGGCCCAACTTGAGGCCAAGATTCGCGCCACAGAGAGAAACACAGACCCCTCCCGGTAACACATTATTTCAAAAGATAAGCGGTGTCGGCGTGCGTGTAAGTCGACAATGATATTGCGATGTTGCGGGACCGATCCGACAAGCAACAACTCTGCGCCACCAAGGCGGTGAGAGGGTCTTGTGAAGGTGCAGCAGAAAGGAATGAACTCCGGGATGCCCACGCCCAGCTTGGAGAGGAGCTGAAAGGTGTTCGGGCCGAGCTATCTGGCTCCGTGAAGGAGAATCAGCGGCTTCATCGCGGCATCTATAGTAAGTGCTTGAGCGAACTCCTTTGAAAAGAAGAGTTCGGCGAGCAAGTCAATTGACATAAATAAGTCTGTAGGTGTGCTCACAGGTCGCCCTGCGGAGGAGATGCCTGTATCAACGGGTGATCAACTTCCCGAGCTGGTGCAACTGCTCGAACGAGTTCGGCAGGCGATGAGCGGCGTCGTCTAGACTTTATGGCCGTCCCTCTCAAGGGCCTTGGAGAGCTTGCGGAGAAGCTTCAGGGAGCGCGGCAGCGCTTCCGTTTATGGAGAATATCGGCCTGCCGCCAAGGTGCCAGGGAGGCCTGGGCCATGGTAAAGACGCGGTACAACAAGGCGGATCCCAACCACATGGACGAGGTCGGACCTGTGGGGCCCGATGGGAAGGAGATCCCTGTGAGCTTAGTGTACGGCCAAGTAGAGTTGGCCGCTAAATATTCCCAACGGGACTGTAAATTAGACAGCCTATTAGACGGGATTGAGGAGGAGTACAGTTAGTCGATTTGACAATGTATTTAAAATGAAATGTAAAATGCCTTCTAGCCGAATTGTAGATCGTTTGTCTTTGCCGACCTTTTCGCTTCAACCTCGGGACCCTAGAGTCCGGAGTGTGTCCGAATACCTTCTCCGTTAAAAAACAACCGGGGCATGCATGGAGACCAGGCGTAGGGGTCATTAGTGCTTTATCAGACAAGTGCCCAACTAGTTATGTTATATTACATGGTTAGTAAGAAACATCTTCCAGGGAGAATAGTTCCGTTAAGGGTTCCTTTCCCTGGGATGCATGCCCTAAAGTGCATGTCCGGACTGCAAAAAGAGCAGGAAAACATCTGGGGGCAGATAAATTAATAGGTAAAAAAAATCATCTTTCAAGTCACCGATCAATATTCCCTTAAGAACGCTAGCTTTGGCTTCACCCACCGAGGTACACATCCGGTGACCAGCGATAATAATCGCAGGTGGTGCTCCCTTTACCTCCTAGCCGAACTATCGGGAACGTAGGGGTAAGCGCAAGAGCCAGGCAACCCAGCTTGGCCAAAAATTAAGTCATATCGATGCATATAATGGTGAATAAAAGGTACATGTGGAAGTTTGACACATGTGCTGGGCATGAAGCCCTTATAAATAAGCTTCTGGTAAAGAAGCCCCCAGGTATAATGAGTTCGGATAGCACATCAAGTGTGTGCGAACAATGCGCAAGTAGGCCTTTAAGGGCTTTTATGAAAAGGGTGAGAGAAAAAAGAGAAACGAAAGACAACTGAAGTGTAAAAATTTGGACGGGGGAAGGAGACGAACTCTTAGTCCGGCGCTAGGCGTAGAATCTTCGGAGACGGGCTGCGTTCCATGGGTTCGGCTCGAGTCGGTTGTCCGATGCATTTCGCAGACGGTACGCTCCGCCGGTCAGGACTAGATCGATAATGAAGGGGCCCTCCCATTTGGGCTTGAACTTGTCCTTTTTCTTGTCCGGCAGGCGTAGAACTAGTTCGCCAACATTGTAAGTCTTAGCCCGTACTTCTCTGCTTTGATATCTGCGAGCCTTCTGCTGATAGAATGCGGAACGAGCCTTGGCGACGTCGCGTTCTTCCTCCAATGCGTCCAAGCTGTCCTGCCGATCCAGCTCGGCTTCTCTTTCTTCGTACATGCGCACTTGAGGTGAGTCATGAATGATGTCGCAGGGCAAAACTGCCTCTGCGTCGTATACCATAAAAAATGGTGTGAATCTAGTAGTACGGTTGGGCGTTGTCCGCAGCCCCCAAAGTACGGAGTCAAGCTCCTCTACCCAGTGCGTGTTGGATTCCGTAAGGGACCGCACTAGTCTGGGTTTGATGCCGCTCATTATTAGACCATTTGCTCGTTCCACTTGACTGTTGGTTTGAGGATGATAGACTGAAGCGTAATCGAGCTTAATGCCCATAATTTTGCACCATAATTTAACCTCGTCGGTCATGAAGTTCGTGTCGTTATCGCTAATGATGCTATGGGGACGCCATAATGGTGTACTACCCGGATATGAAGTCTATCACCGGGTTCGACTCGCCGCTTTAACCGGCTTGGCCTCTATCCATTTGGTGAATTTGTCCACCATGACCAATAGGTACTTTTGCTTGTGGGTTCCCCCTTTAAGGGTTCCAACCATGTCAAGCCCCCAGACCGCGAATGGCCAGGTGATGGGTATAGTATTGAGGGCGGTGGGTAGCACATGGCTCGATTAGCAAAGAGCTGACAACCAACGCATCTTTGGACTAAGTCCCGAGCATCCGCCTGTGCCGTCGCCTTGTGCTGTCCGCCTAGTCCAGCGTGAATTTCAGCCAGAAGGTTTCGCCCTTCCTTTTCGGAGATACACCTTTGAAGGACTCCGGTTGTGCTTTTCTTATAGAGTTCTCCCTCATGGACCTTGTAGGCTTTAGATCGCCGAACTATGCAGCGGGCCTCATTTTGGTCTTCGGGAAGTTCCTGCCTAAGTAGGCTAGGAATGGCTCTGTCCACGGGGCGATTACTTCCATTATTTCGTTGGCTGAAGGTGTTATTCCATCGGCTGAGTCGCCGATTATGTCAGATTGTTCTGTGTTGGGTGGTGTGGCTGCTTCCGGGTTGTTATTTCCGGACTCCTCTTCCCATAGTACGGATGGCTTAAAGAGCCGTTCCAGGAAGATGTTTGAGGGACAGCATCGCGTTTCACGCCAATGCGTGCCAATACGTCGGCTGCTTGGTTATTATCCCGGGCTACGTGGTGGAATTGAAGTCCTCCGAACCGAGCTGACATTTTTAGGACATCGTTACGATAGGCTGCCATTTTCGGATCCTTAGCGTCAAAGTCTCCATTTACTTGGGATATTGCAAGGTTTGAATCCTCACAAGACCTCTAGGCATTGAATGCCCATGGAGATTGCCATCCGGAGGCCATGTAGGAGGGCCTCAGATTCGTCTGCATTGTTAGAGTCCATGTACATTATCTGAAGCACGATTGGATCAGGTCCCCGGTTGGGGACGCTAATACGACGCCAAATTTCCCAAGCCGCCAACATTTTGGAGCCGTCGAAGTGCATAATCCAATTGGAGTATGCGCCGTACTCTTTAGGGAGTTTGGCTTCAGTCCATTCAGCGACAAAGTCAGCCAAGACTTGCGACTTTATGGATCGCCTAGGTTTGTAAGTTATATCAAATGGTAAGAGCTCAATGGCCCATTTTACAATCCTGCCCGTCGCGTCGCGGTTGTTTATAATGTCGTTGATGGGCAATTCGGAGGCCACTGTTATCGAACACTCTTGAAAGTAGTGTCGGAGCTTCCGGGATGCCATCAACACCGCATACGCTATCTTTTGATAGTGCGGGTAAAGGGACTTGCAAGGAGTTAAGACAGTGGATACGTAGTACACTGGTTTTTGAAGAGGGAATTTATGCCCTTTTGTTTCTCGTTCGACGACGAGTACCGCTCTTACAACTTGATGTGTTGCCGCGATGTATAACAACATTGGTTAGCCCAGGTTAGGCGCAGCCAGGACCAGATTTTTTGCCAATATGGCTTTTATTTCTTCGAGTCCGCGGTGGCGGCATCCGTCCACTGGTGTTCGGTGCGCCTGAGGAGGCGATAGAGGGGCAATGCCTTTTCTCCCAAACGGGAGATAAAGCGGCTTAGAGCCGCCATGCATCCGGTCAGTTTTTGTATTTGTTTGAGGTCTTTTGGAATATCCAGCTGTGACAGAGCTCGGATCTTGGCTGGGTTTGCTTCAATTCCTCTACCGGATACAATGAAGCCCAGGAGTCGACTGGTACGCAAAAAATGCATTTTTCCGGATTCATCTTAAGGTCATATGCTCGGAGGTTGTTGAATCTGAGCCTCAAATCGTCTACTAGTGTCTCGACGTGTTTGGTTTTGACGACTACGTCGTCTACGTATGCTTCTACTGTTTTGCCGATCTGGGTAGCCAGACATGTCTGAATCATGCGCTGATAGGTTGCGCCGGCGTTTTTGAGTCCGAAGGGCATCGTGTTGAAGCAGAATGGTCCATATGGAGTAATGAATGCCATTGCGGCTTGGTCCGCTTCTGCCATTTTGATTTGATGGTAGCCGAAGTATGCATCAAGGAAGCACAATGAATCGTGCCCTGCAGTAGCATCGATTATTTGGTCGATGCGAGGAAGGGGGAAGGGATCCTTTGGGCAGGGCTTGTTGAGGTCTTTAAAATCGACGCATAGGCGCCAGGATTTGTCCTTCTTTGGTACCATTACCAGGTTTGCTAGCCAGTCCGGATGCTTGATATCTCTGATGAATCCGGCTTCCAGTAGTTTGGCTAGCTCTTCTCCCATTGCCTGTCTTTTGGGTTCGAAAATCGTCAAGAGCCTGTTTGATGGCTTGAATCCTTTTAGGATGTTTAGGCTGTGTTCTCGCCAATCTACGGGAGTCCCGCATATCTCAAGGGTGCCAGCAAAGATGTCCCAATTTTCCGAAGGAATTCTCGCGGTCTGGCATCTACATCGTGGTTCAACCGTGCCCGATGGAGGCCGTCTTTGTTGGGTCCATTGGATGGACCTGGAATTTGACTATTTCATCCGCTGGTTTAAAGGAGGTGGACTTGGATCTCTTATGGAGTATCACATCGTCCCTATTCACCGTAGAGCGCAGCGCAGTGAGTTCTTCTGCCGCTAGGGCTTCGGATAGTGCCTCCAGGGCTAATGCGACTGTCTTGTTTTCAGCGTAGAGTGCTATGTCCGGATCACTAGCGGGAGTGATTATTTCGTCGGGCCCAGGCATCTTAAGCTTCATGTACCCGTAATGGGGTATGGCTTGAAAAATTGTGAATGCCTCTCGTCCTAATATAGCGTGATATCCGCTGCTGAACGGGGCCACTTGGAATGTGACCTCTTTGGACCTGTAATTGTCCGGCGAGCCGAACACCACGTCAAGTGTGATTTTTCCTGTGAAGCGCGCTTCTCGGCTAGGGATTATTCCTATAAAGGTTGTGCTGCTTCGCTCAATGCGGCTCCAGTCTATTTCCATTTTTTGAAGAGTTTCCTCGTAGATGAGGTTTAGTCTGCTACCACCATCCATGAGTACCTTGGTAAGACGAAAGCTGTCCACTATTGGACTGAGGACCAATGCGGCTGGTGCTCGGGCTGTTCGAAATTTGGGTTCGTCGTTGGCGTTGAAGGTGATGGCCGTGTCGCTCCATGGATTTGTTGTTGCTACTTGGTAGACTTCGGCGAGGCTGCGGATTGTTCGTTTTCGCATATTATTTGATGCGAAAGTCTCGAAGACTGTTGACACCATACTGGTACTGTTGGAGTGGTTTTCCGGGCCTAAAAGGTCCTCGCCACTTTTGGCCACCTGCCGCAATATCCAACATGCTCGAAGGCCATGTGTTGGGGTGGCGCCTTCCGTACTGTGAATTTTACAGGGTCCGCTGAGCCATCCCTCCAGTACGATTCCATGCCCTTTATGGGGTTTTTGCTTTTTGGTTTTTGTACCTGGTGCCTGAGTGGGATGCACCCTTCTGTTACGGACTAGGGTTGTATTCGGGGCCGGATTGTCCCAAAACTTAGTTTCGGTTTTACGGAAACTCTCCATCGCACAGTACTTTCGTACTATGGACGGCAGGTCGGTGAAGCGTGTAATTTCACGGCGACTGACGGCGTTCAAGATTCCCTCGTCTGTGCAATTATTGCAGAAAATTGAAATTGCATTTTCCTCTCGGCAGTCCTTTGTCCTGTCCATAACCAGGAGGAATCTGGCCCAGTAATGATGTACTGTTTCAGCGGGCTCTTGCCGTATTTGAGATAGATCACATATGTCTGGGTGGGTGGGTGGAATTGAGTCCGGAATCCTATCCATCTTGAGGCTCAAGGGCCGAGAAGTTTCCGAATTTGGAAGCTTGGATTGTTGGACGTTGTCTAACGAGTCCGGTCCGATGCCTGACTTTAGGTTCAATGCTTGATCGAAGTCCGTCCCTCCGCGGGAATCCGGCATGGAGGGTTCGGAAGCCCGGACATGACTAGTTTTCAATACAGGAGAAGAGTCGCCGCGTTGTTCCTCTACCACCGCAACGTGGTGGGTAACCTGGGGAGAGTTAATCTCTCTCAGATCAGTTTTAAGCCCAATCTGATTGTAGTCTGTAGCGACTCCCAGGGCGGCGATGCGATCCAAGAGCTCGTTTACGGACGAGAGCTCTATTGGATCCAATTGCTCGGCGAATTCCGAGTTGACGTGAAGATTGCTTTTGATGACCCGAGAGGTCATCGTCAAAGCGGTGGCTGAACAGGCGGTCATGAGAAAACCACCCAGCCGGATAGTTTGGCCGGCGGCCAAGGCTCCTTTGGCGAAGATACCGTATTTGAAGATGGTAAAAGGCATCCTTCCTATCGGTGACGACACAGAGGAACTCTCAATGAAAGCACCAATGTCGGTGTCAAAACTGGCGCATCTCGGGTAGGGGGTCCCGAACTGTGCGTCTAGGTGGATGGTAACAGGAGACAGGGGACACGATGTTTTTACCCAGGTTCGGGCCCTCTCGATGGAGGTAAAACCCTACTCCTGCTTGATTGATATTGATGATATGGGTAGTACAAGAGTGGATCTACCACGAGATCAAGGAGGCTAAACCCTAGAAGCTAGCCTATGGTATGATTGTTGTAATGGTTGTGTCGCCTACGGACTAAAACCCTCCGGTTTATATAGACACCGGAGAGGGCTAGGGTTACACAAAGTCGGTTACAATGGTAGGAGATCTACATATCCATATCGCCAAGCTTGCCTTCCACGCCAAGGAAAGTTTCATCCGGACACCGGACGAAGTCTTCAATCTTGTATCTTCATAGTCCTGGAGTCCGGCTAACGATGATAGTCTGGCTATCCGGACACCCCCTAGTCCAGGACTCCCTCAGCAGGTATGATCAAAGTCTCTGCTGGGTGTCCTACCTGCGATGGCACGGACTACCCATACTGGAAGAATAACATGCAAATGCATCTTGAAGCAATTGACAACGATCTCTGGTACATTGTGGAAAATGGTGTTCCCTGAGTCACACCTTCCCTGAATGTTGCTGATGTGAAGAGATTCAAGCAACTCGATTCTCAAGCAAAGAATATCATATGTGGTCATCTGAGTAAAGGGTAGTATGGTAGAGTGAGTGCTTTGGAAACTGCTAAGCTTATCTGGGATATGCTCTCCAAAGTAAACGAAGGAGTCTCAACTCAACGTGACTCTCGTGTTGACATTCTTTGCAATCTCTTCAACCGCTTCAAAAGACTCGACAATGAAAATGTTCAGCAAACCTTCGATCGCCTCACTGATATCTCAAATGAGCTTCAAGCGCTCGGTGCCACTGACATCACCGATCATGAGGTGGTGAAGAAATTGCTGAGATCACTCGATTCGTCATTTGACACTCTGGCACTGATGATTCAAGAGCGTGCTGATTACAAGTCACTAGATCCTGCTGATATCCTCGAGAGGCTAAATACTCATGAGTTCCAGCTTGCTGAAAAGAGAGATCTCTATGGTTCAAGCTATGGCAAAACACGTGCCCTGAAGGGGCCGCCTGCCGGACTCCGAAGCCATAGAAGGTTCCGGTGCGCAGTCCAGCCCAGGGCCGAACTCAGAACCCTTCGGGGTTTGATCCCCCTTGTGCCCGAAGTCCGGGAGGTTGCCTTGCGGCACCTCCGGGACCTCCTCCTCCTGGCTGGTCCCCTTTTAGGACCCCACCCTGGCGTCATCCGTAGCAAGAGGAGAGGAGACGGCTAGAAGTGAAGTACTATTCACATCCGACTAGGCCAGGGAGCCGCTCGTTGAAGTGTCGAGCCCGTCTTTGGGCAGGCTGCAGGGTTATGTTCGGCGTTAGGAGATTCTGTGCGACAAACGAAACGCCATGAGTTATTCTGGTATCCGGACACTTACGAAGTCACCAGGGGCTTAGTCCTTGGTGGCCACTCCTCTTCATCGTCGTTGGCATTGGAGGAGTAGTCCGGAGGGAGGATCCTTCCCTTCTTGGACCCTTCGGCCTCCCACGTTGGGGCGGCCTTCCTTTTCTTCTCTCCCCTCGCTGGGGGAGAGGCCTCTTTTTCCTCCTCCTCGTCTTCATGGGAGGAGTCCGCCTCGAAGTCATCGGACGATGAGTCCGACAACACCTGGCGCCGGGAACTGTTTCGAGTTCCCGTGGCCTTCTTCTTGGCCTTCTTCTCCGGCACCACGTAAGGCGCCAGAGCCAGCAGCCCCATTAATCGGGCGTCCGCTGAGTCTTCTGGCAAGGGAGCCAGACAGTTAACCTGCCCGGACTTCTTCCGCCAGGCCTGTCAAAGGTAAGGGAGTTTAGATCCCGCATAGAGTCAAACTATGGAAAATAAGTGTCCTATAAAGGGCAAAATAGCTTACCTCGGCGGCTTGACGCTGCGAGCTGAATCCACGATCTTCGGTAGCGGACGCGGGAGCCTCGGCGCCCTTGAATAGCACCTTCCAGGCATCTTCATACGTAGTGTCGAAGAGTGTGCCCAAGGTTTGGTGCTGTGCCGGATCAAACTCCCACAAGCTGGAGGCCCATTGTTGGCATGGGAGGATCCGGCGGATCAGCATGACATGGACTACATTGACGAGCTTGATCTTCTTGTTCACAAGGTTTTGGACGCAGGTTTGGAGTCCGGTCAGATCTTCCGAATTACCCCATGTCAGGCCCTTCTCTTTCCAGGAGGTGAGCCGTGTGGGGATGCCATATCGGAACTCGGGGGCCGCTACCCATTCAGGGTCACGCGGATCAGTGATGTAGAACCACCCCGATTGCCACCCTTTGATGGTTTCCACGAAGGAGCCCTCGAGCCATATAAAGTTGGGCATCTTGCCCACCATGGCGCCCCCACACTCCGCCTGCTGGCCCCCCACTACCTTCGGCTTGACATTGAAGGTCTTCAGCCATAAGCGGAAGTGGGGCTTGATGCGGAGGAAGGCCTCGCACACGACGATGAACAAGGAGATGTTGAGGACGAAATTCGGGGCCAGATCGTGGAAATTCAGGCCGTAGTAGAACATGAGCCCCCGAACAAATGGGTGAAGTGGAAAACCTAGTCCACGGAGGAAGTGGGTGAGGAACACCACCCTCTCATGGGGCCTAGGGGTGGGAATGAGCTGCCCCTTGTCGGGGAGCCGATGTGCGATGTTGCTGGACAAGTATCCGGCCTTCCGCAGCCTCTTGATGTGCCCCTCCGTGACGGAGGAGGCCATCCACTTGCCTCCCGCTCCAGAAATGACTAGGGAAGGTTGAGGCGAGATGTGCGGGCTTGGGCGCTAGATCTCGAGTGCGCGGAAATGGATAAGCAAAGGAGGAAGAAGGCGTAGGTAAAAAGGTGGATTCTTATCCCCTTATATGGACGGACGAAGTTATGTGTCCCCACAAGCCTGGTAAAACTCGCTTATCTCTTAAGCGCCGTAATCAATGGCGCGGTTGGGTTACCCACACCCGTATTGATGAGAATCCCGGAATAAGGGGACACGATCTCTGCTTTGAAAAGACGTGCCCAGGAAATGGCCTCGCTAAACGCGCTGAGGTGGGACAGTGAAAATGATTCGAATAAAGGGTTGGCCGTGGCGTGATGTCACGCCACGATATACGTCAGCAGATTGAACTTGTGTAAATATTATTCTCTCTACGGTGGTATGTGGAACTTGTTTTGCAGAGCCGGACACTATCCTTGTGTTCAAAATCTTCTATGAAGTATTCGGAGGAGGAACCCGCCTTGCAATGCCGAAGACAATATGTGCGCCGGACTCGTCGTCATTGAAGCCTGGTTTGGGGGCTACTGAGGGAGTCCCGGACTAGAGGGTGTCCGGATAGCCGAACTATCATGTTCGGCCGGACTCCTGGACTATGAAGATACAAGATTGAAGACTTCGTCCCGTGTCCGGATGGGACTTTCCTTGGCGTGGAAGGCAATCTTGGCGATACGGATATGTAGATCTCCTACCATTGTAACCGACTCTGTGTAACCCTAACCCTCTTCGGTGCCTATATAAACCGGAGGGTTTTAGTCCGAAGGACGAAAAACAATCATACTATAGGCTAGCTTCTAGGGTTTAGCCTCTCTGATCTCGTGGTAGATTTACTCTTGTACTACCCATATCATCAATATCAATCAAGCAGGAGTAGGGTTTTACCTCCATCGAGAGGTCCCGAACCTGGGTAAAAACATCGTGTCCCTTGTCTCGTGGTACCATCCGCCTAGACGCACAGTTTGGGACCCCCTACCCGAGATCCGCCGGTTTTGACACCGACACCACCCTATTCACTAATGATGAGAAAACTCGTTACTACTATATCCTTAAGCTATTTCCATTCTCATTAAAGGGTGATGCTAAAGTATGGTTTAATTCTCTTGATCTTGGTTGTGTGCATAGTCCACAGGATATGATTTATTATTTCTCTGCTAAATATTTCCCTACTCATAAGAAACAATCTGCTTTAAGGGTAATATATAATTTTGTGCAAATTGAAGAAGAGAGTCTCCCACAAGATTGGTGGAGGCTTCTCCAATTACTTAATGCTTTGTCTGATCATCCTCTCAAGAAAAATGAAATACTTGATATCTTTTATAATGGACTAACAGATGCTTCCAGAGACCATCTGGACAGTTGTGCTGGTTGTGTTTTCAGGGAAAGAACAGGTTATCAAGCTGAATTGCTATTGAATAATATGTTGACTAATGAAAATAATTGGACACTTCCTGAACCAACTCGTAAGAAAAGGGGTGTTCTACTTCTTAGTCCTGAAGATATGCAAGAGGCAAAGAAATCTATGAAAGAAAAAGGTATTAAAGCTGAAGATGTTAAGAATTTACCTCCTGTTGAAGAAATACATGGCCTTAATTCCTCACCTATTTAAGAAATACATGGTTTTATTAACCCAACACAGGTAGTAAAGGTAAATTCTCTCCATAGATATGATAAAGTTGAAATGTCATCTACTAAGTTTGCTAGCCAATGCTTGGATGAGTTTGATGACTTTACGGATAAAAAAGAAAACTTTACTGCTTATGTTGGTAGACAATTGAAACGCAATGCTTATATGATTGAACACTTGAGTGATTATATGTCTAGAGTTAAAGGTGAACTTAAACTTATTAGTAAACATGCTTCTATGGTTACCGCTCAAGCAGAACAAGTGCTTAAAGCACAAAATGATTTGCTCAGTGAATTAAATAACAAGAAAAATGATAATGTTGTTCGAGTTATGACTAGAGGGGGTAAAATGACTCAGGAACCTTTGTATCCTGAAGGCCTGTAACACCCCGGATCCGATGCGCCAGGTGTCCGTCAGTTATTCGCCTTCGTTGCCATGTCATTTGCTTGCGTGCTGCATTTGCCATGTCATCATATGCATTTCATATCATGTCATCATGTGCATTTCATTTTGCATACGTGTTCGTCTCATGCATCCGAGCCTTTTCCCCGTTGTCCGTTTTGCAATCCGGCACTCCTATGTTCCCCGGCGTCCCCTTTTGTCTTCTGTTGTGAGCGGGTATTAAACTTTCTCGAATGGTTCGAGGTTTGCCAAGCGCCTTGGTATACCACCGTTAGACCGCCTGTCAAGTTTCGTGCCATTTGGAGGTCGTTTGATACTCCAACGGTTAACCGGGTAACCGTTAAGCCCTCTTTTGTTTCCAGCCCAACACCCCTTCCAAAGTGGCCCAAAACCCACCAAACTCCCCTCCATGCTCTCGGTCGTTCGATCACGATCGCGTGGCAAAACCGCCTCATTTGGACTCTCCTAGCTCCTCTATGCCTATATATACACCCCCATTTCAAATCTGGATGATTTCGCCCTAACCCTAAAATTCCCCGCCGCCAGACGTGTCCGTCCGCGGGACACGCCCACCGAATCGCCACCCCGACGAATCGGGCGCGACACGCCAGCCCGCCGCCGCCCGGAGCGGGCAGCATCGCGCCACGTGGCCTGGCTGCCGCCTCACGCTGCTTCCCTGAGCCCCATCCGGGGCCCCGGCCAGCAAGGCCGCCGCCGCCGCTTGCACTGCGGCTGCCCCTGCCCTCCGCCGCCGTCGCCGCCTGCGCCTCCATGCCGCCAAGCCGAACCGCCCTTGCGATTCAGCCGCCGCCGCCTCCTCGCGCCCGGCCATGCGCCGCCGCCGCCTCCGCGAGAACTCGCGCCCCATGGAGCCACGCCGCCCAGCGTCACCGTCTCGGCCGCCCGCTCCCGCTCACCGGCCGGAGTTCGCTGCCAGCCACCCTCCCGCGCCCAGATAAGCCCGAGGTGGCCGGGAGCCGCCACCCGCCGCCGGATCCAGAGGGGAAGGGCGGATCCGCCTCCCGGCTTCCCTGCCTGCCTACCTCGCCGGAGCAGTCCAACAGCTCGCCGGAGTTACCTCGGTTCCCGTGCCCGTTGATCCTACCTCGTGGTCTATTTCCACTAAGTTGTTATTCTGCAATAATTTCATGACATTTTCATAGCATCACATCTTCGAACCCGTGGCTCCGTTTTGTGCGTATAATATGTCAAATTGTTCGACTAGAAGATTACATCATTTCTTTCCATTGCATCATTTGCATTTGACCACATCTTGATGCCCGAAATGCTGTTGGAAGATGGCTTCAGATTGTTAGTTTCAGAATCTTATCAGCTCGAGCTCTTTTGTCATTTTTGCCATGATTTATGTGTGCACCTTATGAACTTGAGTCCTACATGTGAGTTGAACATTGCCATGCCATCTTTCCAGGGGTGTTTGCCATGTATTTTTGTGAGTTATGTGTTGACTAGAACAAGCATGCAAAGTAGGGATGATGATGTTGCTGATTTCAGGAACTTAGTGATTTCACTAAGTCTTGTCCTGCTGTTATTTTTATGCCATATGTTCATGTGGTTACAGAGAGGTCTATGGCCTTTTTGAGCATGATCAGTAAAGATGTTTTGAACATATGGATGTGCTCTATCCATCCATGCCTTTGTTGGCATTTATGGAGTAGTCTAGCATGTCATTTTCGTGCTCTACTTTTGCTTGAAAATGTTTCCTGGCAGATTGTTTGCATGAGATTCAATTTTCACGAGGTCGTTGTAGTTGATCCGTGTATGCTATGACCTTGCTCTTGCCATTCTTAGCTTCATAATCATGCCTTCTTACTGTTGGTTGCCTTGCCATGCCATGTATTGCTCTGTAGTGAGTGCATCGAGCTCACGAAAACATGCCTACTCGTTAACTGTTTTTGCCATGCCCAGTTTTTCTGCTAAGTCTGAAATCTGTAATAAAACTTGCTATGTTTACATGGTTGCCATCATTTCTTAGACTCCTTTTTGGCTTATGGTTAGTAAGGGACTATTGATATATGCTTTGAGTAGAATCATGTCATGCCTTGTTTTGCTATTATAAGTTCCTGTAGCATGTTGTTTGCTTGCTCTAAACATGCCTTCCTGATGTTAATTCCTGGCATGTTAGTATTTCACTAAGTCTGTGAACCTGTTATTTTGAGCACTTTCACCATGCTTGTTTGAACATGTTATGTTGTGATTTAGCCGTAGCTCAGTGTTCCTCTTTTGTTAAGCATCTCCTGTAGTTCGCTGCCATATGCTTTGTTTTTATGTTGGGGTGCTGTAGCATAGTTTCGTGTTGCGTGCTAAGTAGCATCGGGCTGTTAAACGCAGATTTGCGTCATTCTTGTTTTGCTTGTCATTTGCAAACCGTGCATCCGATTCCGGTGATCTTTATATCGATTTCAACCAAAATCATCTCATCTTTCCAGCGGCATACTTGGTTTGCCAAGTTGATGCCCGGTTCATCATTTTCCTTCCGGAGCATACATATGCATTGCATATCACATCTCGCATAGCATGTCATGTATTGCATCATATTGCTTGTGCATTGTTCCTTGTTTGATTGTGGTTCCGTTGCTTGTGTTCTTGCTTTGGGTAGAGCCGGGAGACGAGTACGTGAATGAGGAACCTGTTGTGAACGCCTACGAGGATCAAGCCTTCGACAACTCTGAGAACCTTGCAGGCAAGATGATCATACCCTCGAAATCACTTCTATCTTTGCTTGCTAGTTTGCTCGCTCTTTTGCTATGCCAATGCTGTGATGCCTACCATTTGCTTGTCAGCCTCCCAAATTGCCATGTCAACCCTCTAACCTTTGACACCATTCCTAGCAAACCGTTGTTTGGCTATGTTACCGCTTTGCTCAGCCCCTCTTATAGCATTGTTAGTTGCAGGTGAAGATTGAAGTTTGTTCCTCGTTGGAACATGGAGATGTTGTTCCTTGTTGGAACATGTTTATTTGTTGGGATATCACAATATCTCTTATATTATTAATGCATCTATATATTTGGTAAAGGGTGGAAGGCTCGGCCTTATGCACGGTGTTTTGTTCCACTCTTGCCGCCCTAGTTTCCGTCATACCGTGTTATGTTCCCAGATTTTGCGCTCCTTACGCGGTTGGGTGATTTATGGGACCCCCTGACAGTTCGCTTTGAATAAAACTTGTCCAGAAGGCCCAACCTTGGTTTTACCATTTGCCTCACCTAGCCCTTTTTCCCTTGGGTTTCGGAGCCCGAGGGTCATCTTTATTTTAGCCCCGGGCGGTGCTCCTTCGAGTGTTGGTCCAAACGGCAGATCATGGGCCACCTCGGGCAACTCGAGGGCTGGTTTTACTCGTGGTGACCCATCCGGTGTGCCACGAAAACGAGGTACGTGCGACTCCTATCGGGATTTGTCGGCACATCGGGCGGCTTTTGCTGGTCTTGTTTTACCATTGTCGAAATGTCTTGATGTACCGGATACCGAGTCTGATTGGAGTGTCTTGGGTGAAGGTCTATTCCTTCGATGATCGCGAGAGCTTGTCATGGGCTAAGTTGGGACACCCCGCAGGTATAAACTTTCGAGAGCCGTGCCATGGTTATGTGGCAGATGGGAATTTGTTAATGTCCGGTTGTAGAAAACCTGAAGTTGACCTTAATTAAAATACATCAATCGTGTGTGTAACCGTGATGGTCTCTTTCCGGCGGAGTCCGGGAAGTGAACACGGTGTTGGAGTTATGCTTGACGTAGGTTGCTATAGGATCACTTCTTGATCATACTTTTGTCGACCGTGCTTTGCCTTCTCTTCTCGCTCTCATTTGCGTACGTTAGTCACCATTTATGCTAGTCGCTTGCTGCAGCTCCACCTCATGCCTTTACCTTACCCATAAGCTTAAATAGTCTTGATCTCATGGGTGCGAGATTGCTGAGTCCTCGTGACTCACCAGATACTTCCAAACCAGTTTGCAGGTGCCTATGTTACCGAGCAGGTGACGCAACCAAGCTCAAGGAGGAGCTTGATGAAGATCTTGTTCATTGTGTTGTTTCGTTTCAGTTGATCAGTTGTGGAGCCCAGTTGGGGTCGATCGGGGACCGTTGTCGCATTTGGGGCTCTTCTTTTATTTTGGTTCTGTAGTCGGACCTTGATTGTATCTGGATGATGTAATGCTTTATTCATGTAATTGTGTGAAGTGGCGATTGTAAGCCAACTATGTATCTCTTTCCCTTATGTATTACATGGGTTGTGTGAAGATTACCTCACTTGCGACATTGCTTTCAATGCGGTTATGCCTCTAAGTCGTGCTTCGACACGTGGGAGATATAGCCACATCGAGGGCGTTACAAGTTGGTAATCAGAGCCATCCCCGACCTTAGGAGCCCCCACTGCTTGATCATTTTTAGTGGCCGAGTTGTGTCTAGAAAAATGTTTTGAGTCATTTAGGAATTATATATCGGAGAGCTAGGAATTCTTTTTACTCCCCAGTCCCTTCGACCTTCTGGTGAGGTATCCTGACGTAGAGTTTTGACTCTTCTCTTCTTAAATTTCACTAAAAAATTTTTTAGGATCACGCGGGTATCTTGGAATCGTTCCGATATTCTTATGACGAGAACATTGTTCTTGGTGCCTCCTGACATTTAGGGGTTGTGGCAGTGTCCCGAGGAGTTGAGCTCCGAGGTGTTGTCGTCATAATTTTATCGTTGCAGTTCTGGAATACCTGAGTTTAGTACGCCGACATCGAAAATCTCTTTTATGCAGTTGTTGGTGAGATAACCCCGCTAACCCAGTACTGAGGTGAGTACGAGAGTATTGCCATGACTCGTATAACGGATGCTTTTCGAAGGTTGAGGTACACGATTTCCGAAGGTTTCTTGGTTATGTGTTGACGGATGGATACAGCTGGATGTAGGAATTGTTAGTTTGTGTGAGATATATTGCTCCCCTGTATCCCCAACACCAGATTGCATAACCGTAAAGTTTCGGAGTTTTATAGGTGGGAATTCAAGTAGCTCTTAGGATATCTTTCCGACGGATGTATGATATGAAATTGGGGTTCGACGCCTAGTGGTCCGCCTATTCACGGTTGGTTTTACAAATGGTCTCGTTGTGTCTTAAAGAGTCCTTGGCTATGCCGACTGGGACGCTTCAGATGTCATGTGCACTTGCCTTGTACATGATGGTGCTGTCTGATTGAGCCCGTGTAGGCCCCACCACGAAAACTTGGACGAAATCTCTATCATATGTTTGTTCCGCTTATTCGCAAGCTAAATCCTTTGTTTTGTTTTATTTGTGGTATTCGAGTTGCTTCGAAGTCAAATGTTGAATCCATACCTTTCCTAAACGGTGTTCTCATATTGCTATGTGAGTACTAATCCTTTTGATCATCGAGATTGTCATGTCAATCCTTTTCAACCGGCGTGTTTCTCTTCAAGTGGATCCGATCACTTCAACAATAGCAAGACCAATTATCATTTCTTCTCAACGGTGTTTGTTTCATCCGTTTCCAAGTTGCCTTTGTTTTTCCCGCCCTCCCACCCTTTTTCCTCAAGGACTAAGATTTCTTTACCAAGTATCCTTTTATTTTTGTGAAGTTTCTCCATTCTTTTCCGTCAATGTTCTTACCCGGTGGTTCTCAAGAAGATGTTCTACTAGTTCGTCATTCCTCATTCCTTTCTCTTCTCCGGTGGATCCAATTCAACCTTTCAGTGTTGATCATATTCCTTTTTCATCATTTCAATGTCTTCTCATACCGGTGCACCTCATTATCATTCTTCTTCTCGCTATTTGTTATTCCGGAGTGCTCAAGATATCTCGAAGATTCGTGTTTCCACTCTGCATTCGTTCAAGCTCTTTCGAGATTGGTATCTCATTCAAGTCATTTAATTCAACCGGTGCAACATCTCTTTTAAATCTTTTCAACGGTGTTCTTTTGAGTGGGCCCTAACCCACGTGTCTTTTCCGTGATCTTACCCGACTCTTCTATTTTTCCGAGCTATCCTAAATTCTTCTCCAAGTTTGACGAAGAATGAGTTATCATCACCAAATGCTTTTCTCCAAGATCTTTCAAATTATTTTCATAGTTGGCTCAACCTCTTCTCTTTTGATTCTTTCGGTGTGCCTCAATAATTCTTGGTGGTGTTTCTCGTTGTCATTCTCATCATTTGAAGACCGAAGAAGAGTTTCTCTTTAATCTTGCTCTATTCTCTTCAAGATTCATGGTGCTAGCTTGTTGCCATCCTCTCATAATTGTTTTGATTGTGAGACTCTTTTTCACCCATCGGGGGATATTCAAGAGTCTTCTCAGTTTGTCATCCGGAGTCCATCAATTCAGGTTTATCCATTCTCAGCTGTCAGTTATCATTCTCCTATCTTACCGGTGCATCATTCAAGTATTCTCCAATCAGCTCGTCATTTATTCGTTCACTTGTATCTAAATCCCCTCAAGTATCTTCATTCATTTTTTCAATTCTTACGGTGGTTCGTTCAAGATTTCACCTCTTTCATCATCATTTAATTCATTAGTTCTTTCCAATCCTACCGGTGGTTCGTTGAAGACCTTCCCAAGCTTGCGCTATATCTCTTTTAATCCTTTTTCAACGAGAATAAGTAGTATGCCAAATCCGTTGCTTGTCATCAATTTAAATTGGTGAAGGATACGCATTACATAATTCTTGTTCTTGTTTCATCCAAGTGATTAATTCCTTCTTTCGGAGTTTGTTCATGATGAATAAATTCTCGGTTTCAGTTGTTTCATATTTTCTTTTCCCGGAGCTCCAAGCTCTCAACATCACGAAGATCCATCTAAATCATTGCAAGGATTCACCTTGTGTTTTCAACTTCTCTTTCTTTTCATCATCCTTTTATTACCGGAGTTCTTCATGGAGGCTCTACATGATGGTTCGTCAAGGATTCCTTTCATTCTCGATTTGTTCTTCAAGTTTTCTCTTGAAGTTATGATCCGTCAAGCTATACTCAAAAATTAAACAGGGTGCTCAACACATGTTTTGTTTTGGGGAGTTCAAGTTTTCTTCATCTTGCATTTTGAAGTATAATTCTTTCTACCTTTTCTTTTGAGATGGTGTTATATCATTCTTCACAATTTCCTTCATGTTTCATGATTCATATTGTTGTCAAGAATGAAGTATTTTAAATCCATCAGTCTCTTCATTGGAGTTATCTTAGGCTATATTTCACCTAAAGCTTTCCCTAAGGATTGTTGCTATTTATGGTGCTTATAAATGACCCAAGTTCTTCTTTATCCTCCCGGTGATATAAGTTTCTCGTCTCCTTGTTGATATTAATCCAATCATTTGTTTTCGTTGGTGGCTGATTGTCACCTCATCATTTTGAGATGTTTGCCATAAGCCCACAACAAGCTTGTGCTTTTCGTTGTTGATTTTCCAACAACTCCGTTCAATTCTTATTTGCAAGGATGCTTTCCAAGCTCATTTGTGGCAGAAGTTGGCATTTTCTGCTCCATTCTTTTATCCCAACGGTCTAGCTTCTATTCCTTCGTAATAGAGGCATTGTGATGCTGTGCTCTTCAATCATCATCTTGTTTTGTCAGGATAATGTTTTTTTTCTTGCTTAACCATTTAACCGGAGTGTTGGGTCATCTCTTCAAGTTCTTTTCATCTTATCAAGTTTTCTTCTCTTTTCAGTCGGAGTGCTGCCCAAATTATATCAATCTTATTTCTCCTCTATCTAGTTTTAACCGGAGTGGTTTCAATATCTATCTTATCACTAAACCTCTTGGTTCTTATCGTATCCCTTGTTCCTCTTTTCTAATGGAGTGTTTTCAACTTTGTTCATCTTCGTTGTTTTCTTTCATTCATTTTGCTCAACCTCTCAAGGTTCATGGTTTCACTCAGTTTGTCGAAGAAGCAACTTAGTTCTACATCCTCTCTTCCTCTTCTGTTTCTCTCCGGTGCCATCCTAGATCTCGGGACGAGATCCTCTCGTAGTGGTGGAGTGTTGTAACACCCGGGATCCGATGCGCCAGGTGTCCGTCAGTTATTCGCCTTCGTTGCCATGTCATTTGCTTGCGTGTTGCATTTGCCATGTCATCATATTTATTTCATATCATGTCATCATGTGCATTTCATTTTGCATACGTGTTCGTCTCATGCATCCGAGCCTTTTCCCCGTTGTCCGTTTTGCAATCCGGCACTCCTATGTTCCCCGGTGTCCCCTTTTGTCTTCTGTTGTGAGAGGGTATTAAACTTTCTCGGAATGGCCCGAGGTTTGCCAAGCGGCCTTGGTATACCACCGTTAGACCGCCTGTCAAGTTTCGTGCCATTTGGAGGTCGTTTGATACTCCAACGGTTAACCGGGTAACCGTTAAGCCCTCTTTTGTTTCCAGCCCAACACCCCTTCCAAAGTGGCCCAAAACCCACCAAACTCCCCTCCATGCTCTCGGTCGTTCGATCACGATCGCGTGGCCGAAAACCGCTCCTCATTTGGACTCTCCTAGCTCCCTCTATGCCTATATATACACCCCCCATTTCAAATCCTGGATGATTTCGCCCCTAACCCTAAAATTCCCCCCTCCGCCGCCAGACGTGTCCGTCCGCGCCGGACACGTCCACCGGACGCGTCACCCCGACGAATCGGGGCGCGACACGTCAGCCCGCCGCCGCCCGGAGCCAGTGGCATCGCGCCACGTGGCGCTGCTGCTCCCTCCGCGCCAGCCCGCCTGAGCCCATCCGGGGCCTGTGGGGCCCAGCAGCCGCCGCCGCCGCCACTGCGGCTGCCCCGCGCCCGACCCCGCCGCCCGTGCCCCGGCGCCCGCCGCCAGCTCACGGCCGCCGCCAGCATGATTTACGCGCCGCCGCCTCCTCGCGCCCGGCCATGAGCCTGCCGCCTCATGGAACCAGCGCCGCCCATGGAGCCACGCCCGCCCAGCGTCACCGTCTCCGCCGCCCGCTCCCGCTTCGCCGCCGGAGTTCGTCGCCCGGCAAGCCCGCGCCAAGCCTCAGATCGGCTCGGTGGCGGAGCCGCCACCCGCCGCGGATCCAGAGGGGAAGGGCGGATACGCCCCCCGGCTTCCCACGCCTGCCTACCTCGCCGGAGCAGTCCAACAGCTCGCCGGAGTTACCTCGGTTCCCGTGCCCGTTGATCCTACCTCGAGGTCTATTTCCACTAAGTTGTTATTCTGCAATAATTTCGTGACATTTTCATAGCATCACATCTTCGCACCCGTGGCTCCGTTTTGGGCGTATAATATGTCAAATTGTTCGTCTCGAAGATTACATCATTTCATTCCATTGCATCATTTGCATTTGAGCTCATCTTGATGCCCGAAATGCTGTTGGAAGATGGCTTCAGATTGTTAGTTTCAGAATCTTATCAGCTCGAGCTCTTTTGTCATTTTTGCCATGATTTATGTGTGCACCTTATGAACTTGAGTCCTACATGTGAGTTGAACATTGCCATGCCATCTTTACAGGGGTGTTTGCCATGTATTTTGGTGAGTTATGTGTTGACTAGAACAAGCATGCATAGTAGGGATGATGATGTTGCTGATTTCAGGAACTTAGTGATTTCACTAAGTCTTGTCCTGCTGTTATTTTTATGCCATATGTTCATGTGGTTACAGATAGATCTATGGCCTTTTTGAGCATGATCAGTAAGGGTGTTTTGAACATATGGATGTGCTCTATCCATCCATGCCTTTGTTGGCATTTATGGAGTAGTCTAGCATGTCATTTTCGTGCTCTACTTTTGCTTGAAAATGTTTCCTGGCAGATTGTTTGCATGAGATTCTTTTCACGAGGTCGTTGTAGTTGATCCGTGTATGCTATGACCTTGCTCTTGCCATTCTTAGCTTCATAATCATGCCTTCTTACTGTTGGTGAGTGCATCGAGCTCACGAACATGCCTACTCGTTAACTGTTTTTGCCATGCCCAGTTTTTCTGCCAAGTCTGAAATCTGTAATAAAACTTGCTATGTTTACATGGTTGCCATCATTTCTTAGAGTCCTTTTTGGCTTATGGTCAGTAAGGGACTATTGATATATGCTTTGAGTAGAATCATGTCATGCCTTGTTTTGCTATTATAAGTTCCTGTAGCATGTTGTTTGCTTGCTCTAAACATGCCTTCCTGATGTTAATTCCTGGCATGTTAGTATTTCACCAAGTCTGTGAACCTGTTATTTTGAGCACTTTCACCATGCTTGTTTGAACATGTTATGATGTGATTTAGCCGTAGCTCAGTGCTCCTCTTTTGTTAAGCATCTCCTGTAGTTCGCTGCCATATGCTTTGTTTTTATGTTGGGGTGCTGTAGCATAGTTTCGTGTTGCGTGCTAAGTAGCATCGGGCTGTTAAACGCAGATTTGCGTCATTCTTGTTTTGCTTGTCATTTGCAAACCGTGCATCCGATTCCGTGATCTTTATATCGATTTCAACCAAATCATCTCATCTTTCCAGCGGCATACTTGGTTTGCCAAGTTGATTCCCGGTTCATCATTTTCCTTCCGGAGCATACATATGCATTGCATATCACATCTCGCATAGCATGTCATGTATTGCATCATATTGCTTGTGCATTGTTCCTTGTTTGATTGTGGTTCCGTTGCTTGTGTTCTTGCTTTGGGTAGAGCCGGGAGACGAGTACGTGAACGAGGAACCTGTTGTGAACGCCTACCAGGATCAAGCCTTCGACAACTCTGAGAACCTTGCAGGCAAGATGATCATACCCTCGAAATCACTTCTATCTTTGCTTGCTAGTTTGCTCGCTCTTTTGCTATGCCAATGCTGCGATGCCTACCATTTGCTTGTCAGCCTCCCAAATTGCCATGTCAACCCTCTAACCTTTGACACCATTCCTAGCAAACCGTTGTTTGGCTATGTTACCGCTTTGCTCAGCCCCTCTTATAGCGTTGTTAGTTGCAGGTGAAGATTGAAGTTTGTTCCTCGTTGGAACATGGAGATGTTGTTCCTTGTTGGAACATGTTTATTTGTTGGGATATCACAATATCTCTTGTATTATTAATGCATCTATATATTTGGTAAAGGGTGGAAGGCTCGGCCTTATGCCCGTGTTTTGTTCCACTCTTGCCGCCCTAGTTTCCGCCATACCGTGTTATGTTCCCGGATTTTGCGCTCCTTACGCGGTCGGGTGATTTATGGGACCCCCGACAGTTCGCTTTGCATAAAACTTGTCCAGCAAGGCCCAACCTTGGTTTTACCATTTGCCTCACCTAGCCCTTTTTCCCTTGGGTTTCCGGAGCCCGAGGGTCATCTTTATTTTAGCCCCCCCGGGCCAGTGCTCCTTCGAGTGTTGGTCCGAAGGGCAGATCATGGGCCACCTCGGGCAACTCGAGGGCTGGTTTTACTCGAGGCTGACCCATCCGGTGTGCCCTGAGAACGAGGTACGTGCGACTCCTATCGGGATTTGTCGGCACATCGGGCGGCTTTGCTGGTCTTGTTTTACCATTGTCGAAATGTCTTGATGTACCGGGATACCAAGTCTGATCGGAGTGTCTTGGGTGAAGGTCTATTCCTTCGATGATCGCGAGAGCTTGTCATGGGCTAAGTTGGGACACCCCTGCAGGGTATAAACTTTCGAGAGCCGTGCCCGCGGTTATGTGGCAGATGGGAATTTGTTAATGTCCGGTTGTAGAAAACCTGAAGTTGACCTTAATTAAAATACATCAACCGTGTGTAACCGTGATGGTCTCTTTCCGGCGGAGTCCGGGAAGTGAACACGGTGTTGGAGTTATGCTTGACGTAGGTTGCTATAGGATCACTTCTTGATCATACTTTTGTCGACCGTGCTTTGCCTTCTCTTCTCGCTCTCATTTGCGTACGTTAGTCACCATTTATGCTAGTCGCTTGCTGCAGCTCCACCTCATGCCTTTACCTTACCCATAAGCTTAAATAGTCTTGATCTCGTGGGTGCGAGATTGCTGAGTCCTCGTGACTCACCAGATACTTCCAAACCAGTTTGCAGGTGCCTATGTTACCGAGCAGGTGACGCAACCAAGCTCAAGGAGGAGCTCGATGAAGATCTTGTTCATTGTGTTGTTTCATTTCAGTTGATCTGTTGTGGAGCCCAGTTGGGGTCGATCGGGGACCGTTGTCGCATTTGGGGTTCTTCTTTTATTTTGGTTCCGTAGTCGGACCTTGATTGTATCTGGATGATGTAATGCTTTATTCATGTAATTGTGTGAAGTGGCGATTGTAAGCCAACTATGTATCTCTTTCCCTTATGTATTACATGGGTTGTGTGAAGATTACCTCACTTGCGACATTGCTTTCAATGCGGTTATGCCTCTAAGTCGTGCTTCGACACGTGGGAGATATAGCCGCATCGAGGGGGTTACAAGGCCACCCTAAGAGAACTGAGAAAGATTCTCAGAGAATTAATGTTGATGCACCTAGTCCTTCTAAAAAGAAGAAAATGAAAAATGATAGGAACTTGCGTGCTTCTAGTGAACCTGTTGTAGACACACCTGAGAATCCCAATGATATTTATATTTCTGATGCTGAAACGCAATCTGGTGATGAACATGAACCTAGCAATAATGTTAATGATAATGTTCATGTTGATGCTCAACATAGCAATAACAATGATGTAGAGATTGAACCTGTTGTTGATCTTGATAACCCACAATTAAAGAATCAACGTTATGATAAGAGAGACTTCGTTGCTAGGAAGCATGGTAAAGAAAGAGAACCATGGTTCAGAAACCCATGCCTTTTCCTCCTAAACCATCCAAGAAAAAGGATGATGAGGATTTTGAGCGCTTTGGTGAAATGATCAGACCTATCTTTTTGCGTATGTGTTTGACTGATATGCTTAAAATGAATCCTTATGCTAAGTACATGAAAGATATTGTTACAAATAAAAGAAAGATATCGGAAGCTGAAATTTCCACCATGCTTGCTAATTATACTTTTAAGGGTGGAATACCAAAGAAACTAGGAGATCCAGGAGTACCAACTATACCCTGCTCCATTAAAAGAAACTATGTTAAAACTGCTTTATGTGATCTTGGAGCCGGTGTTAGTGTTATGCCTCTCTCTTTATATCGTAGACTTGATTTGAATAAGTTGACACCTACTGAAATATCGTTGCAAATGGACGATAAATCAACCGCTATACCTGTCGGTATTTGTGAGGATGTGCCTGTTGTGGTTGCAAACGTTACTATCTTAACGAACTTTGTTATTCTTGATATTCCCGAGGATGATAGTATGGCAATTATCCTTGGTAGACCCTTTTTGAATACTACAGGGGCTGTTATTGATTGCAACAAAGGCAATGTCACTTTTCATGTTAATGGTAATGAGCATATGGTACACTTTCCGAGAAAACAACCTCAAGTTCACAGAATCAATTCTATTGGAAAAATTCCATTGATTATTATTGCAGGTTTTGAATTTCCTCTTCCTACTGTCAATAAGAAATATCATATTCTTGTTGTTGGGGACATACATATCCCCGTTGAGGTAACCTAGTGCTATTCGAAAATTCTCCGGTTCATGTGATTCGAAAAGAGTTTGTTAACAAGACTTGATCAACCTTGTTAGTGGATTCCTTTTGATGAGAATGAGATGGATGAAGTTAGAAAGCACAAACTTTTGTACCCTCCTTTTACTTTCTGTTATCTGAATTATCCGTGCAATAAAAAATACCCCGAAAATAAAAGTTCTCCAATTGCCCTAAAAATGAAATATGTTTTTTTTAGAATATTTGAGAATATCTGGCACTGATAACACATCAGGGGGAGCCATCACCTGGCCACGAGGGTCCAGGGCGCGCCCACTGCTACCTCTTGAGAACTACGTTGGTTTTCCCTTGAAGAGGACAGGGTGATGCAGCAAAGTAGCGTAAGTATTTCCCTCAGGTTTTGAGAACCAAGGTATCAATCCAGTAGGAGGCTCCTCAAAAGTCCCTCGTACCTACACAAACAAACAAGAACCTCACAACCAACGCGATAAAGGAGTTGTCAATCCCTTCAAGGTAACTTGCGAAAGTGAGATCTGCTGGAGATAATAAGATAAGATAAATATTTTTGGTATTTTTATGATATAGATTGAAAAGTAAAGATTGCAAAATAAAGTAGATTGGAAACTTATATGATAAAAGATAGACCCGGGGGCCATAGGTTTCACTAGTGGTTTCTCTCAAGATAGCATAAGTATTACGGTGGGTGAACAAATTACTATCGAGCAATTGATAGGAAAGTTCATAGTTATGAGATTATCTAGGCATGATCATGTATATAGGCACCACGTCCGTGACAAGTAGACCGACTCCTGCCTGCATCTACTACTATTACTCCACACATCGACTTCTATCCAGCATGCATCTAGAGTATTAAGTTCATACGAACAGAGTAACGCATTAGGCAAGATGACATGATGTAGAGGGATAAACTCAAACAGTATGATATAAACCCCATCTTTTTATCCTTGATGGAAACAATACAATACGTGCCTTGCTGCCCCTACTGTCACTGGGAAAGGACACCGCAAGATTGAACCCAAAGCTAAGCACTTCTCCCATTGCAAGAAAGATCAATCTAGTAGGCCAAACCAAACTGATAATTTGAAGAGACTTGCAAAGATAACCAATCACACATAAAAGAATTCAGAGGAGATTCAAATATTTCTCATAGATAAACTTGATCGTAAACCCACAGTTCATCGTGTGTCGACAAAAACACCACAAAAAGAGTTACATCGAATAGATCTCTAAGAAGATCAAGAAGAACTTCGTATTGAGATTCAAAGAGAGAGAAGAAGCCATCTAGCTAATAACTATGGACCCGAAGGTGTGTGGTAAACCACTCACAACTCATCAGAGAGGCCTTGGAGATGATGTAGAGGCCCTCCATGGTCGATTCCCCCTCAGGCGGAGCATCGGTGAAGGCTCCAAGATGGGATCTCGCGGATACAGAAGGTTGCGGCTGTGAAATTAGGTTTTTGTGGTGCCCCTGGATGTTCTCAGGGTACTTGGATATATATAGGAGGAATAAGTAGGTCGGTGGAGCCACGAGGGGCCCACGATGGTGGGGGGTGCACCCACCCCCCTAGGGCGCGCCCTCCTGCCTCGTGGCTTCCTCGTCTGCTGCTTGACATCCACTCCAAGTCTCTTGGATTGCGTTTGTTCCCAAAATATCGCTCCCGAAGCTTTCATTTTGTTTGGACTCCATTTGATATTCCTTTTCTTTGAAACACTGAAATAGGCCAAAAAAACAGCAATTCGGGTTGGGCCTTCGGTTAGTAGGTTAGTCCCAAAAATGATATAAAAGTGTAAAGTAAAGACCATAAACATCCAAAACGGATAATATAATAGCATGGAGCAATCAAAAATTATAGATACGTTGGAGACGTATCAAGCATCCCCAAGCTTAATTCCTGCTCGTCCTCGAGTAGGTAAATGATAAAAACAGAATTTTTGATGTGGAATGCTACCTAGCATAATTCTCAATGTAATTTTCTTTATTGTGGCATGAATGCTCACATCCAAATGATTCAAAATAAAAGTTCATATTGACATAAAAATAGTAATACTTCAAGCATACTAACAAGTAATCATGTCTTCTCAAAATAACATGGCTAAAGAAAGTTCATCCCTACAAAATCATATAGTTAGGCTATGCTTCATTTTCATCACACGAAATACTCCCATCAAGCACAACCCGGTTTCAGCCAAGCAATTGGTTCATACTTTTAACGCGCTTCAGCTTTTTTCAACTCTCACGCAATACATGAGAGTGAGCCATGGATATAGCACTATGGGTGGAATAGAATATGATGATGGAGGTTGTGTGGAGAAGACAAAAAAGGAGAAAGTCTCATGTTGACGAGGCTAATCAACGGGCTATGGAGATGCCCATCAATTGATGTCAACATGAGGAGTAGGTATTGCCATGCAATGGATGGACTAGAGCTATAAATGTATGAAAGCTCAACAAAAGAAACTAAGTGGGTGTGCATCCAACTTGCTTGCTCACGAATACCTAGGGCATTTTGAGGAAGCCCATCGTTGGAATATACAAGCCAAGTTCTATAATGAAAAATTCCCACTAGTATATGAAAGTGACATCATAAGAAACTCTCTATATGAAGAACATGGTGCTACTTTGAAGCAAAAGTGTGGAAAAAGATAGTAACATTGTCCCCCTTTTTTATTTCTTTTTTGGGCCCTTCTTTGTTTTTTGACCTTTCTATTTTTTTGGCCTTTCCTCTTTTTTTTTATTTGGCCTTTCTCTTTTTTATAAGGGACAATGCTCTAATAATGATGATCATCACACTTCTATTTATTTACAACTCAAGAATTACAACTCAATACTAGAACAAGATATGACTCTATATGAATGCCTCCGGTGGTGTACCGGGATATGCAAATGAATCAAGAGTGACATGTATGAAAAAATATGAAGGTGGCTTTGCCACAAATACGATGTCAACTACATGATCATGCAAAAGCAATATGACAATGATGAAACGTGTCATGATGAACGGAAGGATGGAAAGTTGCATGGCAATATATCTCGGAATGGCTATGGAAATGCCATAATAGGTAGGTATGCTGGATGTTTTGAGGAATATATAAGGAGGTTTATGTGTGATAGAGCGTATCATATCACGAGGTTTGGATGCACCGACGAAGTTTGCAACAACTCTCAAGGTGAGAAAGGGCAATGCACGGTATCGAAGAGGCTAGCAAGGATGGAAAGTTAAGAGTGTGTATAATCCATGGACTCACATTAGTCATAAAGAACTCATATACTTATTGCAAAAGTTTTATTAGCCCTCCAAGCAAAGTACTACTATGCATGCTCCTAGGGGGGAGGTTGGTAGGAGTTAATCATCACGCACCCCCGACCTCCACACATAAGGAAGGCAATCAAAAGAGAACCCCATGCAACAAATTTGTTACACAACTTTTACCATACATGCATGCTACGGGACTTGCCAACTTCAACACAAGTATTTCTTAAATTCACAATTACCCAACTAGCATGACTATAATATCACCACCTCTATATTTCAAAACAATTATCAAGCATCAAATTGATCATAGCATCCAATTCACTTCCTATGATAGTTTTTATTATACCCAACTTCGATGCCCGTCATTCTAGGACCAATTTTATAACCATAGCAAATACCATGATGTTCTAAAATACTCTCAAAATAATATAAGTGAAGCATGAGAGATCAATAATTTTTACAAAATAAAGCCATCACCGTGCTCTAAAAAGTATAAGTGAAGCACTAGAGCAAAATTATCTAGCTCAAAAGATATAAGTGAAGCACATAGAGTATTCTAATAAATTCCAAATCATGTGTGTCTCTCCCAAAAGGTGTGTACAGCAAGGATGATTGTGGATAACTAAAAATCAAAGACTCATATCATACAAGACGCTCCAACCAAAACACATATCATGTGGGGAATAAAAATATAGCTCCAAGTAAAGTAACCGATAAACGAAGAAGAAAGAGGGGATGCCTTCCATGGCATCCCCAAGCTTAGGCTTTTGGTTGTCCTTGAATTATATTGGGGTTCCATGGGCATCCCCAAGCTTAGGCTCTTGCCACTCCTTATTGTCACGACCGGTTTTCCGGGTAATAAATTTCCAAAAAAGACCGTCGTGCTCATCAGCCCTAGGATTACTGTTAGCTGATGAGGCTCCAACTTGATACAGAAATTCCAAGCAAAATACAAAATATGTGGTACAAGACCATTCTGGCCTGTGAGTACAACAAAAGGTTTCTAGAGGTTGACGGTGGAAGCGGTTTGTGGATCTTCAGTGTCTATGGGACTCCAATTCCCAGAGGAACAGCTGACCAGGCTAACTCCTATCTTCGCGAGGCTACTATCTCCATTGCTTAGGTTCCGGGGCTGTCATCGCGTCGCTCCTCTCCGTGCAAGAAAATCTGGCCAAGACAATAGCCAGGGACAAGCCAGTGAGTACTTTGAATGTACTCGCAAACATTACGAACACAGGTATAATATAACAATGATGTGCCAAAAATATGTTATGCTCATGACGTTAGTCACAAAATTAAATCTCTGATGCATGCAAGCTCGTTATTTATGAATGTACAATAACATAGTAGTATTAAAATTTATGAAGTAAATAACAAGAAATGCCACAGTCAGGCGTCTTAGCGACACCACATAAAGGGCTTTAAAAGAAATGCCACAGTTGGGCGTCTGAGCGACACCGCCTAAAGGGCTTTAAAAGAAATGCCACAGTAGGGCGTCTGAGCGACACCGCATAAAGGGCTTTAAAAGAAATGCCACAGTCGGGCGTCTGAGCGACACCGCATAAAGGGCTTTTAAAATAACAGTCATAGCGAATATCCCGGAGGTAGAACCATCCCAGAGATACTCGATAATAGCAATAATATCACGGGTTAGTCAATAATAATAACAATCATAATTATCACAAGTCACAAGTAGTAATTCCCGTTCTGGTTTAACAGTTTCACCTCCGAAGACCGACGCTAAGACCGACACTTGACCCATCCCAGACTGTAGTCCTTAACCATGGACACGGCTATTCGAATAGGTTTCAATCTCTGCAGAGGGTGTACTCTTTACCCACGAGTAACGGATTCCTTTAGTCCATCGGGACTAATTCCGCTTACGGTCTTTTAAATGAAAACACACCTGACTTGCACACACCAGCTTAACTTACCGGTGTCTGGAATCACCCACGACACCCGTCAAGCAAACTCTAAGTGGGGAGGCTACAACCTCGCGTAGCACGGGATCAAATTTATATCGCGCGCTCTAAGGGGGTGGCCTCCCCTCTTGGTCCCAACCGAAACACCCATGCCCCGACCGGATGATCGCTTTAATCCATGGCCATGGTAGCCTCATCCCGCCCCTCAGACGGTGTGTGCTAGAAAGGGTTGACAAATTATCGAACTGCACCCTACCCGTGGGGGACATGTGGTAGCACGAAACAAGTGTGGGGTTATCGAACAAGACTCGATCTACGGTCGACTCAGAGGTTTATAGTTTCTGCATGACATGTATAACAAATATATTTCAACCAATACAATCAACACTCATTATATCTTACCATGCCATACTGGACATACCCGTCCCGACGGAGACCGGCGACAAGCTCACGCCTACCCAAGGCAGAGGCTTTCCCGGATTCCTTTCCGGCATGCATGCAAGATACATGAGGATGATTACCATCACAAGTATACTCATTTCCAACAGCATGGAAATCACCAATATGCATCCATGCAAATGATCATATCACATGAAATAACAAGTCCTTCGTAATGAGGTGGTGTTATAAACGTGTCAACGAACACACCAAAAATATTATGCCGGGGTTCAGAATGCTTGCCTTCAATGAGTGGTAAGGCAGGGTGCACTTCAAAACTTTTGAATGTTTCTCCTCTCTTAAAAAATCCTATTTTAGCAATATAAAGAATTAACACTCAAAATAAAAACAGCACCAAAAGTTGTTCTGAAATTTTTTCAAATAAATCTTAAAATAAACTAGGTGAAATTTGAGAGAGTTAGGAAAAAGAGTTAATTCATTTGGAGTTATATTAAAAAAGATAAAGCCAGTCAAAGATTTGTTCAAAATCTGTTTTTAATAATAAAACAGAAAAGAAAACGTTTTGGAGGGGAATACGCTTTCGAAGCGGGGGAAACGTACTTGGGCTTTTACGCTTTCACTTAAACACGTGGACCGGCGGAGTGGGTCACTGACAGTGGGCCCGCTGGCCCACTGGTCAGGTTTGACCAGTCGCCCGCGTCGTCTCCCTCCTCTGCCCGAGCGGAGCGGGGGCTCCGGCGATCGTCGCCGGCGAACGGCTGCTCCTCGCGGGCCCCCGAGGGTGGGGATGGATCCGCACGATTGGGGCGGTTCCTCCGGTGGTCGTTGGGTTGGCGGGGATGAAGTGAGCTGCCGGCGGCAAGCTCCGCGGCGGAGGAAAGCTTCGGTGGCGAAGTGACTTTGTGGCGGCGATGGCTCCCGAACAAAATTGAGTAGGGGGAATGGTTCACGGGAGGAAGAGGGGGTTCTTGGCGAAGAGAACGGAGAGGGGGAGGCTCTGGAGGCACCGGCAGGGCTCGGCGATGGCGGCTGCGATCGCGGAGGTGGGGAAGATGACCTCCCCGGTTCGATTGGCTGCCTCAAGGGGTCCTAGGGGAGTGTACTGAGGTTGCTTGCGTGCTCAGAGGGGCTCGGGGTCCCTTATATAGGCGACGCAAGGCGGTTCCGCGGCGGCCGTGGATAAGCTCGTCGGCGACCGTCTTTCTGTAGCCGCAGGGCGTCATGGCGACGACGAGGGCTAGGCAACGCCCTTGTGGATGAGCTCGGGCTGTGCTAGGGCCAGGTGGCGAACCGAGGTGGCTTGGGCGGCGCCGAACGGAGCAGAGGCTGTCGGCCGACGCCGGCGTGCCGCCAAAAGTGCCCTGACGGTGGCGCTGTGCGGCTTTGGACGATTCTTGCGAGTGGATGAGGTTGGGCGCGGCTCTGCGGCGAAGCGGGGTAGGTGGCGCTGGCGGCGCGACGCTGGGCGGTTCGGCGCAAGACGCAGCGTGCGTTAAACGCACGCCTGGGCACGCCAGAGCACGACCGAAGGTGGTCGACGAAATGCTATGGCACTCCAGAGCGCTTGGTTGGAGCTGGGAGTTAGCAGGGTGGGGTTATAATCTAAGGCAAAACTATTGGACATGCTGGTTTGTCCAGGAGATCATGTTCACAGTGTAAACAAAAACTCATGTCAAAATAGATGATGCCCATAAGGTGTTTGACAAAATGCCAAAGGCATCTAGGCTATTCTTGGAGGGAACCAATCATCCAGACTAGTGTCTCTGTGGATTAAAGAGAGGGTGGTGATGCTAGTTTGCAAAAGGAAGAAACTTGCTAGTGCAAGTTTTGCAAAACTTCAATTTTGGACAGAAAGCAAATGGCATTTTTGCAAGCACTTAGAATCATCCAATGGGTCCACTCTCCTGGACTTAAGGGTTTGGCAAGGGGGACTACCAGTAGAAAAAGAAATCATGGATATAGGAGCAACTAAAATGGTGGTTGCTCTACAAATCCTCAAATTGGACAAGAATGGAAAAGAGGTTGATTCACTCAAAATTTTCAAAGAACATAAATGGGTTTTTGCACAAAGTGGAATCATATGCTCCTACTGACCTCCCTTAATTTTGGTAGAACGCTAGAAAGAATTATTTAAAAGGGTTGTAGTGCAAAATTGCTCTCTGGACCAGAGAAGAAAATTGGGTGTAGAGCTCAAAATATTTAATGAAAGAAATATCTTTTTTCACAAAAGTGATTCAAAAACATCACCTGACATCTCCAAATTTTTGTTGGAATTTTAAGTGAATTTATCAAATGGTTATAGTTCAAATATGGCCATATAACCTTGAAAAACCATTTTTCAAGAAAATAAAGATCAAGAAAATTAATTATGTAATTAGTTCTACTAGATAAAGAAAAGTTTTTCTTCAGAGGTTAAACAAGTCCAATAACATATTTGAAAAGTTTTCTGTATGGGGAAAACTCCATAATAGCAAGGGAGAAAAAGGTTCAAAATCAAAAGGAGCCCGTAAAATAAAAGTTTTAGTTTCTGGCAAAATTTTAATTAATAAAACAAGGTCAAAATTTTGGGGTGTCACAACACTACCCCCCTTAAAAGAAAATATCGTCCTCGAGATTTGTTAAGAGTTGTTTTGAAAAAATATCTTTCCGGTGAGCTGGAACCAAAAGATTTATCCATAGCACAAACTTGCGTCGTCGAGGTTGGCAGCTACGCCCGGGATAAAAAAATGCAATCGCACATCAGCATACCCATGCATGGCTACTATTTAAAAATAGGAGCTCTCAAGCAACCAACATTTAATTACGGTGACACTGGGTCACAAGATCACAAAGCGAGGTCATTCTAAGACTCGGTATCATTCGAGCGATTTTAGTCTACCTCGTTCTTATCTAAGCGGGCTTGCTTCGTGGACGCCGAGGTTTCTCCACGGTTTTTCACCGTTAGAAATTAGCTGCAGAGGGTTGAGGGGCTGCAGGCTAGGGGTAGCGATGATGACCATCGTGGGGATTGTTGGCCGCAATCCCGTTGGAGTGTGCTTCCCAAAGACAACGAAGTACTTCTGGGGTCATCAAGGTATTTTGGTTGATGGGCGGGGCTGTGCTGTGTTGAGGCTAGCGTGCCCTTTTTATAGAAAAAGGGAACAAAGTCTTCCCTCGCACGCTTGCGAATAAGACAGATTACTAGCGCGCGACTGACAGGCTAGGCTGATAGGCTGGGCACCGACTGCCAAAAGTGTCGGGGTCTCTGTGTGGCTATCTTGCACGGGAAGCTTGGCTGGGGTTTTTGGTTAGGGTCTGATGGGTTGGTTTGCCTAAGTTTTTCGACCTGGCTAAGATAGGATTAGCCAATGGTCAGCCTGGCTCTGATACCAAGTCTGTCACGACCGGTTTTCCGGGTAATAAATTTCCAGAAAAGACCGTCGTGCTCATCAGCCCCAGGATTACTGTTAGCTGATGAGGCTCCAACTTGATACAGAAATTCCAAGCAAAATACAAAATATGTGGTACAAGACCATTCTGGCCTGTGAGTACAACAAAAGGTTTCTAGAGGTTGATGGCGGAAGCGGTTTGTGGATCTTCAGTGTCTATGGGACTCCAATTCCCAGAGGAACAGCTGACCAGGCTAACTCCTATCTTCGCGAGGCTACTATCTCCATTGCTTCGGTTCTGGGGCTGTCATCGCGTCGCTCCTCTCCGTGCAAGAAAATCTGGCCAAGACAATAGCCAGGGACAAGCCAGTGAGTACTTTGAGTGTACTCGCAAACATTATGAACACAGGTATAATATAACAATGATGTGCCAAAAATATGTTATGCTCATGACGTTAGTCACAAAATTAAATCTCTGATGCATGCAAGCTAGTTATTTATGAATGTGCAATAACATAGTAGTATTAAAATTTATGAAGTAAATAACAAGAAATGCCACAGTCGGGCGTCTTAGCGACACCACATAAAGGGCTTTAAAAGAAATGCCACAGTCGGGCGTCTGAGCGACACCGCCTAAAGGGCTTTAAAACAATGCCACGGTCCAAGGCCTCGAGCGACACCGCATAAAGGGCTTTAAAAGAAATGCCACAGTCGGGCGTCTGAGCGACACCGCATAAAGGGCTTTTAAAATAACAGTCATAGCGAATATCCCGGAGGTAGAACCATCCCAGAGATACTCGATAATAACAATAATATCACGGGTTAGTCAATAATAATAATAACAATCATAATTATCACAAGTCACAAGTAGTAATTCCCGTTCTGGTTTAACAGTTTCACCTCCGAAGACCGACGCTAAGACCGACACTTGACCCATCCCAGACTGTAGTCCTTAACCATGGACACGGCTATTCGAATAGGTTTCAATCTCTGCAGAGGGTGTACTCTTTACCCACGAGTAACGGATTCCTTTAGTCCATCGGGACTAATTCCGCTTACGGTCTTTTAAATGAAAACACACCTGACTTGCACACACCAGCTTAACTTACCGGTGTCTGGAATCACCCACGACACCCGTCAAGCAAACTCTAAGTGGGGAGGCTACAACCTCGCGTCGCATGGGATCAAATTTATATCACGCGCTCTAAGGGGGTGGCCTCCCCTCTCGGTCCCAACCGAAAACACCCATGCCCCCTGACCGGATGACTGGCTTTAATCCATGGCCATGGTACCCTCATCCCGGCCCCTCTGTACGGTGTGTGCTAGAAAGGGGTTTACTGAACCGTACCCTACCTGTGGCAGGGACATGTGGTAGCACGAAACAAGTGTGGGGGTTACTGGAACAAGACTCGATCTACGGTCGACTCAGGACGTTTATAGTTTCCTGCATGACATGTATAACAAATATATTTCAACCAATACAATCAACACTCATTATATCTTACCATGCCATACTCGACATACCCGTCCCGACGGAGACCGGCGACAAGCTCAGCCTACCCAAGGCGAGAGGCTTTCCGGATTCTTTCCGCATGCATGCAAGATACATGAGGATGATTACCATCACAAGTATACTCATTTCCAACAGCATGGAAATCACCAATATGCATCCATGCAAATGATCATATCACATGAAATAACAAGTCCTTCGTAATGAGGTGGTGTTATAAACATGTCAACGAACACACCAAAAATATTATGCCGGGGTTCAGAATGCTTGCCTTCAATGAGTGGTAAGGCAGGGTGCACTTCAAAACTTTTGAAAGTTTCTCCTCTCTTCAAAAATCCTATTTTAGCAATATAAAGAATTAACACTCAAAATAAAACAGCACCAAAAGTTGTTCTGAAATTTTTTTCAAATAAATCTTAAAATAAATAAGGTGAAATTTGAGAGAGGTAGGAAAAAGAATTAATTCATTTGGAGTTATATTTAAAAAGATAAAGCCAGTCAAAGATTTTGTCAAAATCTGTTTTTAATAATAAAACAGAAAAGAAAACGTTTCGGAGGGGAATACGCTTTCGAAGCGGGGGAAACATACTTGGGCTTTTACGCTTCCACTTAAACACGTGGACCGGCGGAGTGGGTCATCGACAAGGCCCGCTTGGCCCACCGGGTCGGTTTGACCAGATCGCCGCTGCCTCCTCTCCTCTCCCGAAGCGGAGCGGGGGCTCCGGCGATCATCGCCGGCGAACGGCTGCTCCTCGCGGGCCCCCGAGGGTGGGGATGGATCCGCACGACTGGGGCGGTTCCTCCGGTGGTCGTTGGGTTGGCGGGGACGAAGTGAGCTGCCGGCGGCAAGCTCCGCGGCGGAGGAAAGGTTCGGAGGCGAAGTGACTTTGTGGCGGCGATGGCTCCCAAACAAAATTGAGTAGGGGGAATGGTTCACGGGAGGAAGAGTGGGTTCTTGGCGAAGAGAACGGAGAGGGGGAGGCTCTGGAGGCGCCGGCAGGGCCTGGGCAGTGGCGGCGGCTGCAGTCGTCGGAGGTGGGGAAGATGACCTCCCCGGTTCGATTGGCTGCCTCAAGGGGTCCTAGGGGAGTGTACTGAGGTTGCTTGCATGCTCAGAGCGGCTCGGGGTCCCTTATATAGGCGAGGCAAGGCGGTTCCGCGGCGGCCGTGGATAAGCTCGTCGGCGACCGTCTTTCTGTAGCCGCAGGGCGTCGTGGCGATGACGAGGGCTAGGCGACGCCCTTGTGGATGAGCTCGGGCTGTGCTAGGGCCAGGTGGCGAGCCGAGGTGGCTTGGGCGGCGCCGAACGGAGCAGAGGCTGTCGGCCGACGCCGGCGTGCCGCCAAAAGTGCCCTGACGGTGGCGCTGTGCGGCTTTGGACGATTCTTGCGAGTGGATGAGGTCGGGCGTGGCTCTGCGGGCGAGCGGGGGTAGGTGGCGCGAAGCGGGCGCGACGCGGCGGCTCGGGCGCACGTGCGTGCCAAACGCACGCTCTGGGCACGCCCAGAGCACGCACTGAAGGTGGTCGACGAAATGCTATGGCACTCCAGAGCGCTTGGTTGGAGCTGGGAGTTAGCAGGGTGGGGTTATAATCTAAGGCAAAACTATTGGACATGCTGGTTTGGCCAGGAGATCAAGTTCACAGTGTAAACAAAAACTCATGTCAAAATAGATGATGCCCATAAGGTGTTTGACAAAATGCCAAAGGCATCTAGGCTATTCTTGGAGGGGCCAAATCTTCCAGACTAGTGTCTCTGTGGATTAAAGAGAGGGTGGTGATGCTAGTTTGCAAAAGGAAGAAACTTGCTAGTGCAAGTTTTGCAAAACTTCAATTTTGGACAGAAAGCAAATGGCATTTTTGCAAGCAGTTAGAATCATCCAATGGGTCCACTCTCCTAGACTTAAGGGTTTGGCAAGGGGGACTACCAGTAGAAAAAGAAATCATGGATATAGGAGCAACTAAAATGGTGGTTGCTGTACAAATCCTCAAATTGGACAAGAATGGAAAAGAGGTTGATTCACTCAAAATTTTCAAAGAACATAAATGGGTTTTTGCACAAAGTGGAATCATATGCTCCTACTGACCTCCCTTAATTTTGGTAGAAGGCTAGAAAGAATTATTTAAAAGGGTTGTAGTGCAAAATTGCTCTCTGGACCAGAGAAGAAAATTGGGTGTAGAGCTCAAAATATTTAATGAAAGAAATATCTTTTTGCACAAAAGTGATTCAAAAACATCACCTGACATCTCCAAATTTTTGTTGGAATTTTAAGTGAATTTATCAAATGGTTATAGTTCAAATATGGCCATATAACCTTGAAAAACCATTTTTCAAGAAAATAAATATCAAGCAAATTAATTATGTAATTAGTTCTACTAGATAAAGTTTTTCTTGAGAGGTTAAACAAGTCCAATAACATATTTGAAAAGTTTTCTGTATGGGGAAAACTCCATAATAGCAAGGGAGAAAAAAGGTTCAAAAATCAAAAAGGGAGCCCAGAAAATAAAAGTTTTAGTTTCCTGGCAAAATTTTAATTAATAAAACAAGCTCAAAATTTTGGGGTGTCACACTTATTCCATAGTCCATCAAATCTTTACCCAAAACTTGAAAACTTCAGAACACAAAACTCAACAGGAAATCTCATAAGCTCTGTTAGTGCAAGAAAGAAAAACCACCACATATGGTACTGAAATGAACTCATTCTTTATTTATATTTGTGTTAAACCCACTGTATTCCAGCTTCTCTATGGTTCATACCCCCCGATACTAGCCATAGATGCATCAAAATAAGAAAACAACACACGAAAAATAGAATCTATCAAAAACAGAACAGTCTGTAGCAATCTGCAACTTTAGAATACTTATAGAACACTAAAACTCCTACCAAAATAGGAGGTCCTGGGAAATTTGTCTATTGATCTGCAAAAAGATTCAACTAAAAATCACGTTTCTGTGATTTTCTAAATTTATTCTCGTGCGTGCAAAAGTTTCTGTTTTTCAGCAGAATCAAATTAACTATCACCCAAGATGATCCTATAGGTTCTACTTGGCAGAAACACTAATTAAAACATAAAACCACATCTGAACAGAGGCTAGATGAATTATTTATTACTAAACATAAGCAAAAATCAAGGAACAAAAAATAAAATTGGGTTGCCTCCCAACAAGCGCTATCATTTAACGCCCCTAGCTAGGCATAAAAGCGAGGACAGATCTAAGTATTGCCATCTTTGTCATTCAATTCAAAAGTGTCTCGCATAATAGATTCATAAGGTAATTTGACTTTATTTCTAGGAAAGTGTTCCATGACTTTCCATAATGGAAATTGGAATCTAATATTCCCTTCCTTCATATCAGTAATTGCACCAATCGTTCTAAGGAAGGGTCTACCAAAAATAATAGGACATGAAAAATTGCAATCTATATCAAGAACGACGAAATCTACGGGCACATAATTGCTATTTGCAACAACAAGAACATCATTAATCCTTCCCATAGGTTTCTTAATGGTGGAATCCGCAAGGTGCAAGTTTAAAGAGCAATAATCAAATTCACGGAAACCTAGCACATCACGTAAAGTTTTTGGAAGTGTGGAAACACTAGCACCTAAATCACACATAGCATAGCATTCACTATCTTTAATTTTAATTTTTATAGTAGGTTCCCACTCATAATAAAGTTTTCTAGGTATAGAAACTTCCAATTCAAGTTTTTCCTCATAAGATTGCATCAAAGCATCAACGATATGTTTGGTAAAAGCTTTATTTTGACTATAAGCTTGAGGAGAATTCAACACGGATTGCAACAAGGAAATACAATCTACTAAAGAAAAATTATCATAATTAAATTCCTTGTAATCCAAAATAGTGGGTTCATTGCTATGTAAAGTTTTGACCTCTCCAATCCCACTTTTACCAAATTTAGCATCAAGATCTAAAAACTCCGAATCATTGGGACACCTTTTAACTAAAGTTGACTCATCTCCAGTCCCATCATTATCAAGATTCATATTGAAAAACAAAGATTTAATAGGGGACACATCAATCACTTTCAGATCTTCATCATTATTTTCATGGAAACTAGTAGAACACGCTTTCACAAAGCAATCTTTCTTATCACGCATCCTAGCGGTTCTTTCTTTGCACTCATCAATGGAATTTCTCATGGCTTTGAGAGACTCATTGATATCATGCTTAGGTGGAATAGATCTATGTTTCAAATAATCAACATAAAGAGAAATTATATCAATGTTACTAGCCAATTCATCAACTTTAAGCAATTTTCCTCCAAGCAAAGCATTGAAATTCTTTTGAGAGATCATAAATCTTTAACAATATTCTCAAAATCAGAGAGCATCTTATTAAAATTTCCATAAGAGTTGTTGAAGGAATTACCATAATTAATAGAGGAATTACTAGGGAACATCCTAGGAATGTTTCCTCTATATGCATTGTTACGAAAATTATTCCTACCAACAAAATTAACATCCATAGATTCGTTATTATTCTCAATCAAAGTAGACAAAGGCATATCATTACACAAAAAAAAAATACACTTCCGTGATGATACGTGTTTGTCACAGTAGGTCGCGTTTTCTATCATGCATGTACATCCATGACGATTTTATGACAGAATCAAGATAGTCATACCTGTGCTGTCGTAGAAGTGTTCCATCACATTGCCAAAATTATCATCACGGAAGTGTCCACTTCCATGATGATAAATCATGTGTCATAGAAGTGCTTTCGTCAAGGGTGACCGACACGTGGCATCCACCGTAACGGGATGCCGTTAACCGCCTTTAACCTGTCGGGTCTGTTTTTTGGATTCGATAACCCGCTAATAGCCACGACCAATGCCGATTTTCCACGTGTAAAATTCTCATTGGCTGACGGATCCACGCGTCAGCTCTGCGTTGGCACAAGTGTCACTCATCCAACAGTCGAGATGGGCGTATGATATGTTGACATGTGGACCGGCCCAAAAGTGGCCCACAAAGTTTAAATGGGCCGGCCCAACTGAAGGCCCATAAGTTTTAGCAGACCATAATGGGCCGGCCCAGCTAAAGGCCCACAAAATTTAGCGGACCATAATGGGCCAGCCTTCCTAAAGTCCCACATGATTTTGCAGACCATAAAGGGCCGGCCCAGCTAAAGGCCCACAAGATTTTGTGGACCACAATGGGCCGGGCCAGCTCAAGGCCCACAAGATTCTGCAGACCATAATGGGCTGGCCTAGCTAAAGACCCAACATTCTCTGTCAAATCGGCCCGTCAACGGCCTGTCCTAAACTTGTCATCAACGCGGCCCATGGTCACTTCTGGCCTGTTAACAGTCCGCTAAGTAATGATTTTGACAGGAATAAAATTTGCTCTTCAGAACTCATTCATGCATGATACTGACGAACACTACTCGGATGAAAGGCAAACACATGATGCGAGGATGGCATATGTATGAAAAACAGGATGGTGTGACATATTCACACCTATGATGTGGTAACTCAGCAGAAGGCATTTCAACAAATTAGAAGCACTGCAAGCTAGACACCATATGAAAGATGCAACCAATATCACTCTGCCAAGTTCAAACTGTATGGCGTTTCAACAAATTAGAAGCAGTACATGCTAGAAATCATATGCAAGACACAACCAATATCACAGTGGCGACTTAAAGGAGCCTTATCATAAGTGATTGATGCGGGATATGCAAAAATAGTAGTCTGATGTAGAAACAGGAACACATGTCATATTCACAGGCATTATGTGTAAAGTAAGCAGATGCAATTCAACAAAGTTAGAAGCAATACAAGGTAGACATCATATGCAACGTGCAACCACATATAATAGTGCCAAGTTAGAGCAAGAACCTGTGATGGTGGAGTAGGGGAGATGTGCTCATCATCTACACAGCTACGTTGACTGTCTAGCCTTGCGTTGTCTTGCAAATCTTGTTGGGAGGATGGCGGAGTAGAATCTGTAGAGAACCTCCATTTCAGTTGCTCGCAAGGACCACCATCATCCAATGCCTTGCCAATTTCCTTCAGCTTTATTGATTTTACATTGTGAGGTCATAACGACAAGAAAAAGGAATATAATTCGCTCTTCAGAACTCATTCATGCATGATACTGACGAACACTACCCTCATGAAAGGAAAAGTCATGATATGAGGATGGAATATGTACGAAAAAATGGACGGCTTGATATATTCACACCTATGATGTGGTAACTAAGCAGAAGGCACTTCAACAAATTAGAAACACTGCAAGACACCATATGGAAGGTGCAATCAATATCACTCTGTCAAGTTAAAACTAGAAGCAATACATGCTAGAAATCATATTCAATACGTAAACCAATATCACACTGCCAACTTAAAGGTGTCCCATCATAAGTGACTAATGCAGGATACACAAGAAGAGTAGTTTCATGTAAGAACATGGTGTGATAGACAGATATAGTATGTAGCAAAAATAAGAAAGTGTGTCATATTCACATGTATCATGTGTAAGCTAAGCAGATGCAGTTTACACTAATTAGGAGCAATACGAGCTAGACACCATATGCAACATGCAACCAGATATCACACTGCCAAGTTAGAGGAAGCACCTTGGATGGTGGAGTAGGGGAGCAGAGACTTGGACCTTATAATGCACTATCAGTACAAGGAGAATCGGTACAGATGCTCCATTTATGTTGCTGCAGAGGACCACCATCATCGCCTTCCTTACTCTTTTCCTTCCTCTTTCTTGATTTTGCCTTGTCAAGTCAAACCCACAAGAAAAAGGAATAAAATTTGCTCTTCAGAACTCATTGATGCATGATACTGACGAAAAATACTTTCATGTAAGGCAGCCGCATGATAGGAGGATGGAATATGTATGAAAAACAGGACGGTGTGACATATTGACATGTATGATGTATAAAGTGTGAACTAAGCACAAGGTGCTTGAACTTGTTAGAATCAATGCAAGCTAGAAACCATATGAAAGATGAAACCAATATCACTCCGCCAAATTAAAAGGGTGCCCTAACAAATGTATTTGACCAAATTAGAAGCAATACATGGCAACAGGCTAGAAATAATATGCAATATGCAATGAATAAAGGTGACTCATCGTAAGTGATTGATGCAGGATACAAAAGAGAGGTAGTTTCATGTAAGAACAAGGTTAACACATAGATGTAGTGTGTACAAAAAATAGGAAGGCATGTCATATTCACAGGTATAGTGTGTAAACAAAGCAGATGCAATTTACCCTAATTAGAAGCATTACAAGCTAGACATTGTATGCAACATGCAACCACATATCACACTGCGAAGTTAGAGCAAGCACCTGTGACGGTGGTGTAGGGGAAGTGCGGCCTTCAGGTACAGAGGTATGTTCAATATCTTCATTTAGGCTTGTTGTTTCATGAGAATCATGTGGAGAGGATGAAATTGCATTCTTTGTAAGAGTATTGCATCTCATATAACCCACACATGTGGCTGTCTCATCATAAGCGATAGATGCAGGATACACAAGAATAGTAGTTTGATGTAAGAACATGGTGTGATAGGCAGACGTAGTATGTACCAAAAACAGGAAGGCATGTCATATTCACAGGTATAATGTGTTAACTAAGCAGATGCAATTTACCCTAATTAGAAGCATTACAAGGTAGACACCATATGCAACTTGCAACCACATATCACACTGCCAAGTAAGAGCAAGCACCTGCGATGGTGGTGTGGGGGAATTGCGATGATCAACTAGAGAGCTACGTTGACTATCTTCATTTAGCCTTGCTGTTTCTTGAGAATCATGTGGGGAGGATGACACTACACTCTTTGAACGAGTAGGGTGTCGGTGTCAAAACCGGCGGATCTCGGGTAGGGGGTCCAGATCTGTGCGTCAAGGCTGATGGTAACAAGAAGTAAGGGACACAGGTGTTTACCCAAGTTCGGGCCCTCTCGTTGGAGGTAAAACCCTACTTCCTGCTTGATTAACATTGATGATATGGGTAGTACAAGAGTAGTTCTACCACGAGATCGTAGAGGCTAAACCCTAGGAGCTAGCCTATGATGGTATGAATGTAATTGTGATCGGCCTTCTAAGGACCAACCTCTACGGTTTATATAGACACCGGAGAGGCTAGGGTTTACATAGAGTTGGTTACAAGGAAGGAAATATAATATCCGGATCGCCAAGCTTGCCTTCCACACCAAGGAAAGTCCCATCCGGACACGGGCCGAAGTCTTGAGTCTTGTATCTTCACGCTTCAATAGTCCGGAAGTTGTACACAGTCCGGCTGTACGGATATCCCCTAATCCAGGACTCCCTTAGTAGCCCCTGAACCAAGCTTCAATGACGATGAGTCCGGGGCGCAGTATTGTCTTCGCCATTGCAAGGCGGGTTCCTCCTCCGAATACTCCAAAGTGGTCATCGAACACGTACACCGTGTCCGGATCCACAAGATGATCTTCACATACCACCATAGAGAGAATGATATTTCACAAATGCAATCTGCTGACAACTTTTTCTGATGACGTGACACGTTATTACGGTCGGATCACTATTTGAACCGTTTCCCCACAACCAGCTACAACGCATATCATGAGGCCGTTTCTGTGACATGTCTTGTCAAAGCAGAGATCGTGTCCCATTATTACGGGATTCTCATTAATACGAGCATGGGTAATCTAACCGTGCCGCTAATCGGGGCGAGCGGGAGGTGGACGGGTTCCACCAGGCAAGTGGGGAAGCACAAAAAGCCTTCACCGCCCTTATAAGGAGGTCAGGTTCTTTTCTCTTTCACCCACGCCTCCTTCTCCTGCTAGCTCATTCTCCTTTGTGCGAGCCCTAACGCCCAAGCACTCTCCTCCCCACCGAAGGGAAGTTTTTTTGAAGTTGTCCAGAGCAGGAGGCAAATGGATGGCCTCAACTGTCCAGGAGAAGGACATCAAGAAGGTCCGGGGAGCCGGGTATCTGGCCCAGAAGATCGGCCACCGTCTTCCATCGGCGGGACAGGTCGTCCCTACTCTGGAGTCTCATGAGAGAGTCTTGTTCCTTCCCCATTTCGTCCGGGGGCTTGGGTTTCCCCTTCACACATTCATTCGAGGAGTCATGTACTACTGCAGGATCTATTTTTATGATCTTTCCCCCAACTCTTTCCTCAATATCTCGACGTTCATCGTCGTGTGCGAGGCTTTTCTCCGGATCCCACCTCACTTCGGCCTATGGCTTAAGATTTTCAATGTGAAGCCCAAGCTGGTGAGTGGCGAAAACCCGAATGCGGCTGCGCCATGGTAAGCAAGATGCCCAAGGCTGTCTGGCCGAAAGTTGCTTTCAATGACTCCGTCAAGGAGTTGCAGCAGCAGTGGTTCTATATCACCGAACCACATGGCAAGAAGTGGGCGGCAGCTCTTGAGTTCAGATCCGGAGCTCCACTACGACTCACGTCCTGTCCCAAGAAGGGCCCGAACTGGTGCTTGTCTGACGAGCTGTTATTGCTCCAGGTGATGCTAGCTTGCCTGGTTCTCCCTTGTCAGTGCCGAGCTTGTACCCTGTGGGAGTTTGATCCGGCCGAGCACCAAACCCTTCAGGAGCTTTATGACTCCACCCACAAGGACATCTGGAAGGTGCTCTTTAAGTCCGGCAAATCGTGGCCGGACCCCGCCGAGGACCGTGGGTATCAAGCGTCCCACTCTCCCAGCTCGGTAAGTCATAGCCACACCCGGTCTATTCACGCTTTAATTGGCACATCATGCGGGAGACACCCTAATCGTGTTTCACTACAACCCCAGGGATGGGTAAAGAAGGTGGAGCGGGTACATTGTCCAGCCCCCTGCCGGAGGAACCGGCCGGACCTCTTCTGACGAAGATGTTGGTCCCTGCACCTTACAAGGCGCCAAAGAAGGAGGCCTCCAATAAGGTCAAGAAGACCCGGGGTGGTCTTCGCCGTCGCGAGGTTTCGGACGCCAGATCCGAAGACTCCAGCGACGATCCTTCATCCGAGGACGAAGAGGAGGAAGCAGAGGAGGATGAGCCTCGCTCTGGCGGTGGGAGGAAGAGGTCGGCCTCCGCATCTCTGGAGGCCGAATCGCCCAAGAGGGGGAAACATTCCCTCCTAGGGGTATCCCCAACGGCTGCCGATAGCAGCCTGGAGTGGGATCCCAGGGCCAACCCCTGGAGAAGTCGTAAGTATCCGAACACGCATATGTGTCCGGGATCATTTTTTGGGTATAGTGGTTTTGACTGTTGCCTACATATTGCACAGTCCGGCAAGGTCCCGCGCCGGCCAGTCCTCGTCGGAGGATTCACTGGACTCGGACCCTTTGGCAAGTGAGACGCCTCCGCAGTCCCCTTCCCCCAAGTCTGGGCACGACACCGAGGTGTCGTCTCGACAAGACTCGGACCAGGGAGGACATATCCCTAGTGCCGAACACGCAGGGATGGATACGGCCCCCGGGACCTCTAGGGTTCTGGGATCGAGCAAGCAGCCCCCCTCCCCCCCGATGGCGGGGGCTAGCCTATGCTGCCGGTGTCCTCTGTTCAAGCAGAGCTGCCTGGCGGTCTATTGACAGCGTTGAAGAACGCGTCTATTGTCGATGAGCATCGAGCCCTTGTGGGCAAGGTGGTAGAAAGGATTCAGTCCGTCGAGAGCGGGCTGAATGCGTCCTGCCTTAGTCTCATAAAGGCTTTTGAGGTCTGTCTTGTAGGAAACCGTTAAGGAATTGTCATAATATAAGTAGTGGCCCCTGATACACTGTCCAGTGAAGGAGACAGAGCTGAGCAAGGGACCAAACCCCCTGCCTTCGCAGGAGCTTGTGAAAATGACATATACCGTTTGGTGTGAAAACAGGCATCCGCAGGGAGGACTTCCGCTTTCAAGGTGGAAGTGTCCGAACTGAAGCAGAACCTTGCACGGTCCAAGCAAGAACTCTGCCGTGTGAGGAAGCAACTGGAAGACAAGCAAGGTATGTTGAAAACATTTGTCTTGGAGTTGGCACGAACGCATGGTTGTGCAGAATAAAAAAATTTAGTATTGGGTGCTCTAGGAGCGTGTGCCTAATACGAGGCACTAAAGAAAGCTTTGGCTGATGCCAACAAGAAGGCTGAGGCCGAATAGGTGCTTCATGAAAAACACGAGGCCAGGGTTCTCACCACTGAGCGGGAGCTCCAGGAAGCTGTGAAGAAAAGTGAGAGCTTGGAGTAGAGTCCGAAAGGGAAAGAATCCAAGCTCGCCCAAGCTCTCGAGGATGCAGAAGGTGCTCGGGAAGAAGCCCGAGGTGCTGCGCGGGACATTCAGGAGGCTCGAAAAGTGGCGGCTGGTAAGGCCTTCTGTATTCTTAGCTTCGTGTGTGTTAAAATGTGAAGAATCCGAGCGGCAGGCTGAATTCTTATTTTTCCAGGGGCTTTTGCGGATCTTCCTCACAACATATCAGATGCTGCTCAATTCTATCGCACCTAGGAGAAGAAGACTGCGGAGAGGGATTTCTGGTCGCAGTATCTGGTGCCGAACTATCCGGTGCCATTTATTGATCAGATGAAACAGCTGATCGAACTGCACCAGGCAGCTGAACTAGCCATGAAAGACTTAGTTGTCCGGCTGTGGCCTGCGGATCCGATTCCAAGCAGCTACTTCACACTCATCAAGCGGATTGTGGGCGCCTGTCCTCGGCTAGATGCTATCAAGCGGTCAGTCTGCATAGACGGTGCGCGTATGGCGTTTGCCCATGCGAAAGTGCATTGGGGGATTCTTGACGCGGAAAAGCTGCTCACTGAGGGGCCGCCGGAGGGTAAGGAACACCGCAAGCCTGAGCTGTATTATGCAGGTGTGATGATAGGGGCCCGCCTTGTAGCGGACAAGTGTACCAAAGATATCATATTTCCCTGAGGGCATCTGTGCCACTTGTTGTAATATGGGATAATGGCATGTATGTTATATATTGCCTGTTTTATTGGAACATATGTTCTTCCTGTGTGGCTGTTTATTGTATGCAAATTCTGGGAGTTTGCTAGTCGTCGGCTTTTGCCCCCTCGTAAAAAGGATACGGGGGTGTTCGGGATATATCTGAACGCTCTTTATCCCATAGTTGGGTCCTTTTAAGGAGGTGTATCTTTCCGCGAACCATGCAATCGGACTATAGGGCTTTATTACTCTCACTTAGCCATAGGAATTTGAGTATGGTCAGCGCATCCCCTAGTGTTCGGAAGGCCGAACTAGGGGCTCTATTGGCGCCTGATCAAAAGATCGATCCGTCGCACTTAGCATTTATGATGGCGTTATGCGGAATAAATCTTTAGGGATTTTATGACCTCTCGAACAGCGGATCGGCTCTCGCTTCATCATGACAGTCGGTTTTCGGCTTTCTCTACTGAGGTGTTCGCCCAGCTGAACCGGGACACAATCGCAGTAGTTCTCCCAGCTCTACCTTAGCCGGCAGAACGGAATGTAAGGTACCAAAACATGGGAGCCGAGCAAACCCAACTAATGACCCAAGACATGATTCAGAGCAGATGCATATAGTGCTATAAGTTCGGGGTGCCGAACGACCGAAAAGATGGTCGGACTTGCTTGTCGTACTGTGGAGCCCCTAGTGCAACCAGGCGAACGCGGAGCGTGGCTTTCTTTTTCGGCAAAGATGTGTCGGCGATAAACGACAGCCGGTAATTGCTATTTACGCATTGTAGTAGAATTTTATGTCTATGCATATTAGTATGATGAATGGAAAGAGGTGTTGTTTGACGGAACCTGTTATGGCCGGACTGGATGGGGCTGTAAGCGGGTAGAGAATGAATCCGAATTGCCTTCTACCTACATGTTCCTTCCTTTGTGTGTCCGGGATAATTCCATGCCGCCAGTTCTGTTCTGCGCCAATTGTTAGTTTGCAAATGCGAAATGTTTGAAGACACCCAGGTGTCCTCTTGGTTGTTGCTCCAAGGGTCCCTAATCGGGCCCTGGTGTACCCAGTTGATAGATCGTGAGGCAGTACGGACTCCGTGATGTCTGGATGGTTGGCCTGGGTGATTTACCACGTAGTGTCTAGTTGACTTGGTTTTTCCCGTTAGCATACGATAAGCTATCGCATGGGAAGGTGCCGAGGATTTATTCTTTGGCGTAGCATTTTAGGATGGTCCGAAGGCAACCGTTTAGAGTGGTGGGCCAACAGAACTTGGCCTTTGCACCAGACATCTTTTAGGAGATGTTTTCCGTGGCGTCATACCCTTGTGGGTCTTGTGTGTTATGGAGCCCCCGGACTACTAGGTCCAGAGGTACTACAGTTAACTTGTCGTGGTTTAGGTGGTCCTGGGCGGTCGGCCGTACTATTACATTCTGGGGGGGGGGGTTCTTGACGAAGCATCTCCCCTTTATTGCTTTCGGCGTGCGACCAGCCGCTTTGTTTTGAGAATCCTGCATTCTCTGTTTGTATGCTTTGCCGTCCTTCTCGGGGTACCGTGTATTTCACACGGCTGATCCAGCGTGTATCTTCGGTTGAGTAGGCTTTGTTGGAAATATGCCCTGGAGGCAATAATAAAGTATTATTATATTTCAATGTTCATGATAATTGTCTTTTGTTCATGCTATAACTGTGTTATCCGGAAATCGTAATACACGTGTGAACACTTAGACCCCAATATGTCCCTAGTGAGCCTCTAGTTGACTAGCCCGTTGTGATCAATAGATGGTCATGGTTTCCTGACTATGGACATTGGATGTCGTTGATAACGGGATCACATCATTAGGAGAATGATATGATGGACAAGACCCAATCATAAGCATAGCATAAAAGATCGTATAGTTCGTTTGCTAGAAGCTTTGCCAATGTCAAGTATCTCTTCCTTCGACCATGAGATCGTGTAACTCCGGTTACCGTAGGAGTGCCTTGGTGTATCAAACGTCACAACGAATCGGGTGACTATAAAGGTGCATTACAGGTATCTCCGAAAGTATCATTGGGTTGACACGGATCGAGATGGATTTGTCACTCCGTATGACGGAGAGGTATCTCTGGGCCCACTCGGTAATGCATCATCATAATGAGCTCAAAGTGACCAAGGTGTTGGCCACGGATCATAAATTACTGATGAGTAAAGTGACTTGCCGGTAATGAGACCGAACAAGGTATTGGGATACCGACGATCGAGTCTCGGGCAAGTAACGCACCGATTGACAAAGGGAATTGCATACAGGGTTTGATCGAATCCTCGACATCGTGGTTCAACCGATGAAATCATCGAGGAGCATGTGGGAGCCAACATGGGTATCCAGATCCCGCTGTTGGTTATTGCCCGAGAGTCGTCTCGGTCATGTCTGCGTGTCTCCCGAACCCGTAGGGTCTACACACTTAAGGTTCGGTGATGAGATTCCGGACGTCACGAGGAGTTCCGGAAGGGTCCGGAGGTAAAGAATAATATATAGGAAGTGGTGATTCGGCCATCGGGAAAGTTTCGGGTCTCCCAGAAAGCACCGGACCACCGGAAGGGTCCCGGGTCCACCGGTGGGGCCACCTATCCGGAGGGCCCCATGGGCCAAGGGGAAGGAACCAGCCCACGGGGGCTGGTGCGCCCCTAGGCCCACCCCGCGCCTAGGGTTGAAACCCTAGGGGTGGGGCGCCCACCGGCTTGGGGGCACTCCACCCCCTTGGCCGCCGCCCGGAGATTGGATCTCAGGGGCCAGCCTGAGGGGCCTATATAAGGGGGAGGAAGGGGGCTGCTGTACCAACTCCCAAGGCGCAGCCCTCCCTCCCAACACATCTCCTCCTCCGTAAGAGCTCGGCGAAGCCACAGCCGAGATCTTGCTTCTCCACCATCACCACGCCGTCGTCTTTGTCGGTGGAGCTGTCTTCCTCAACCTCTCCTTCCCCTTGCTGGATCAAGAAGGAGGAGACGTCGCCCGTCCCGTACGTGTGTTGAACGCGGAGGTGCTGTCCGCTCAGCCTTGGGCATCGGTGATCTGAATCACGTTCGAGTACGACTCCATCATCACCTTGCAAGCTTCCGCACGCGATCTAAAAGTGGTATGTAGATGCAATCTCTCTCCCATTACTCGTTGCATAGATGAACTCATAGATAGATCTTGGTGAAGCCGTAGGAAAAATTTTAATTTTCTGCAACGCTCCCCAACAAAGGCATCATGAGCTAGGTCTATCGTAGTTCTCTATTGCACGAGTAGAACACAATTTGTTGTGGGCGTTGATCTTGTCATCTTACTTGCCCTACTAGTCTTTTCTTGCTCAACGGTATTGTGGGATGAAGCGCCGGACCAACCTTACACGCGCGCTTACGTGAGACCGGTTCCACCGATCGACATGCACTAGTTGCATAAGGTGGCTGGCGGGTGTCTATCTCTCCCACTTTAGTTGGAGCGGATTCGATGAACAGGGCCCTTATGAAGGGTAAATAGAAGTTGACAAAATCACGGTGTGGTGATTCGTAGGTAAGAAAACGTTTTGCTAGAACCCAATCGCAGCCACGTAAAAGATGCAACAACAACTAGAGGACGCCTAACTTGTTTTTGCAGCGATTGATCATGTGATGTGATATGGCCAGAAGTTGTGATGAATGATGAATTGTGATGTATGAGATCATGTTCTTGTAATAGGATTCACGACTTGCATGTCGATGAGTATGACAACCGGCAGGAGCCATAGGAGTTGTCTTTATTTTTGTATGACCTGCGTGTCATTGAAGAACGCCATGTAAACTACTTTACTTCATTACTAAACGCGTTAGTCATAGAAGTAGAAGTAGTCGTTGGCGTGACAACTTCATGAAGACACGATGATGGAGATCATGATGATGGAGATCATGGTGTCAAGCGGTGACAAGATGATCATGGAGCCCGAAGATGGAGATCAATGGAGCTTGATGATATTGGCCATATCATTCACAACTATATAATTGCATGTGATGTTTATTATGTTTATACATCTTGTTTACTTAGGACGACGGTAGTAAATAAGATGATCCTTACAAAATTTCAAGAAGTGTTCTCCCTAACGTGCACCGTTGCTACAGTTAAATCGTTTCTAAGCACCACGTGATGATCGGGTGTGATGGATCCTTACGCTCACATACAACGGTGTAAGCCAGATTTACACAAATGAAAACACTTAGGGTTAACTTGACGAGCCTAGCATGTACGACATGGCCTCGAACACGGAGACCGAAAGGTCGAACATGAGTCGTATGGAAGATACGATCAACATGAAGATGTTCACCGACGATGACTAGTCCGTCTCACGTGATGATCGGACACGGGCTAGTCGACTCGGATCGTGTAACACTTAGATGACTAGAGGATGTCTAATCTAAGTGGGAGTTCATAATTTTGATTAGAACTTTATTATCATGAACTTAGTCTAAAACCTTGCAAATATGTCTTGTAGATCAACGGCCAACGCTAATGTCAACATGAACTTCAACGCTCCTAGAGAAACCAAGCTGAAAGATGATGGCAGCAACTATACGGATCGGGTCCGAACTCGAGGATCATCCTCATAGCTGCCAAGAAACAAGATGTCCTAGAAGCACCGTTAGGTGACCCACTGTTCTCCCAGCGCTGCAAGACGATTTGAACGTCTGGCACTCGTTCGATGATTACTCCCTCATTCGAGGCGGCATGCTCTACAGCTTAGAACCGGGCTCCAAAAGCGTTTTGAGCATCATGGAGCATATGAGATGTTCAAGAGCTGAAACTAGTTTTCCAAGCTCATGCCCGGTCGAGAGATATGATGTCTCGACAAGTTCTACAGTTGTAAGATGGAGGAAAACAGTTCACAAGTGAGCACATCCTCAAGATGTCAGGTTGCACAACCGTATGACCCAGTGAACATTAACCTCCCTGATGAGGCGGTCATTGACAGAATCCTCCATCGCTCCCACCAAGCTACAAAAGCTTTGTGATGAACTACAACATGCGGGGATGGTAAAGACCATTCTGAAGTGTTCTCGATGTCAAGTCAGCAGAGGCTGAAATCAAGAAAGAACATCAAGTGTTGATGGTCAATAAGACCACTAAGTTCAAGAAGGGCAAGGGTAAGAAGAACTTCAAGAAGGACGGCAAAGATGTTGCCGCGCCCGTAAGCCTGCTGCCGGAAGAAGTCAAAGAATGGACCCAAGCCCGAGACTGAGTGCTTTTATTGCAAGGGAAGGGTCACCGAAGCGGAACTGCCCCAAATACTTAGCGGATAAGAAGGCGGCAACACCAAAGGTATATTTGATATACATGTAATTGATGTGTACCTTACCATTACTCGTAGTAACTCCCGGTATTTGATACCGTGCCGCTGCTCATATTTGTAACTCACAGCAGGAGCTGCGGAATAAACGGAGACCGGGCGAAGGACAAGGTGACGATCGCGCGTCGGGAATGGTTCCAGAGTCGATGTGATCGCCGTCGACACGCTGCCTCTACATTTACCTATGGGATTAGTTTTGAACCTTAATAATTGTTATTTAGTGCCAAGTTTGAGCATGAACATTGTATCCGGATCTCGCTTGATACGAGATGGCTACTCATTTAAGTCTGAGAATAATGGTTGTTCGATTTATATGAGAGATATGTTTTATGGTCATGCTCCGATGGTCAATGGTTTATTCTTAATGAATCTCGGCGTAATATTACACATGTTCATAGTATGGATGCCAAAAGATGTAAATTTGATAACGATAGTCCCACATACTTGTGGCATCGCCGCCTTGGTCACATTGGTGTCAAGCGCATGAAGAAGCTCCATGCTGATGGACTTTAGAGTCTCTTGATTATGAATCGCTTTGACACATGCGAACCATGCCTCTTAGGCAAAATGACCAAGACTCCGTTCTCGGAACAATGGAGCGAGCAACCAACTTGTTGGAAATCATAGATACCGATGTGTGCGGTCCAATGAGCGTTGAGGCTCATGGAGGATATCGTTATGTTCTCACTCTCACCGATGACTTGAGTAGATATGGGTATGTCTACTTAATGAAACACAAGTCCGAGACCTTTGAAAAGTTCAAGGAATTTCAGAATGAGGTGGAGAATCAACGTGACCGAAAGATAAAGTTCCTACGATCGATCGTGGGGAGAATACTTGAGTCACGAATTTGGTACACACTTAAAGAAATGTGGAATCGTTTCACAACTCACGCCGCTGGAACACCTCAAATAAACGGTGTGTCCGAACGTCGAATCGCACTCTATTGGATATGGTGCGGTCTATGATGTCTCTTACCGATTTATCGCTGTCATTTTGGGGATACGCACTAGAGACAGCTACATTCACTTTAAATAGGGCACCGTCTAAATCCGTTGAGACGACACCGTATGAATTATGGTTTGGGAAGAAACCTAAGCTGTCGTTTCTAAAAGTTTGGGGATGCGATGCTTATGTCAAGAAACTTCAACCTGAAAAGCTCGAACCCAAGTCGGAAAAATGCGTATTCATAGGATACCCTAAGGAAACTGTCGGGTATACCTTCTACTTAAGATCTGAAGGCAAGGTCTTTGTTGCCAAGAACGGATGCTTTCTGGAGAGAGAGTTACTCTCGAAAGAAGTAAGTGGGAGGAAAGTAGAACTCGATGAAGTACTACCTCTCGAACGGGAAAGTGGTGCAGCGCAGGAAACCGTTCCTGTGATGCCCACACCAACCGAAGAGGAAAATGTTGATGATGATCAAGGTACTTGGATCAAGTTACTACTGAACTCGAAGGTCCACGAGGACACGCTCCGCACTGCAGTGGTACGGAACCTGTCATGGAAATCATGTTGCTAGACAACAATGAACCTTCAACTATGAAGAGGCAATGGCGGGCCCGATTCCAACAAATGGCTTGAGGCCATGAAATCCGAGATAGAATCCATGTATGAAAACAAAGTATGGACTTTGACAGACTTGCACGATGATCGGCGAGCGATAGAAAACAAATGGATTTTTAAGAAGAAGACGGACGCGATGGAAATGTCACCATCTATAAAGCTCGACTTGTCGCTAAGGGTTATCGACAAGTTCAAGGGATTGACTACGACGAGACATTCTCTCCGTGGCGAAGCTTAAGTCCGTCCAATCATGTTAGCAATTGCCGATACTATGATTATGAGATATGGCGATGGACGCCAAAACGGCATTCCTTAATGGACATCTTAAGGAAGAGCTGTATATGATGCAGCCGAAGGTTTTGTCGATCCTCGAACGCTAACAAAGTATGCAAGCTCCAACGATCCATTTATGGACTGGTACAAGCATCTTGAGTTGGAACATTCGCTTTGATGAGATGATCAAAGCGTTTGGGTTTATGCAGACTTATGGAGAAGCTGCGTTTACAAGAAAGTGAGTGGGAGCTCAGAGCATTTCTCCTACTATATGTAGATGACATACTCTTGATGGGAAATGATACAAAACTTCGGACAGCATAAAGGCCTACTTGAATAAGTGTTTTTCAATGAAGGACCTTGGAGAAGCTGCTTATATATTAGGCATCAAGATCTATAGGGATAGATCGAGACGCCTCATAGGTCTTTCACAAAGCACATACCTTGATAAGATTTTGAAGAGGTTCAAAATGGATCAGTCCAAGAAAGGGTTCTTGCCTATGTTACAAGGTGTGAAATTGAGCTCAGCTCGATCACCACCACGGCAAAAGATAAAGAAGAGATGAGTGTCATCCCTATGCTTCAGCCATAGGATCTATTATGTATGCCATGCTGTACTGCACCGATGTAAACCTTGCCGTAAGTTTGGTTGCAAGATACCAAAGTAATCCCGCAAAGAACACCGGACAGCGGTCAAGAATATCCCGGTACCGAAAAGGACAAAGGACATGTTTCTCGCTTATGGAGGAGACGAAGAGCTCGTCGTAAAGGGTTACGCCGACGCTTAGCTTCGACTTAGATCTAGATGACTCTAAGTCACAAACCGGATCGTGTATATGTTGAATGGTGGAGCAAGAAGGCTGGTGCAGCCGCAAGCGAAGCGTCGTGGCGGGATCTACATGTGAAGCGGAGTACATGGCAGCCTCGGAGGCAGCGCATGAAGCGATTTGGGTGAAGGAGTTCATCACCGACCTAGGAGTCATACCCAATGCGTCGGGGCGATCAAACTCTTCTGTGACAACACTGGAGCTATTGCCCTTGCCAAGGAGCCCAGGTTTCACAAGAAGACCAGCACATCAAGCGTCGCTTCAACTCCATCCGTGAAAATGTTCAAGATGGAGACATAGAGATTTGCAAAGTGCACACGGATCTGAATGTCGCAGATCCGCTGACTAAACCTCTCTCACGTACAAAACATGATCAACACCGTAACTCTATGGGTGTTCGATTCATCACAATGTAACTAGATTAGTGACTCTAGTGCAAGTGGGAGACTGTTGGAAATATGCCCTAGAGGCAATAATAAAAGTATCATTATATTTCAATGTTCATGATAATTGTCTTTTGTTCATGCTATAAGCGTGTTATCCGGAAATCGTAATACACGTGAACACTTAGACCCCAATATGTCCCTAGTGAGCCTCTAGTTGACTAGCCGTTGTGATCAATAGATGGTCATGGTTTCGACTATGGACATTGGATGTCGTTGATAACGGATCACATCATTAGGAGAATGATATGATGGACAAGACCCAATCATAAGCATAGCATAAAAGATCGATAGTTCGTTTGCTAGAAGCTTTGCCAATGTCAAGTATCTCTTCCTTCGACCATGAGATCGTGTAACTCCGGTTACCGTAGGAGTGCCTTGGGTGTATCAAACGTCACAACGAATCGGGTGACTATAAAGGTGCATTACGGTATCTCCGAAAGTATCTGTTGGGTTGACACGGATCGAGATCGGATTTGTCACTCCGTATGACGGAGAGGTATCTCTGGGCCCACTCGGTAATGCATCATCATAATGAGCTCAAAGTGACCAAGGTGTTGGCCACGGATCATGCATTACGGTACGAGTAAAGTGACTTGCCGGTAACGAGACTGAACGAGGTATTGGGATACCGACGATCGAGTCTCGGGCAAGTAACGCACCGATTGACAAAGGGAATTGCATACGAGGTTTGATCGAATCCTCGACATCGTGGTTCAACCGATGAAATCATCGAGGAGCATGTAGAGCCAACATGGGTATCCAGATCCCGTTGTTGGTTATTGCTCGAGAGTCGTCTCGGTCATGTCTGCGTGTCTCCCGAACCCGTAGGGTCTACAGACTTAAGGTTCGGTGACGCTAGGGTTAGTAGGAAGACTAGTATGTGAATACCGAATGTTGTTCGAGTCCGGATGAGATTCCTGACGTCACGAGGAGTTCGGAAGGGTCCGGAGGTAAAGAATAATATATAGGAAGTGGTGATTCAGCCATCGGGAAAGTTTGGGTCTCCGGTAAAATCTGGGACCACCGGAAGGGTCCCGGGGGTCCACCGGGTGGTGCCACCTATCCCGGAGGGCCCCATGGGCCAAAGGGGAAGGAACCAGCCCACGGGGGCTGGTGCGCCCCAGGCCCACCCCGCGCCTAGGGTTGAAACCCTAGGGGTGGGGCGCCCACCGGCTTGGGGCACTCCACCCCTTGGCCGCCGCCCGGAGATTGGATCTCGAGGCCGCCACCTGGGGCCTATATAAGGGGGAGAGGGAGGGGCTGCTGTACCAACTCCCAAGGCGCAGCCCTCCCTCCCAACACATCTCCTCCTCCGTAAGAGCTCGGCGAAGCCAGCAGCAGAGTCTTGCTTCTCCACCATCACCACGCCGTCGTGCTGCCGGTGGAGCTGTCTTCCTCAACCTCTCCTTCCCCCTTGCTGGATCAAGAAGGAGGAGACGTCGCTCGTCCCGTACGTGTGTTGAACGCGGAGGTGCTGTCCGTTCAGCACTGGGCATCGGTGATCTGAATCACGTTCGAGTACGACTCCATCATCACCTTGCAAGCTTCCGCACGCGATCTACAAGTGGTATGTAGATGCAATCTCTCTCCCATTACTCGTTGCATAGATGAACTCATAGATAGATCTTGGTGAAGCCGTAGGAAAAATTTTAATTTTCTGCAACGTTCCCCAACAGGCTTGTGTTCCTCTTTGCCTGTTTGTCGAACTGAGCATTGCCGGACTTGGCACCAGCTTCCTTGTTTTGATGTTTATGACCTTTATGCTGAGGTCTTAGGGTGCCTCTTCGTATATGCTGCTTGCCACCTTGGACCGTAGTGATGCGTGGGCGTCTGTGTGCGTGCCCGTGGTTTTCCTGCTCGAGTTGAGGTAGCTAGTTGTGCCGTGTGTGCCCTTTATTGGGGCTCTCGAGTTCGTATTTTTCGGCGGCCAGTATCTTGGTCCACCTATCCTCTAGCGCATCTTGGTCAGCTGTGAGCTGCTCTTGTTTCCTTTGCAGGCTCCTTGCTGTAGCCACGAGCCGTCGCTTGAAGCAAACTTGCTCCACTGGGTCCTCTGGTATGCTGAATTCGTTGTTGTCGAGGCTTGCCTCGTCGTCGGAGGGGAGTGTGTGGTTGTCCCTCTCCCAGTATCCCGTCATCATTGGTCCGGCCTGCTTAAGTGTTGGCTGACTCAGGTTGTATTCCTTTTTCGCACCGTCCAGACTGCTCTCGTTTCCGGGGCCGTTTTTGGTGTGGCGGGGTTTGGAGTGGTACCGATAACGCACATGTTTTGACTTTCTTTCTGAGGGGTTGTCCTCCATTGCCTCGTCGCCATTAGTTTCCTTCAGAGTGTCCATACCGTCGATGTCTTAGGAGTCGAAATCAAGCACGTCGGTTAGATCGTCGATCGTGGCAATGAAGTGGGTGGTGGGTGGGCAACGAATTCCGTTGTTGTCTGCTTCCCACTCGAGGCAGACATAGTTCGGCCCGGAGTCTCCTGACAAGGAGAGGGACTTCAATAAGTCCAGCATGTCGCCAAAGTGCGAGTGCTGAAAAAGGTCCACCGCGGAGAACTCCATCACCGGAGCCCAACCAGGATCGGTGGGCTCGGGGGAGCGCGGACTGGAACCTTCATCCGGATATGAATACGGGGGTCCGGAGTCACAGGTTCCCTTAGAGGTGAAACCTGTGTTCGGCTCCATCGTTGATGAAGGTACGGCCTGGGGGCGGGGCCCGGCCCTCCATCCTTGGGCGAGGCAACCTGTCCCGGATTTATATCGGAGGCTTCTGCCGGGACGATATCCCGAGCGACGTCCGACACCAGGTCTAAGCCGTGCTCATCGTGACTGTTCGGCGCTTCTGGCGCTGGCCTGAATCCGTCGAAGATCAAGTCTCCACGGATATCCGCCGTGTAGTTCAGGTTTCTGAACCTTATTTGATGGCTGGGGGCATAGCTATTGATCTGCTCCAAGTGGCCAAGCGAATTGGCTCGCAGCGCGAAGCTGCCGAACACGAAAATCTGTCCGGGGAGGAAAGTCTCACCCTGGACAGCGTCGTTAATGACGATTGAAGGAGCGATCGAGCCTGACGGCGACGTCACAGAGGAACTCTCAATGAAAGCACCAATGTCGGTGACAAAACCGGCGGATCTCGGGTAGGGTGTCCTGATCTGTGTGTCAAGGCTGATGGTAACAACAAGTAAGGGACACAGGTGTTTACCCAGGTTTAGGCCCTCTCGATGGGGGTAAAACCCTACTTCCTGCTTGATTAATATTTATGATATGGGTAGTACAAGAGTAGATCTACCACAAGATCGTAGAGGCTAAACCCTAAGAGCTAGCCTATGATGGTATGAATGTAATTGTGATCGGCCTTCTAAGCACCAACCTCTCCGGTTTATATAGACACCGGAGAGGGCTAGGGTTTACATAGAGTCGGTTACAAGGAAGGAAATATAATATCCGGATCGCCAAGCTTGCCTTCCACACCAAGGAAAGTCCCATCCGGACACGGGCCGAAGTCTTGAGCCTTGTATCTTCACGCTTCAATAGTCCGGACGTTGTACACAGTCTGGCTGTTTGGATACCCCCTAATCCAGGACTCCCTCATAGGGCGTCTCATAGTAACCCAATTGGGTGACTATCTCATCATAAGTGATTGACGAGGGATACAAAAAAGCATTAGTTTGATGTACGAACATGGTTAATAGACATATGTAGTATGTATCAAAAATAGAAAGGCATGTCATTATCAAAGGTATAATGTGTAAAGTAAGAAGATGCAATTTAACCAAATTGGAAGCAATACAAGCTAGACACCATATGCTACATGCAACGACATTTGACAGCGCGAAGTTAAAGCAAGCACCTAGGATGGTTGTGTGTGGCAATTGAGATCATTAACTGCAGAGCTACATTTACTGTCTCCAACTGCTGACACTGCACCCATTAGAGAGCTAAAACGCTTAGTGTTATCTTCGAATTACACTGGAGCGACTTCTGTCTTTTCTTTTCTGCATTCATCAACACTGCGTCAGAGTCTAAAATACCCATGCATAAAAAACAATAGTGTGAGTATGGGTGAAGTGTGTGCACAATTACTATAGTGTAAAGGTAGCAGATAGCAGGTCGGTGAGAAATAAATGACGGGGGACATATGATAGCTCTACAACATGCATGCACTACTGGAATCAGCTAGTTTGCCATCTGCCAGCTCTTTGCCGTCCGCTTGCGGACGGCAAAGAAGCTCTTTGCCATCAGCCAGAAAAAAGCAGATGGCAAAGTACCGGCTGATGGCAAAGACTAAATTTGCCATCAGCCAGTTCTTTGCCGTCTGCTAGCGGACGGCAAAGATTCTTTGCCATCAGCTAGCGGACGGCAAAGAGGAGAACTGACCGACGAGCTGCAAAAAAAAAAAAACCTCACGGCCCCTCTTTGCCGTCCGCTAGCGGACGGCAAAGAGCAAGAAGGCGGACGGCAAAGTTTGGCGGACGGCAAAGAGAGAGGGCCCCACGAACGTTAACGGCTGCGCCCACACCCCTCTCTATCTCTTTCTCTCACCGCCGCCCGTCGACTTTCCAACCCCGCCCACCCGCCGCCGCCGCCCCCCACCCCACCCTGCCCTCAGGCCTTCCCCGCCCACGCCTCGCCCGTCTCGGCGCCGCCCTTAGGCCCCGGCGACCCCCCCAGCCCGCCCGGTGCCGCTCGCTCCACCGCCCGCCCGCCGCCCCGCCTTGCGCCTCAGCCCCGGCGCCTGCCCCGCGCCCACCGCCTGGACCGCGCCCGCCGCCAGAGCCGCCCGCCCCCTCCTCCACCAGCCACCTCCTCCACCGCCCAGTGAGCTCTACCTCTCCTTTTTTTCTGTTTTTTAGTTTTAGGTTTATGTTTAGTTTAGATTTAGTTTTAGTTTTAGGTTTAGGTTTAGTTTTAGTTTAGTTTTAGGTATAGATTTAGTTTTTCCTTTTTTCTTCTGTTTTTTAGTTCTAGGTTTATGCTTAGATTAGATTTAGGTTTAGTTGTATGTTTAGTTCAGTTTTAGGAAAGAAAAAAGAAGAAAGAAGAAAAAAGGAGAGAGGAGGAGAAGAAGAAGAGGAAAAAGGAAAGGAAGAAGAAGAGGAGGAGGAGGAGAAGAAAAAAGAAGAAGAGGAAGAAGAAGAAGAAAAAAAAGGAGAGGAGGAGAAGAAGAAGAGGAAAAAGGAAAGGAAGAAGAAGAAGAGGAGGAGGAGAAGAAAAAAGAAGAATTGAGGAAGAAGAAGAAGAAAAAAACAGGAGAGGAGGAGAAGAAGAAGAAGGAAAAAAAGGAAGAAAAGGAAGAAAAGGAAGAAGAGGAAGAAGAAGAAAAGGAAAAAAGACCCCGACCCGGCACCCCGACACGACACACCCCGACCCCGAGACCCCGACCCGACACCCGACCCGACCCGACCCGACCCGACACCCCGACCCGACACCCCGAGCCCGACCCCGACACCCCGACCCCGAGGCCTGACCCAACACTCCGACCCCGAGCCTGACCCGACACCCCGACACCGACACACGGCACCCGACCCGAAACAACACCCGACACCGACACGGCACTACCCGACATCGACACGACACCCTCACCCCCGACCCAAACAGCACCCGACCCTACACGGCACCCCGACACCGACAGGACACCCCGACCACCGACACCTCCCGAAAAGGTGTTCTTTGGCCTTCTAGAGGCCGACGGGGTCATATATTTGTGAATTATTAGTTAGGTCATATATTTTTCGATTTTGTTATGAAAAACATCATATATAATTGTCTTGATCATGTAGTTTTAAATGTGCAGTTGTTTCCTCGCTGCGAGGTTTGGTGTTCGACGACCTCGCCGTGCGTTTGACGAGCTCTGCCTTCTTCGTGGGTGAGCACAAATGACAAGTCCTCCTCCTCCATTAATTAATTATTTGATCTATTCCGATGAAACTTGATAGCTAGCTATATATGTGTCTTGAATCATCAAGATATCGTAACCAATATGTGTCTCCCGTTCGAAAGCATCATAGTTATAAATATGCATGCATTTGCATATTTATAACCTTGATTCTTTCGAATTGTCCAACGCTATCCATGGACAGCCCGAGTATGTGTAGATTGGGTTCGTTTTCCCAGATGCTTTGCTCCGGATCCGACGCATATATTTAAATCGATTGCCTCCTGTTGTTCTCCGGTACACATCCTCTCTGCTTATTGCGAGACGCGTATCGAGAGAACAGCGGGAGGTGCTGCCAAATTTTAACGCCGGATCCGGAGCATAGCATGGGAAAATGAACCCAATCTACACATACACGGGTGGGATTAGGACCTATCATTACCTATTAGAGTGTAGGTTGCAGGGACGTAATAAAATTGACAAAGTAGATCAACTGATGAATATATACATGGTGAATTACATATATAATTGTTGTGTGTCCAGTAGCTCTGAAAGTCAAGATGAGTGACCGTGCGTGGATGTATACCGGTCACACTGGTCAGAACAAATGGAGCGCTGAATGGTTCACAAAAACCAAGGGGTTTGTGCAAGCCGCATTTGCAAATGGCCAAAAAAAACATGGTGCCCTGCTTCGGTGCGGCAATTGGGAAAAGAAGACAGAGGCTGAAATGGGCAAACACCTGCAGAAGAGTGGTTTTACGCCCGATTATACGGTGTGGACATTTCATGGTGAGTCTGCCCAACGTGACCGAGCTGAGGTGGATCGTCGTCGCACCGACGAGCATGGTACCGGGATGGGAAACATGGTGCAAGACTATGATGATGCTCGGGATTCGGACGAGGAGATGGAGGAATCTGCAAAGGCCTTCAATGAAATGTTGGAGTCTTCAAAACGTCCGCTCCACGAGCACACTGAGCTTTGTCAGTTGGATGCCATATCACAAGTAATGGCTCTGAAGGCTCAGTTCAACTTGGGAAGAGAATGCTATGACGCAATTATGACAGTATTTGGACGCTTTCTACCCAAAGGCCATGTAATGCCTGCAAACCTGTACCAGTCGGACAAAATCCTCCGTGCACTGAAGATGCCCTATGAGAAGATACATGCACGTGAGAAAGGATGTGCCTTATTTAGGCTTGAATATGCGGACTTGAACTATTGTCCCATTTGCAAGTCTTCCAGGTATATTGTGGTAGACAACGGTATGGGTGAGAAGACACGCACCAAAATCCCGTTAATGTTCTTGGTATATGCCAATCGTACCAAGACTTCAACGTCTTTTCATGGTCGAAGAGACGCCGGACGGATGACATGGCACAAAACAGGCAAAAGAACCGAACTAGATGCGATGGGAATCGATGATGGTACACACATCGGATCTTTGCTGCGTGGAAAAAGTTTGATGAAATACATGCGACAAAGCGGCAGATCCGAGGCATCCTCGAGTCGGAGTCAAGACGGATGGGTTCGATGTGTTTGGTTTGACGGCCCAATACAGTTGTTGGCCCGTGATTTGTCTTTCCACTCAATCTCCCCGGACAGATTATGCAAAGAAAGAACATTTTCCCGACGTTGATAATTCCAGGCCCAACTATCCGGGAAAAATATGAATGTGTACATGCAGCCGCTTAGGACGAATTGCAAGAAGCACAGGATAATGGGTTCAAGACATCGGCGCCTATAGCAAACGGAACTTCCTAATGCGTGTATGGTACATGTACTCGGCGATGACTTGCGGCGTATGCGCTATTCGTTGGCTGGTGTGTGCATGGAAGGTTCCCGTGCCCCACATGCAAGGGAGCTCTTGAGTTTCGTTGGCTTCAGGCCGGTCGCAAGTTTTCTTGCTTCGACATGCATAGACAGTTCCTGGATCCTCGCCATAAGTTCAGGAAAGACAAGAAGAACTTCATCAGAGGTAGAGTTGTCAAAAACTCTGCACCACCTGCATTGACAGGCCAACAGACCCTGGATCAGTTAAACGCTCTTGAGCCAGATCCAGAGCGTCCAGGGTACTTCAAGGGGTATAATTCTAAGCACGCCTGGACTCACAAAACATGCTTATGGGATCTGCCTTACTTTAAAGACCTCCTTTGCCCACACAACATCGACGTGATGCACACTGAGAAGAATATCGCCGAGGCACTTTTTGGTACATTGTTCGGCATAGATGGGAAGTCAAAGGATAATATTAAGGCTAGAGTCGATCTGGAGGCGCTATGTGATAGGCCGTTACAAAACATGAAAGAACCGAAAGGAAAGCAGAACTGGACGAAGCAAAAAGCATGGTTCAATCTTGGAAGGCCAGCTATGAGGGAAATTATCTTGTGGGTGCAACAGCAGTTGATGTTCCCCGATGGGTATGCAGCGAATCTAAGGAGGGGAGCGAATCTTGATAAATTGAAGATATTTGGTCTCAAGAGTCATGATTGGCACATATGGATTGAGCGGGTAATGCCGGTGATGTTGCGTGGCTTCATCCCTGAGGATGAATGGCTAATCTTGGCAGAACTCAGCTATTTCTTCCGTGTTCTTTGTCTTGAAGAACTATCGCTGGCGTGTTAGAAGAAATGGAAGAGTTGGCGCGGAGTTGATCTGCAAGTTAGAGAAGATCTTTCCACCGGGCTTCTTTAATCCAATGCAGCATTTGATTTTGCATCTCCCGACCGAGGCAAGATTGGGTGGGCCTGTGCAAAATCGTTGGTGCTACCCAACTGAGAGGATCGTAAGACGCTTGAGAAAATGTAAAATAAACGTAGAATTGAAGCATCGATGGCTGAGGCATTCATCACAGAGGAGGCAGCAAACTTCGTAACAGCACACTACGAAGCCAAAAATCGTCATTTGCATAATCCGAAGCCTCGGTACAATGCTGATGAGCCTAAAAAGGGTGGATCCAACCTCAGCCTATTCAAAGGGAATCTCGCACCAGCTAGTGTTTCACATCCAGTATCTTTGGATAACGAAGAATGGCGGACCATTTCGTTGTATATCTTCAACAACCTGATAGAAGTGCGGCCGTACATCGAGTAAGTTCTCGGTACATTGTTTCGCAACTTCTATTTTCTTTGAACTGCTCTTATTTCTGGATATGTCATACAGTCGATACGTCGCCATATTCTCGTATGGAGCGGAGATCCAAAAGGATTCCGTCGAAGAGTATGAGCTTCTCGCAAAGCAAGGAGGCAGCTATCCCGGTTTCATCTCTTGGTTCAAACAAACGGTAATTTCTATTAGACAATTTCATTTCATTCGCTAATTTGTGCGTAATGCAACAATCCTTTCATATTAAACTTGTAGGCTAATTCAGAGTCTATGGGCGCCTTAATTGAGACAAGTCGCTAATGGTTTTGACTATAAGGTCCGTTCATTTGACAAATACGACATCAACGGGTATCGCTTTACGTACCTATGGCAAAGAGCTATCTATGGCCGAATCGAAAGACTACAAATTGTTGTGTATCTGCTATCGGCGAAGGAGGTATCGAGTATTATGGGAGAGTTGAAGCAATTTATGAACTTCTTTTCTATGGTGAAAACCCACCGAATGTCGTAGTCTTCAAATGTTATTGGTTTCAGCCGAAGGAGACTAGAAGGACTCATGAACATATAGGGCTAGTTGAAATCAACCAAAGCACCCATTTAGATGTTCCTGATGTCTATATTACGGCTCAACAGGCAACCCAAGTATTCTATCTACCGTGGGCCTGCCAAACTAATCCAAATCTGAAAGGTTGGGATGTCGTTTATGAAGTGCCGCCACGTGCTAGACTTTCTCCCCCAAAGGAAGAGGATTATGAACCTCACATTAACCCGCATACATATGAAGGAGAATTCTTCCAAGAGACACGTCTTTCCAAAAGCGTTTCAAGAACCGCTATACTTCACCCCAAAACATGGAAGTAGACAGCGGCAGTGAATCCGACATCACCCGGAGGAGGAACAAGAAGAGCCGGAACAAGAAGAGGTTATCGCTGCGATGACTGTCAATGCTTGACCGATTCGTCAAGGTGGCCTTGCACATGTTGATGCCAATGAACAAGAAGAGCCCATCATTGATTATAGTGATGATGATGATTATGCATTTATTGATGATCTTGATCGAGATTATTAGTAGTGTCGGTATTCAATTTTTTATGTTGTAGATGATACACTTAAGTGAAATACACATATTATTATTCATGTCGGTACTTTTTTATGTGTTGTACTAATTTCGTTTATTCTTTGTCATGGCAGGTGTTGAAAGATGGTGGGCGCTGGTCGGGAGCGTCCGAGGCCCTTCTTCGTCGGCGCTGTGGTGGGAGGTCTTCCATTCCACACGCACCTCTCCGCCGGCGTTGCTGGACAAGATGGCGACACCGCCGGGCCCTTCTTCGTCGACCGCGGTGCCCAGCAGGGACGAGGTAAGAAGAAGAGAGGAGGTGGAGCACGTGGTCGCGGAGAGGAGGTAGGGTGACTCTTCGGCGCCTTCCTCGCCGCCACCCCAGCTGTTTCACCCGAGCACGTGATCGCTAGGGTGGACTCGTCCGAGGAGGAGGCTACACGGACTCGGTCCACGAGCCTCCGATCCACGGGTCTTGACCCACGAGCCTCGGGTCGACGGCCTTGCCCACGAGGCTTGGGCCCACGAGACCCGGAGGAGCACACGTCTGGATGGGGTACTGGTCGGGTCACCTGAGGAGCCGGCTGCCATGCTTGATGATGGCGGGAGCCGAGTGGCCATCTTGATGATGGCGGGAGCCGACCGATATTGAGGAGGAGGGGGACAAAGTCTACCAGCGTGGTGCTACGGCTCCGTCCGTGCGGCGACCCATGGCGAGGTGGTTGATTTTGCCTGATGGGGAGAGGTAAGTGCATTTAATCTTTTGTACCTTCGCATTCACGTTTCTTGAAATAACTAATGCGTTGGCCTTGTCTGCGGGGTTGGGACCACCATGAAAGTGTCCGCCGCCCAACACCGTCCTTGGAGTTCTACTAAAGCAAAACTTTCCGGGGTTTGTCACGTTGCTGGTGAGGTCGGCTTCGGAGGTTGGATTGAGTTGGGACCACTACTTGGCTGCCCGGCCCGCCGGATGAGATTATCGGCGGTGTCTTGTGCAAGACGAGGCGGGCGTGGTGATCGAAAGTTCGGGTAATTTCTCCTTTACACAATTAAAATCTTCAACTAGCTAGTTATTAATTGTACTAATCAATATTGTCTCATTTGATTGCGGACATTCTCTGGTGTGAGGAGGGATACGAGGAGGCGGCAGCAGATGTTATCGACAAGGAGTGCAGGCGCCTACTTGTAACTTACGGCATGAGGTTGGTGCAAGCTGTTCGAGACTACTACGCCGGCGTGGTATCAAGATAACCAAGCATGATTGCCGCCATAAGTTCTTGAGTAAGGAGCAGACATGAAGGTAACTCTTAAGGCCTTGTACTTACTTCCTTCATTTAGTAATTCATAGCCGTAGCTAGCGCTCAAGTTTCTATTTGCTAACTTAGGCCCCTCCGAGATGGTGTCTTGGATCGAATGGATTGTTGGGAGGTGTTGGTCAATGCGTGGTGCTCAAAAGAATGGTTTGCCATGCACCAAGAGGCCAAGGACAAGCGTGCCCAAATGGAAGGTGTGCCACACCATCAAGGCAGCTCAACTTATTTCATCTGGCGGGAACTGGGTATGTGGTTTGCTTCATGATTCATGCAATTCATTCATCATGCTAGCTTTAACCCTTTAATTACTAATTTACTTTGTTTCTCTCTTTCGAGCACGCTACCATAAGGAGGATAAGGTGCCGAGGTGTACGACCTGTATGCCATGGCCCACAAAGGCCCTTACAAGAAAGTCAAGGCATTCTCTCCGTCGACCTCGATGATCCAAAGAACTTCACCAACATCTCATCCCACGAGAAGCTCGTGCAATATAGAGATCAAGGGAAGGCGAGGAAAGGGAAGGACTTCAACCCGAGCAAGGGTCCCATTGATACAGAGCTGCTGATGATATCTGGTCAAGGGAGGTACCATGGCGCCTCCGCCATGGGAGATGGACTTATCCGTTGTCCTATGACTCTCCGGAGATCAAAGCGCGCCAATCGAGCTCCGCTCCTGAGATAAGGCCTCGTGAACGGCCAGTCCAACTTGCCATCAAGGTTGTTATACTTACTCAGCTATCTTTCTCCATTGCATTGTGTGCGCTTCCATCAATGATTACAAATGGTCATGTGAGTGGTGTTGCAGGCTGCTATTCAGAGTGAGAGAGATAGAACGGAGAAACTTCAAGGAGGCGGCGGAGAGGCAGCGGAGTTGGAGGAGAAGACGACAAAGATGTTGGAGGAGGAGAGGGCACGGAATGACATGCAGGCAAGGGCCATGTACGAGCTCCTTGTGGTAAGTTCATTCTGCAGATTACTTGCTAGTCTTAACATTTGAGTCTCATTACTAACTAGTATGACTCTGTTGTGAAAACCAAATGTGCAGTCTGTGTGCGAGAAGTCCGGTCAGACCGCTCCGCCGATGCCAGTGATTGCTCCTGGGAGCACGGTGAGTTTAATTTGAATGCACATTACTTGCTAGTCTTAACATTTGCGTGTCATAATGCTAATGAGACATTGGAAATGATCTTTGGTGCAGCTTAACTCCAGAAACGCATCGCACAATCCTTCTCCAGCTACCGGCGCGAGCCAGCCCGCTCATTCTCCAGCTACCGGCGCGACCCAGCCCGCTCCTACACCTCCGTGATCACGGTAAGTTTCTCTAGTGTTTTGCTTAACAAATGCATAAAGACCTAGACTTAGCTTTATTTCCTCCAATATGCTTACCATAATGACCTAGAGTTAGCTTCTTTTCCTCCAAAATGACTCATTTCACCATGGTTAGCTCCAAAATGACCCATTTCACCTAGGTTAGCTCCAAAATGACCCATTTCACCTAAGTTAGCTCAAAAACAATCCATTTTACCTTAGTTAGCTCAAAAACGTGGCATTTCACCTTAGTTAGCTCATAAACGACCCATTTCAACTAAGTTAGCTCCAAAATGATCAATTTCACCTAGGTTAGCTCATAAGCGACCCATTTCACCTAGGTTACCTCATAAGCGACCAATTTCACCTAGGTTAGCTCATAAATGACCCATTTCACCTAGGTTAGCTCATAAACAACCTATTTCACCTAGGTTAGCTCATAAGCCACCAATTTCACCTAGGTTTGCTCATAAGCCACTCATTTCACCTAACTTAGCTCATAAACGACCCATTTCACCTAGGTTTGCTCATAAACCACTCATTTCACCTAACTTAGCTCATAAACGACCCATTTCACCTAGGTTTGCTCATAAACAACTCATTTCACCTAGGTTTGCTCATAAACGACCCATTTCACCTAGGTTTGCTCATAAACGACCCATTTCACCTAACTTAGCTCCAAAATGATCCATTTCACCTAGGATAGCTCATAAACTACCCATTTCACCTAGGTTAGCTCATAAGCGATACATTTCACCTAAGTTAGCTAATATATGGCATATACTTCTTCTTCTAGTCTTCTTCTTCTATTCTTTTCTTCTAGTCTAATTCTTCTTCTAGTCTTCTTTTCTAACTTTCTTATTTGTCATTTTGCGGGTTTCATTCACTTCACGGAAGCCACCTTCCTATGATGGATTGCTTGCTTTTTCCTATTTTTTCCTTTGATGCACTTCTTGTATTCTCGCTTTCGCTTGCTATGATGAAACTTTGCATATTGTAATATGTATGGATCGATGGAACTATGTGCAACCTACTATGTATGTATGGATGGATATATATGTGCTGGATATTTATTATGTTGGATATATATGTGCTGGATACTTATGTGATTGATATATATGTCTGTGAATTTTTGTTGTGATAAAAGAAAAAGAGGCGAGCGGGCTCTTTGTCGTCCATGGCGAATGACGGAAAGAACCCTTACCGTCGGTGGCGACGGCAAAGGTGGCACGTCAGCGCCCACATGCTTCCCGGGATGGACCATTTGGTCAATTTGCCTACCGCGCGACGGCAAAGAAAAGCTGACGGCAAAGAAAAGCGGACGGCAAAGAAAAGCTGACGGCAAAGGCAAAACGGGTGCTGACGTATTGTTGACGTCACCTGGCGGACGGCAAAGAGGCCCTAAATTTGCCGTCCGTGGCGGACGGCAAAACCCGCCGTTAACCGCGATAACGAAGTAACGCCGGCGGGCGTGCAACATTTTGCCGCCCCGCTCTTTGCCGCCCGCCGCTCTAGGCAAAGAGTTCTTGCCGTCCGCCGTGAATAGCGAGCGGCAAAGGACCTGTTTACCGTCCCTGCCTTTGCCGTCAGTGTTTGCCGTCCGCGGCGGACGGCAAAGTGTTTTGCCGTCAGCCATCCGTGCCTTTGCCGTCCGCCATGGCGGACGGCAAAGTACTGGATTCCTGTAGTGATGGCACAATAAATTACTACAGGATTCTATGAAAATAACAGTCGACTGAAAGCAAATAGGTCAGTCCATTTTTTCTGCACCGTCCGGTGTACAAAGAACGGGTAGATCACCTTCATCTACCACCAGCCAGTCAGTGTTGACGATCTTCCTCGAACGCCAAATACCACCGCCCAAGATTCCTCCCCATTCGCCTCCCTCGACCTCCGCACCGCCGCTTTGCACCGCCCCGTCCATCCATTCAAGCCCCGCCGACCTCCAGATCGGGCACAAGCAGCTCCTACGCCCCACACCCCTATGATAGACACCGATGCGCCGCTTCCCCGGGGAACATGCGGACTAGGTGCTCTGCGCACCTAAGCAGGTTCGACTGACCCTGAATTGAAATCCAGGCGGGCTACTGACCTCTAGCAAAGGTGAAATAGTAAAAGGGAGGGAAGCTTGTGCATTTAGTATCACGAAGAAGATGCAGTAATAAGCGCTCAACTAGTTTCTTTCGTGGGATGAATACAGTGTAAGCGGAGATGTAAGATTTGCACGAATAAGGGAAGATGAGCACCTCTTTCTGTTGGCAGTGTTGTGTCCTCCTTATGTTTTTCCAACGATCTTCTTGTTGATCGCCGGAAACCAGAAGTTGCGGAGGATGGTGCAGCCTTGGACGAACCCATGGCCAAGTTGTTGAGTGTGGTGCGGTGGCCGTCTATCGGTGGCGGGGAAGCTGATCCGAGGCGGTGAACGACAGCATAGCGAGAACAGCTCCGGTGCGGTGGACGGTTGCGATAGTGGATCCGCAACAGTGAGGTGCAGAACGGCGTGGTCGGAGTGGTTCTGGTACGGCGCACATCGGCGTCGGCGTTTTGGAGGCAGCTCTGCCTTGGCTTCAGCTACTATGTCCTTGAGGGCGTTGCGGTTGCGGTTGCATTTGACGATGACATCGGGGTACCGGCTCCGGCGTGATGGAGGAGGGTGGCAGTGGATTGGCCACTATGGGTTGCAAGGAGGAGGCTGGGGTTTCGCGGCTGGTGGAGAGGGCATTTTTGCGCCCACGGAGTATGAATGGGAAACGGTGGGAGGCGGGGAACTAAGGGGGAACAATGTTTCGGTTTGAGACGCGCTTGTTTGAAATTTGGGGAAAGTTAGAAACTTTGCCCCCATCTAAAATTTCAGGCATATTGCGGGTTGGGGGTAGGACAGTCATGTCGGGTCTCCCAAATGTGAGTGGGATAGATTTCGGCCGAGCGCATGGGTGTTTAGGCGCCCATGGCGTATGAATGCTTCTCGGAGGCGGTTGAGACTGGCGTCTTGGTGAAGTTACAGACCTACCCCGGTTTAGACCTTTGGACATCGGGCCAATAGGCTACACGGGCCAGAGACAGGACAGTAATTTCCTACCACCAAACATTAGTCTCGCGCAGTTTCTGGTGACCAGAAGCCTATTTGGCCCTTCGTTCAATATTTGGGAGGAGAAGCATTAACGTTTTCGGTTCTCTTGAATTGAACTTTCAGGATTTGTCAAACTTCAAAAATCTTTACTCTTGAAAATCCTAAAGCTACGATTATTTTGGAATGGAGGGGGTACATTTGAATATACATTGTACACGAGTATATATAATAAAAAATATGCAACTTACCTCAGTTCATGCATGGTTCCAGATATAATCTCCTTGGTTGCAAAAAAAGTTAGATATGTGTATGAATTTATATAGCATGTTAAACTCACAACAAAGATTGATGCCCCCTTTTACATCTGATTTACAAATGCCATTATCTCGGGTTCAAATATATGAATGCACTTCCCATGAATTCGAATCTTCGAAACCCCCTTTATGTTGAATTCGACATGTATTCTATTTCGTAGCTAGCAATTTGGAATGTATCCATGCAAGTGACAAATGTATAAAGTGCTTCACACTAACAACATGGAGTGCACTAATTAATGTTTATATATGAATTGCAAAAGCATCCATTGCCTGTATTTTAAACCGCTCTCACTCTATGGATCAATAATATGAAATAAACACATGCACATGCTAGAATTCAATAGAGTATGGGTGTCTGATAGACCGATTTTTGTCCATACGCAATTTGCAAAATTCATCATCTCATCCAAAAATAATAATGCCATTTATATTTTAATTTAATGCGTAGAACCACCTTTTACACGTAGATGCACTATGCCTCGGCCCATTCTCAAAAAGCGTTACATATCTCTCTATCTAACGCATAAGTGCACACTTTATATGCATCAGCATTTCTCTTTCACAGATGCTCACAATCTCTCTCAGGGTGTCAGGGTGTCTCACGCACATGCTCTCTCTATCTCTCTCTCTCTCTCTCTCTTTCTGACTACTATGTACCACTCTTTTCACTAATCTCAGTTGGAAACACTATTTCTCTCACATGCATATATACACACGCACGGTCTCTACTCGCCCTCTATACGCACATATATGTTCCTACGTGTCTCCCGCACTCACATTATCTTTAGGCCTCTGTCGCACACATTGCACCCCCCCGACACACCTCTCTCTTAGTAGTTGGCAGATATGATTTCATCATATCATTCGGTAGGATATCCCTGGCTGTTAGGCTGGATGGTAGTACGAGGCAAAGTTTTACCCTAGTTCGGATCGGACCCTTGCAGTTGAAGAACGAGCCTACTCCTGGTATTGTATATTAGTGATAGGGGTGTGTACGAAGTACACGTGAATACCAGGAATTGTGCGTGTGTGTTTACTATCGACGAACTAGCCACCAAGCTTGTATAACATACTGGGGGCCTAGGGTGACAAATCATATATAGTCGGCTTATCACCAGTGGGGATAGAGTCCTCTGCGACTCTGGTAGCTTCGTGTTGTACGCCGAGTCCTCCACATGGGTCTTCGTATAACACATCTTGATCCAACCTATATGTGGCGCAGGATGGAACCGACCCATGATTCTTCGTATTGACCCACCACAACTAGAAATTATGTGCCCACCACACCACACACGCAATCGGCCACTAAGAAAATAAGCATATACAGTAGTACAACGGTATGTAGCTCACGATACGTCTCCATATTTTGTTGATGACACTGACAGACTTTGCATTTGATGCGTGCTCCGTATTTTTTTGACGACACTTACGGTCATTGTATTTGAAGCGAAAGCACGATATGGTTACTAGACTTCAGAATAAGCTCATCACGGTCACCACATACATTTTGTCGTGCTAACCAACATGTGGTGGGATGGTTAGGAGGACAGTGGTTTCACGAGCCCACCAAGGTTAAAGTCCCGGTGCTCGCATTTATCTTGTGTTAATTTCAGTATTTTCTGGCGATGTAGATTCAGTGGGAGGAGATTTTCCACTCGACTATGAGGCACCTATGGTGACTTCATAAAATCTCAAGATCACATATGCTGGCCCACTCTCTCGAAGGTGCTCATAGGGGTAGGGTTCGCGTGTGTGCGCTTATAGCGGTGAGTGCTTGCGCGTATACATGAGACCTTGCGTGTGTACCGTGTTAAACAAATAAATGTCATGATGAAAGGGACCGAGAAGAGGTGTCTAGAGGGGTGGTGATTAGACACCAAGTACCAAAAGTTGCAGTTTTTAACTTCTTTGAGTTGAGTGGAGTTTAGGCACAAGTTTAACAATCACAACACGTATCAAGCAAGCATGCAAAGAGTATATGAGCAGCGGAAAGTAAAGCATGCAACTTGCAAGAATGTAAGGGGAAGGGTTTGGAGGATTCAAATGCAATTTTGAGACACGGTGATTTTTGAGCCGTGGTTCCGATAGGTGGTGCTATCGTACATCCGCGTTGATGGAGACTTCAACCCACGAAGGGTAATAGTTGCGCGAGTCCACGAAGGGCTCCACCCACGAAGGGTCCACGAAGAAGCAACCTTGTCTATCCCACCATGGCCGTCGCCCACGAATGACTTGCCTCACTAGTGGTAGATCTTTACGAAGTAGGCAATCTCCTTGCCCTTACAAACTCCTTTGTTCAACTCCACAATCTTGTCGGAGGCTCCCAGGTGACACCTAGCCAATCTAGGAGACACCACTCTCCAAGAAGTAACAAATGATGTGTTGATGATGAACTCCTTGCTCTTGTGCTTCAAATGATAGTCTCCCAACACTCAACTCTCTCTCACAGGATTTGGATTTGGTGGAAAGAAGATTTGAGTGGAAAGCAACTTGGGGAAGGCTAGAGATCAAGATTCATATGGTAGGAATGGAATATCTTGTCCTCAACACACGAGTAGGTGGTTCTGTCTCAGAAAATGGATGCTGGAAGTGTAGGTTCGTTGTGATGGCTCTCTCCATGAATGAAGAGGAGGTGGAGGGGTATATATAGCCTCCACACAAAATCTAACCGTTACACACAATTTGCCAAACTCGGTCGGACCGATTTAGCAAATCTAGTGACTGTTAGGATTTTCGGTGGGACCGACATGCAACTCGGTAGGACCGATATGGTTAGGGTTAGGGCATAACGTAATCTCGGTGAGACCGATTACACAAACTCGGTGAGACCGATTTTGGTAATAAGCTAACCAGAGAGTTGGTCAGGCAAACTCGGTGAGACCGAGTACACAAACTCGGTGGGACCGATTTTGGTAATAGGTTAACCAGGGAGTTTGCATTATTATCTCGGTAGTACCGATTACTCAAACTCGGTGGGACCAATTTTGGTAATGGACATACACAGAGAGATCACAATCTCATCTCGGTGAGACCGAGATCCCTATCGGTGAAACCGATTTGCCTAGGGTTTGTGGCAGTGGCTAGGACATGTGAACTCGGTGGCGCCGGGTAGAAAGAATCGGTAGGGCCGAGTTTGACTTTTGGTTTTAGGACATATCTGGATGTGAGAAAGTAGTTGAGGGCTTTGGAGCATATCACTAAGCACTTTGAGCAAGCAAGCCATTAAGCAACACCTCATCCCCTCTTGATAGTATTGGCTTTTCCTATAGACTCAATGTGATCTTGGATCACTAAAATAGAAAATGTAGAGTCTTGATCTTCGAGCTTGAGCCAATCCTTTGTTCTTAGCATCTTGAAGGGGCTCCACATCCTCTAGTCCATGCCACTTCATTGTTGAACTTGTCTGAAACATACTAGGTAAAGTGTTAGTCCAACAAGAGATATGTTGACATTAATTACCAAAATCACCCAGGGAGCACTTGTGCTTTCAATCTCCCCCTTTTTGGTAATTGATGACAACATACATCAAAGCTTTAGATAAAGATATAGAGAATAACAAGTAAAGCTTTGGAAAGACATGTAACATGCATAGGCTCCCCCTACATGTATGCAATCCTGTGAATATGGAATATAGGAGCATGTGAATGCATAAGCATGACAGAGTAGGCAATGTGTTACATGTATCTTGGCTATATGCATCAGAGCAAAAGATGTGAATATGGGAAATGTACCTTCATGCTCATGAGTCCTTCTTGCAAACAATATGTACATCAGCAAGAACTCCTCATACCCATGACTGTGATCCATATACTTACCTTATGGTCTTGAGTTGGCTTAGGATGGAATGAACCTGCGTAAACGAGGTTAGATAACACAGATACACCTACTAGCCAGAGCAAGCAGAAGAAACCACAAGAGTACCAAGACTGGGAGGACATGTAGAGAGTGAGTACTAAGTACCACGTTGAATATAGACATGTCCCCAAAGGTAAAGATGTGAAAGAATTTAAAGAATTTGTTTCCCTCAGATGTGTTGCTCCTCCTGAATCTACCATGGGCTACTTGGAGAAGATTGGGAACAGAAAATCAGAGCTCAAAGAAACAAATGAACAGAGCTAATGCAAATAAGCACATATGAACATGTCTTTCCCCTCAAGAAGACATGTGGTATCTCTCCTCTTGAACACCAAGCATCTGGGATCCTTGAAGATTACTCTCTCCTTGAGTATTATCTCCCCCTAGAGATATCTCTCTCCCCCTGTTGAAGTGATAAGCTTTGATGTGATCTCTCTCTCCCCCTTTGACATCAATTTCCAAGAAGGGACTTCTAGAGTTTGTCGTGAATGGGTTTGGTCCTTGAGTCACAGCACAAAGCACTGATAAAAATGTGATGCTTGTAGAGGACAAGATTCATTGAGTGGAGCTGGATCAAGAGTAATGCAGGAATAAATGGCAAAATGTTTTTCCTGTTGTGAAATCGGTGGCAGCGAGTTGGATGCTTCGGTTGAACCAAATGATTTCGGTTAGACCGAAAGCAAGAAACCGGTGTGACCGAGTTTAACACAGAGAAAACACTTGTCACCTCAGCTCACTAGACAAGTAAGATCTCACAAGGATTTGCAATGAATTGGATGCAGGGAATGCAGAACAAAATAGAAAAGAAAAGAAATAGAGAGGAAATCTAGATGAAGTTTTTCCTTTTGAAAGGGGAAACAAATATGCATGAGACAAATGCAGGAGCACAGAAAAGAACACAAGAGAGCTTCGTCTAGAATTGGTCGGCGACAAAGTCACCTATGTTAGAGTATATTGACTTAGGGGTCAAGTGAGATCACTTGATCATAGGTCATACTCATCGTTTAAGCTCAAAATGGGGTTACCATTTTTCGTTTAAGCATCTTGATGTATTCACATCTTGTCGAGTTGCTTTGACTCATGACTTGGAGTAAAGCTTCTCTAAGATGGAATAACATACCTTGGGTGGTGGTGTTGATCATGTAGTTGAACTTGTGTGGGTTGCTCATGGTTGATGTAGCTCATCAAGAGTTGGGAGCACCACTTGGAATTTGAGTTCATCTAGCTACATGGGTTAGTCTGTGCAAGGAAGAGCACTTGTGTATCCAAAATGACAATCATGAAACTCAACATAGAATTTGTCAAAGGATGTGTTTGAATGGTTTCATGCTTCCTTGTCTTCAACCATCATTGTTTAGAGACTTGGTGATGTAGAGATTGCTCAAGATGTGAGTGAGTCACAATCTCATGTAATTAGATTCATCCAAGTACCTACATGGGTTAGATAACATGCAAGGTGAAAATATATCCAAGATATAAGATTATCATCATAAGAGAAATATTGAGGATTAGTCATAAGCTCATGTCTTGCATGTATCCAATGGAGTTCCTACTCCATGTTTGAAGCATCAACGATGTTCAATTCACCTATTAACCTGCAAAACACTCTCTCATCAAGTGGTTTAGTGAATATATCTGCTAATTGCTTTTCGGTGCGGACATGCCTAAGATTAATGTCACCCTTAGTAACATGATCTCGAATGAAATGATGACGAACTTCAATATGCTTAGTTCGAGAGTGTTGCACGGGATTATGAGCAATCTTGATAGCACGTTCGTTGTCACAAAGTAATGGAACATGTTTCACATATATCCCATAATCTTTAAGAGTTTGGGTCATCCAAAGTAATTGAGCACAACATGAACCAGTGGCAATGTATTCCACTTCGACGGTGGATAATGATATTGAGTTTTGTTTCTTGGAAGACCAAGACACAAGAGATCTACCAAGAAATTGACAAGTACCTGAAGTGGACTTTCTATCAACCTTGTCACCGGCATAGTCCGAGTCGAAGTAGCCAACAAGATCGAAAGAGGCCCTCTTAGGATACCAAATGCCAAAATTTGGTTTCTGGATTAAGTATCTCACTATCCTTTTCATGGCCTTAAGATGACATTCTTTAGGAGCAGCTTGATATCGTGCACACATGCACACACTTAGCATGATATCGGGACGTGAAGCACATAGATATAACAATGAACCAATCATAGAGTGATAAACCTTTTGATCAAAAGGTTCACCATCTTTGGTCAAATCGAGATATCCACTAGTAGGCATGGGTGTAGTCATACCTTTGCATTCTTGCATATTGAACTTCTTGAACAAGTCCTTGGTGTACTTCGTTTGAGAGACAAAGGTACCTTCCTTAGTTTGCTTGATTTGCAAACCAAGAAAGAATTTGAGTTCACTCATCATAGACATCTCAAACTTCTCCGACATTAGCCTCCCAAACTTTTCACTAAAATGAGGGTTAGTAGAACCAAATATAATATCATCAACATAGATTTGGCACACAAATAGTTCTCCATTGACCCTCTTAGTAAAAATAGTAGAATCTATTTTTCCAATTTCAAAGCCTTTTTCGATAAGGAACTTGGTCAAGCATTTATACCATGCTCTAGGAGCTTGTTTAAGACCATAAAGAGCTTTGTGAAGTTTGTAAACATGATCGGGTTTCTTAGGATTAACAAAGCTGGGAGGTTGTTTAACATGAAGTTTCTCCTCTATTTCACCATTTAGAAAAGCACTTTTAATGTCCATTTGGTACAAGGTGGTATCATGGTGATTAGCATAGGCAAGTAAGAAGTGAATGGACTCAAGTCTAGCAACGGGAGCATAAGTCTCACCATAGTCCATACCTTCGACTTGTGTGTAACCTTGGGCGACGAGACATGCTTTGTTGCGAACTACTTGTCCATCTTCATCTTGCTTGTTGCAAAACACCCATTTGGTACCGATGATGTTGTGGTTGTTATCGGGCTTCTCAACCAATGTCCAAACTTGATTTCTCGCAAAGTTGTGTAGCTCTTCATGCATGGCATTTATCCAATCCGGATCTTCCAATGCTTCTTCAACCTTCATAGGTTCAATGCTAGAGATGAATGAATAGTGTTCACAAAAGTTAGCTTAATGAGTTTTAGAGCGAGTGATTCTCCCGGTTTGGATATCATTCTAGATTTGCTCGACGGGATGGTCTTTAGCAATTCTTGCTCGAGCTCGTGAAAGCTTTTGCTCGGGTCTTGGTTGAACATCTTCTTCATCTTGTTCTTCTTCTTGGCCTTCTTCATTGTTGACGTTGTCGTTCTCTTGTCGTGGTGGACAAGGAGGTTGTTGACGTTCGTCGTGGTGCACTTCCTCGTTTTCTTTGTGTGTCCCGCTTGTGGATGCTTCCATATCAACTCTTGGTTCACCTTGTCGTGAGGTAGGAGCTTCCACTTGGACGGACGAGGTACTCTCCTTCATGTCCGTTGGATGAATCATGCCAATAGACAAGTCTTGGATTGCTTCTGAGGGGTCTTTGTCTCCGGTGAGAAGCTCGTATGCCGTCTTACCGAGTATCTTGTGAAGATATAAACGATTTTTTGCATGACAAGCTGTCTCAACCGCTTTCTCCCAAAACTGCTTCGGCGTCTTGTACTCATCAAGCATCGTTCTCGCCATTTTGATGAGTGTCCGGTTCTTCCTCTCAACAACTCCATTTTGTTGAGGTGTGTACGTAGCCGAGAACTCATGTGAAATCCCTTCTTTATCAAGAAAGGTGTCCACATTTGCATTCTTGAACTCCGTTTCGTTGTCGCTGCGAACCTTCTTGATCATTACTTCAAATTGATTTTGGGCCTTCCTAGCGAAGTTTTTGATGATCTTTTGGACCTGCAATTTATCATCGAGAAAGAACACCCACGTAAATCTTGAAAAATCATCAACTATAACTTGACCAAAATAATTTCCACTAAGACTCTTATAGGCGTTGGGACCAAAAAGATCCATGTGAAGTAGCTCGAGTGGCCTCCTTGTGGTCATGATGTTCTTCACGGAATGCCTTCCTCCAACCTGTTTACCTGCTTGACAAGCGCTGCAAAGTCTATCCTTATCAAATGTGACATCGTTAACTCCAAGGATGTGATTTTTCCTTTAATAAGCTTGTCAAGGTTTTGCATACCAACATGGCCTAATCGTTTATGCCATAACCAACCTTTAGAGGATTTAGCAATAAAGCAAGTTCTAGGTTGAGCCTTTTTAGTGAAATCAACAATGTATAGATCACCTCTACGTACACTGGTAAAGACCATTTTATGATTATTTCTATGAAACACTTGGCAATCTACTTCAGTAAATAGGACATTAAAACCGAAATCAGCAAGTCTAGATACTAAAAGTAAGTTGTAGCCAAGAGATTCAACGATGACATTTTTTATGGAGCTATCATGTGATATGGCCACCTTACCCTTTGAGTTCTCACCAAAAGTGACATACTTTCGAGGACCGTCATTTTCAGCAAGCTTAGGAAACATGTCTTCATCTCCGGTCATGTGATCGGTACATCCACTATCAAGAACCCATTCCTTTCCTCCTGCCATATATCCATGAAGATTTGCCATAAGACCAAAGTGTCTCATTGCATCATCAAGATCGAAGTCATTATCATCATCCTCATCATAGTATCCATGTTCAACATCGTCATGTGGTGGATAAAATCCTAGAGAGGGTTAGGGAGTCCCGGACTAGGGGGTGTCCGGATAGCCGAACTATCATCTTCGGTCGGACTCCTGGACTTTGAAGATACAAGACTGAAGACTTCGTCCCTTGTCCGGATGGGACTTTCCTTGGCATGGAAGGCAAGCTTTGAGATACGGATATGTAGATCTCCTACCATTGTAACCGACTCTGTGTAACCCTAACCCTCTTTGGTGCCTATATAAACCGGAGGGTTTTAGTCCGTAGGATGAACAACAATCATACCATAGGCTAGCTTCTAGGGTTTAGCCTCTTTGATCTCATGGTAGATCTACTGTTGTACTACCCATATCATCAATATCAATCAAGCAGGAGTAGTGTTTTACCTCCATCGAGAGGGCCCGAACCTGGGTAAAAACATCGTGTCCCTTGTCTCCTGTTACCATCCGCCTAGACGCACAGTTCGGGACCCCCTACCGGAGATCCGCCGGTCTTGACACCGACATTGGTGCTTTCATTGAGAGTTCCTCTGTGTTGTCATCTTTAGGCCCGATGGCTCCTCCGATCATCAACAACGATGCGGTCCAGGGCGAGACTTTTCTCCCCGGACAGATCCTCGTATTCGGCGGCTTTGCACTACGGGCCAATTCGCTTGGCCATCTGGAGCAGATTGAAAGCTATGCCCCTGGCCATCAGGTCAGATTTGGAAGTTTGAACTATACGGCTCACGTTCGCGGAGACTTGATCTTCGACGGGTTCGAGCCATAGCCAAGCGCTCCGCATTGTCACGAGGGGCATGATTTAGCTCCGCTGCCAGACAGTGCCCTGGAGGCCGTGCAAATGTCCGCTCCGACCCTTCGCTCGGAGCCGACTGCGCTGATCGAGGATGGGTGGTTGGACACCACCTCGGGGGCTGCTATCTCTACGGCGATTGAGCCAAACACCAACCCTGTCCTTTGCGAAGCTCCTCCAAGGTGCCGGAGTCCTCTCCAGACTCCGAACCTTCCGCGCCCCTGCCAATCAAATACAATTGGGCGCCGATCATGGAGTTCACTGCCGCGGACATCTTTCAGCACTCGCCCTTTGGCGATATCCTGAATTCGCTAAAGTTTCTCTCTTTATCAGGAGAGTTGAGGGAGTCCTATACTAGGGGGTGTCCGGATAGCCGAACTATCATCATCGGCCGGACTCCAAGACTATGAAGATACAAGATTGAAGACTTCGTCCCGTGTCCGGATGGGACTTTCCTTGGCGTGGAAGGCAAGCTTGGCGATACGGATATGTAGATGTCCTACCGTTGTAACCGACCCTGTGTAACCCTAGCCCTCTCCGGTGTCTATATAAACCGGAGGGTTTTAGTCCGTAGGACAGAACAACAACAACAATCATACCATAGGCTAGCTTCTAGGGTTTAGCCGCCTTGATCTCGTGGTAGATCCACTCTTGTACTACCCATATCATCAATATCAATCAAGCAGGAGTAGGGTTTTACCTCCATCGAGAGGGCCCGAACCTGGGTAAAAACATCGTGTCCCTTGTCTCCTGTTACCATCCGCCTAGACGCACAGTTCGGGACCCCCTACTCGAGATCCGCCGGTTTTGGCACCGACATTGGTGCTTTCATTGAGAGTTCCTCTGTGTCGTCACTGATAGGCTTAATCGATCCTTCGATCATCAACAACGACGTGGTCCAGGGTGAGACTTTTCTCCCCGGACAGATCTTCGTATTCGGCGGCTTTGCACTGCGGGCCAATTCGCTTGGCCATCTGGAGCAGATTGAAAGCTACGCCCCTGGCCATCAGGTCAGATTTGGAAGTCTGAACTTCACGCTGACATCCGCGGAGACTTGATCTTCGATGGATTCGAGCCACAGCCGAGCGCGTCGCCTTGACCGCGATGGGCATGACTTAGCTCTGCTGCGGACAAGTGCCACTCGAGGCCGCACGAGTCGCTCCGATCCTCAATTCGGAGCCGGCTGCCCAGATCGAGGACGGGAGGCTAGACACCGCCTCGGGGGATGCTACCTCTACGGCGATGGAGCCGAATACTGACCTTGTCCCTTGTGAAGCTCGTGACTCCGAGGTGTCGGACTCCGAATCCAATTGGGCGCCGATCATGGAGTTCACCGCTGCAGACATCTTTCAACACTCACCTTTTGGCGACATCCTGAATTCACTAATGTATCTCTTGTTATCAGGAGAGCCCTGGCCGAACTGCGGTCAGGATGGTTGGTATGCAGACGACGAAGAAATTCAAAACCCACCCACCACCCACTTTGTAGCCACTGTCGACGATCTAACCGACATGCTAGACTACGACTCCGAAGACATCGACGGTATGGACGACGATGCCAGAGACGACCAAGAACCAACGCCTACGGGACACTGGAAAACCACCTCGTCATACGACATATACATGGTCGACATCCCAAAGGATGGGAATGGCGAGGAAGCAGCGGAGGAAGACTCCTCCAAAAAACAGCCCAAGCACCGGCGTTAGCGGCGCTGCTCTAAATCCCGCCACAGCAAGAATGGAGATTCCGGCACCAGAGATAATAACACCCCAGAGAGTGCCGAAGACAACCCGCTCCAGCAAGATTCAGCACAGGAGGACGGAGAAGCCATCCCTCATGAGAGAGCGGCAGGCGAAGAGGTAGAGGATGATAATTACATGCCTCCCTCCGGAGACGAGGCAAGCCTCGACGACGACGAATTTGTCGTGCCTGAGGATCCCGTCGAACAAGAGCGTTTTAATCGCAGGCTTATGGCCACGGCAAACAGCCTCAAGAAAAAGCAGCAACATCTTAAAGCTGATCAAGATCTACTAGCTGACAGATGGACTGAAGTGCTTGCGGATGAAGAGCATGAACTCGAACGCCCCTCCAAAAGCTACCCCAAACGCAAGCTGCTCCCCCGATTAGAGGAGGAGGCATATAAACCTGCATCACCAGCGCACAATACGGCTGACCGACCACCTCGTGGCTGCGACAGAGAGGCCTCTAGGCCCTCCACCAGAACCGTACCCTGGCACCGCTCGAAAAGTACGAAGCCATGGGGGAATGCACCGGACTTGCGAGACATATTGGAGGATAAGGCAAGACAATCAGGATCGATCTACGGATCACATGGGCGCCCCACGATGCGCAACGTCGACCGTCGCGCCGGATACGGCAACTCCGGCCGGGCCAAACACAGTAGACAAAGCTCGATTGAGCTATGTCGTGATATAGCCCAATATAGAGGCGCCGCACACCCACTATGCTTCACATATGAATTAATGGATCATCTAATCCCCGAAGGGTTCAAACCCATGAACATTGAATCCTACGATGGCACAACAGACCCCGCGGTTTGGATCGAAGACTATCTCCTTCATATCCACATGGCCCGCAGTGACGATCTTCACGCCATCAAATATCTCCCACTCAAACTTAAAGGACCAGCTTGGCATTGGCTTAACAGCTTGCCAGCAGAATCAATTGGGTGTTGGGAGGACCTAGAAGCCGCATTTCTTGACAACTTCCAGGGCACATATGTGCGACCCCCAGATGTCGATGACCTAAGCCACATAATTCAGCAGCCGATTTAATCGGCGCACAATTACGGACACGGTTCTTAACAAAGAAAAATCAAATCATCGACTGTCCGGATGCAGAGGCCCTCGCAGCCTTCAAGCATATCATCCGCGATGAGTGGCTTGCCTGGCACCTAGGACAGGAAAAGCCGAAATCCATGGCAGCCCTCACTTCACTCATGACCCGCTTCTGCGCGGGAGAGGACAGCTGGCTAGCCCGCAGTAACAACCTCAGCAAAAATTCTGGCAGTCCGGATACCAAGGACTGCAATGGTAGGTCGCGTTGCAACAAGAACAAACGCCGCGTTAACGGCGATAACACTGAGGATACGACAGTCAACGCCGGATTCAGAGGCTCCAAACCCGGTCAGCGGAAAAAGCCATTCAAAAGAACTACTCTGGGTCCGTCCAATTTCGACCGAATACTCGACCGCTCTTGCCAGATACACGGCACCCCCGAAAAGCCAGCTAATCACACCAACAGGGATTGTTGGGTATTCAAGCAGGCAGGCAAGTTAATTGTCGAAAACAATGATAGGGGGCTGCACAGTGATGATGAGGAAGAGACCCGGCCGCCGAACAATAGAGGACAGAAGGGTTTCCCCCCACAAGTGCGGACGGTGAACATGATATACGCAACCCACATACCCAAGAGGGAGCAGAAGCGTGCACTCAGGGACGTATACGCGATAAAGCCAGTCGCCCCGAAGTTCAACCCATGGTCCTCCTGCACGATCACCTTTGATCGAAGGGAGCACCCCACCAGTATCCGCCATGGCGGATTCGCCGCATTGGTTTTAGACCCAATCATTGATGGATTTCACCTCACTAGAGTCCTCATGGACGGCGGCAGCAGCCTGAACCTGCTTTATCAGGATACAGTGCGCAAGATGGTCATAGACCCCTCAAGGATTTAACCCACAAAGACGACCTTCAAAGGCGTCATACCAGGTGTAGAGGCCAATTGTACAGTCTCAGTCACACTTGAAGTGGTCTTCGGATCCCCGGATAACTTCCAAATCGAGGAGTTAATCTTCTACATAGTTCCGTTCCGCAGCGGCTATCATGCTCTGCTCGGACGGACCGCGTTTGCAAAGTTCAACGCGGTGCCGCACTATGCAAACCTCAAGCTCAAGATGCCAGGCCCTCGAGGAGTCATCACGGTCAACGGAAACACTGAACGCTCCCTCCGAACGGAGGAACACACAGCACCTCTCGCGGCAGAAGTACAGAGCAGCCTCTTAAGGCAATTCTCGGGTCCGGCCGTTAAGCGGCCGGATACAGCTAAACGAGCCCAGAGTAACCTACAACAAGACCACCTGGCACGTTCCGAGCACGCGTAGCAATGCGGCCCCATCCCCTGCCCTTGCAAAATTGCAAGACTGATCCTTCGCATACATCATTACGCTCTGGAGATACCATGGGCATAGGGGGAGGGGCACGACCACGACAGGCCCAGAGTGCGGCTCAACCACACCAGGGGCTCCCAAGTGTGTCATCTTTTTTTTCTTTTTTTTCTTACCCACATGACTCCGTTCACCAGAGGACCTGTCCGGCAGTAGATCTGCCGAACTCACGATGCAATAGCCAGGGAAGGAGAAAAGCTACGACGAGTATCCAGGTGGTCTCCATGTTGAGCATTATACCTGTTTCATACACCATTCCGCAGCCTACCCCTGGAGGGGGACATGTTTAATAGTCACATCCCTTGCTTACCGCACTCTTTGTATCGTTCTGCATACATGGCAGTATTTCTTGAATAAACAATGCATTGCTTTTTGCTTATAATTGCATTTCTTTCTTATACATATGTTCATTTATGACATGTTGCATCCGTACACTTTGGTACGGCTAAATACACCAGGGGCTTAAGTTCCCCACATTACGGTGTGATAAGTCCGAACACTTTCACAAGTGCGGCACCCTGAACTTATAGCATTATATGCATCGGCTCCGAATCATGTCTTGGGTCAATAGTTGGGTTTGCCCGCTCCCATGATTTGGTACCTTACGCCCGCTGTATCGGCTAAGGTAGCACTGGGAGAACCACTGCGATTGCGCCCCAGTTGAGCTGGGCGAGCGCCTCAGTGGAGAAAGCTAAAACTGACCGTCACGATAAGGCGAGAGCTGGTCACTGTTCAAGAGGTGCTTTCGAGTCCCTAAAGACTTATGTCGCTTAGAGCGAGGAACCGGCTATGTCCGGCCCAGGCGTGGATAGCACCCCGAATTCGGCCTTCCGAACACTAGGGGCTTCGCCAAAATTTAAAATTATAGAATTCTATGGCTAATTGAGTGTTCAGGCACTATAAGTCCGGTTGCCTTGTTCGTTCTGTTGAGCGCCTCCCTAGATGGACCCAAAAATGGGAACAAGAGCGCTCAAGTTTATCCCGAACACCCCAGCACTCATTGCATGGGGGCTGAAGCCGACGACTTGCCATCTCTCAGATTTGATAAACGGCCGAACAGAAGGTAATATTTTAAATTAACAAGCGTTGCTTAGCGCATATGAACAAAGTTTTCAGCGCACAGGATAACAAAATGCGAGTCTACTCAAATACTACATCTTTGGATCACTCACCCGCAATCATGCGGGCACCCTTCAGGACAATCTTATAATACATTTCGGGCATGCGATACTCCTTGCCAGTCGGTGGTGCGTCCGTCACAAGCTTCTCAGCGTCCATCCTGCCCCAAAGGCACCTTTGCATCGGCAAGGGCCTGACGGGCACCTTCAATGCAAAGGAGTGCCCGACGACTTCAACCTGTGGACACGATTCACTAGCCGCCGCACCAGCCGGAAGTAGCTCCTGTGCATGGCCTCCTTGGGCCGAGCCAAACTATGAGGCCCTTCATGGCCTGTTCAGCCACCTTGTGGAGCTCGACCAGCCGCTTCACCGGGTCGCTAAGGCACTGGATGTCCGCCTCAAGATATTGAGACCAAGACCTTCTCCGTCGAGCTCCCCTCCTCGGCCCGGTAGAATGCGGCAGCATCGGACACGCTGCAGGGAAGATCTGTGAAGGCTCCTGGAGAGCTCCGAATTCGGGTAAGTAATAGGTAATTCACATTCACATGCTTGCTTTGCATGAAAAATGCCTTACCCGCCGCTATCTTCTTCAACGCCTAGATTTCCTGGAGGGCCTTGTGGGCTTCGGCCTTAGCGGCTTTGGCACTCTCAAGAGCCGATGCAATCTCGGACTCTCGAGTCTTTGAGTCGTGCACCAAACTCTCATGTTTTGCACGAGAGCCTGGAGCTCTTGCTGCACCTCCGCCACCCGCGCCTCCTTCTTCTCTCGCTCGGCTCGCTCCGCGGCCGCATTGCGTTCAGCCGTGGACACCGCCTCCTTCAGGGTCGCCACCTCGTTCGCGGCCCCTGGAGTACCCACATTATCCTAGTTATTTCTCCTGCAACCAAATCCTTTTCTGTAAGGTACAACTTTAATACGGTGTTACTCACCTTCCTTGTCCTCGAGACTCTGCTTCAAAGCATTGACCTCCGCAGTCAGTGCGGCAAAGGTCAGTAGCGCAGCCTGCAAACCCATATTGACATATTTTTTAGACTCCTGCCTATATCTTTTTAGATCCTCAGTCCGGCTTTTCTTTCTGAACACCAAACTGAGCATCAGAGGCTACTGTCTATGTGGTATTATACTACACATCTTAAAATTCTTACCTCAAAGCCTGTTAGAAGGCTGCTGCATGCTTCGGTCAGCCCGCTCTTGGCGAGCCGAATCTTCTGAATCACCGCACTCATGACAGTGTGGTGTTCTTCTTCGATGGAAGCGCCGTTGAGCGCCTCCAGTAAGTTATCCGGCGCCTCCGGTTGGACGAAGGCCGCCGGTATCACAGTCTTGCCCATCTTACGAAGGGGCGCCACGGACTCGGAACCACCGCAGTTCCGGCGCGAGTCCGTGCAAAGTCCGGAGGCTGCCCCACGGCACCTCCGGGCCTCCTCCTCCTGGCGGGTCCTTCCGGGATCCCACCTCGACATCGCTGCTGTCACGGGGTGGAGGCGGTCGAAGAGAATCCATATCCGACGCGTGCCCAAGGACCCGCCGACGAAGCGGGAAGATTGTCCTTGGGCGGACTACAGGTTGTATGCGGCATTAGAAAGACACCGTGTGGCAAAAAGAAAAATTATAAATCATCTAGGAGTCCGGATACTTACGATCTCGCCAGGGGCTTGGCCCTTGAGGGCCACTCCTCGTCGCCGTCGCCGATGTTGGAGGAACAGTCCGGGGGAAGGGTCGTTCCCTTCTTGGACCCTTCGGCCTCCCTCGTCGGGGAGGCCTTCCTTTTCTTCTCTCCCCCTGCTGGGGGAGAGGCCTCTTTCTTCTCATCCCCGTCCTCGTGGGAGGAGTCCGCCTCGGAGTCATCGGACGATGAGTCCGATACCACCTGACGCCGGGAACTCCTTCGGGTGCCCATGGCCTTCTTCTTGGCCTTCTTCTCCGGCAGCAAGTAAAGTGTCAGGACCAGCAGCCCCGTCAAACGGGTGTCCGCTGGGTCTTCTGGGAGGGGAGCGGACAGTTAACCTGTCCAGACGTCTTCTGTCAGTCCTGTTAAAGGTATTGGGAGTTTAGATCCCGCATAGAGTCAAACTACGAAGAGCAAGTGTCCCATAAAGGACAACATAGCTTACCTCGCCAGCCGGACGCTGCGTGCTGAATCCGCGATCTTCGGTAGCGGATGTGGGAGCTTCGGCGCCCTTGAACAACACCCTCCAGGCAGCTTCGTACGTAGTGTCGAAGAGCCCACTCAAAGTCAGGTGCTGTGCCGGATCAAACTCTCACAAATTGAAGCCCCGTTGCTGGCAGGGGAGAATCTGGCGGAAGAGCATGACCTGGATCACTTTGACAAGCTTGAGCTACTTGTTCACTAGGGTCTGGAGACAGGGATGGAGTCCGGTCAGATCTTCCGAACTACCCCATAGCAAGCCCTTCTCTTTCCAGGAGGTGAGCTGCATGGGGATGCCAGATCTGAATTCGGGGGCCGCTGCCCATTTAGGGTCACGCGGCTCGGTGATGTAGAACCACCCCGATTGCCACCCTTTGATGGATTCCACGAAGGCACCCTCAAGCCAAGTGACGTTGGGCATTTTGCCCACCATGGCGCCTCCGCACTCCGCTTGGCTGCCCTTCACAACCTTCGGCTTGACATTGAAGGTCTTTAGCCACAAGCAAGTGGGGCTGGATGCAGAGGAAGGCCTCGCACACGACGATAAATGCCGAGATATTGAGGATGAAATTTGGGGCCAGATCGTGGAAATCCAGGCCGTATTAGTACATAATCCCCCGGACAAAGGGGTGGAGTGGGAAGCCCAGTCCGCGGAGGAAGTGGGGAAGGAATACGACCATCTCATGGGGCCTGGGGTGGGGATGAGCTGCCCCTCGTCGGGGAGCCGATGTGCGATGTCGCTAGACAGATATTCGGCGCTGCGCAGCTTCTCAATGTGCCCCTCCGTAACGGAGGAGGCCATCCACTTGCCTCTCGCTCCGGACATGGCTGGAGAAGGTCGAGGTGAGATGTGCGGACTTGAGCGCTGGAGCTCGAGTGCGCGGAGATGGATAAGCAAAGGAGGAAGAAGGCGTAGGTAAAAGAGGTGGATCCTTATCCCCTTATATATGGGCGGACGAAAACTATGCGTTCCCACCGTCCTGGTAAAACTCGCTTATCTCCCAAGCGCCACAATCAATGGCGCGGTTGGGTTACCCACGTCCGTATTGATGGGAATTCCGGAATAAGGGGAACATGATCTCTGCTTCGACAAGACGTGCCAAGGAAACTGCTTCGCTAAATGCGCTGAGGTGGCATAATAAAAATGATTCGAGTAAAGGCTTGGTAGTGGTGTGACGTCACGCCACAAAATACGTCAGCAGATAGAATTTGTGTAAATATTATTCTCTCTAAGGTGGTATGTGGAATTTATTTTATAGAGCCGGACACTATCCTGGTGTTCACAATCTTCTATGAATTATTCGGAGGAGGAACCCGCCTTGCAATGCTGAAGACAATATGCGCGCCGGACTCGTCATCATTGAAGCCTGGTTCAGGGGCTACTGAGGGAGTCCTGGACTAGGGGGTGTCCGGATAGCCGAACTATCATCATCGGCCGGACTCCAAGACTATGAAGGTACAAGATTGAAGACTCCGTCCCGTGTCTGGATGGGACTTTCCTTGGCGTGGAAGGCAAGCTTGGCGATACGGATATGTAGATCTCCTACCATTGTAACCGACTATGTGTAACCCTAGCCCTCTCCGGTGTCTATATAAACCGGAGGGTTTTAGTTCGTAGGACAGAACAACAACAACAATCATACCATAGGCTAGCTTCTACGGTTTAGCCTCCTTGATCTCGTGGTAGATCCACTCTTGTACTACCCATATCATCAATATCAATCAAGCAGGAGTAGGGTTTTACCTCCATTGAGAGGGCCCGAACCTGGGTAAAAACATCGTGTCCCTTGTCTCCTGTTACCATCCGCCTAGACGCACAGTTCGGGACCCCCTACCCGAGATCCGCCGGTTTTGGCACCGACATGAGCCCTGGTCGGATTATGGTCAGAATTGTTGGGATGCGGACGACGAAGAAATTCAAAGCCCACCCACCACCCACTTCGTAACCACTGTCGATGACTTAACCGACATGCTCGACTTCGACTCCCAAGACTTCAATGGTATGGACGACGATGCAAGAGATGACCAAGAACCAGCGCCTACAGGGTACCGGAAGGCCACCTTGTCATACGACATATACATGGTGGACATCCCAAATGATGGGAATGGCGATGGAACAATGGAGGATGACCCCTCCAAGAAACAGCCTAAGCGCCGGCGTCAGCGGCGCTGCTCTAAACCCCGCCACAGCAAAAACGGAGATTCCGGCACCGGAGACTATAACACCCCGGACAGTGCCAAAGACAACCCCCTCCAGCAGGATTCAGCGCAGGAGGATGGAGAAGCCAGCCCTCATGAGAGAGCGGCAGACAGAGAGGTAGAGGACGATAATTACATGCCTCCCTCTAAAGACAAGGCAAGCCTCGACGACGACGAATTTGTCGTGCCTGAGGATCCTGTCGAACGAGAGCGTTTCAAACGAAGGCTTATGGCCACGGCAAGCAGCCTCAAGAAAAAGCAGCAACAGCTTAGAGCTGACCAGGACTTGCTAGCCGACGGATGGACTGAAGTCCTCGCGGCCGAAGAGTATGAACTCAAACGTCCCTCCAAGAACTACCCAAAATGCAGGCTCCTACCCCGATTAGCGGAGGAAGCACCTAAACATACATCACCAGCGCATGATACGGCCGACCGGCCACCTCGTGGCCGCGACAGAGAGGCCTCTCGGCCCTCCACTCAAGCCGCACCTCGGCGCCGCTCAAAAAATACCAAGGCGCGGGGAAATTCGCCAGACCTGTGGGATATATTGGAGGACAAGGCAAGACAAACAAGATCGATCTATGGATCGTGTGGGCGCACCATGATGCGTGATGATAACTGTCACGCCGGATATCGCAATTCCGGCCGGGCCGAACACAGTAGACAAAGCTCATTTGAGCTACGTCGTGATATAGCCCAATACAGGGGCGCCGCACACCCACTATGCTTCACAGACGAAGTGATGGATCATCAAATCCCTGAGGGTTTCAAACCCGTAAACATTGAATCATATGATGGCACAACAGATCCTGCGGTCTGGATCGAGGACTATCTCCTTCATATTCACATGGCCCGCGGTGACGGTCTACACGCCATCAAATACCTCCCACTCAAGGTTAAAGGACCAGCTCGGCATTGGCTTAACAGCTTGCCAGCAGAGTCAATTGGTTGTTGGGAAGTCCTGGAAGCCGCATTCCTCGACAACTTCTCGCGCACCTATGTGCGACCACCAGACGCCGATGACCTAAGCCACATAATTCAGCAGCCAGAAGAATCGGCCAGACAATTCTGGACACGGTTCCTAACCAAGAAAAATCAAATTGTCGACTGTCCGGATGAGGCCCTTGCAGCCTTCAAACATAACATCCGCAACGAGTGGCTTGCCCGGCACCTAGGACAGGAAAAGCCGAAATCCATGGCAGCCCTCACATCACTCATGACCCGCTTCTGCGCGGGAGAGGATAGCTGGCTAACTCGTAGTAACAATATGACCAAGAGCCCTGGTAATTAGGATACCAAGGACAACAACGGCAGGTCGCGTCGCACCAAGCACAAGCGCCGCATTAATGGCGACAATGCTAAAGATACGGCAGTCAATGCCGGATTCAGAGGCTCTAAACCAGGTCAGCGAAAAAAGCCATTTAAAAGAAATACTCCGGGCCCGTCCAATTTGGACCGAATACTGATCGCTGTGCGGATACACGGCACTTCAAAAACCAGCCAATGACACCAACAGGGATTGTTGGGTGTTCAAGCAGGCAGGCAAGCTAACTGCCGAAAACAATGACAAGGGGCTACATAGCGATGACGAGGAGGACCCTGGCCGCCGAACAATAGGGGACAGAAGGGCTTTCCCCAACAAGTGCGGACGGTGAACATGATATACGCAACCCACATACCCAAAAGGGAGCGGAAGCGTGCACTAAGGGACGTATATGCGATGGAGCCAGTCGCCCCAAAGTTCAACCCGTGGTCCTCTTGCCCGATCACTTTTGATCAAAGGGACCACCCCACTAGCATCCGCCATGGCGGATTCTCCGCATTGTTTCTAGACCCAATCGTTGACGGATTTCATCTCACTAGAGTCCTGATGGACGGCGGCAACAGCCTGAACCTGCTTTATCAGGATACAGTGCGCAAGATGGGCATAGACCGCTCAAGGATTAAACCCACAAAGACGACCTTCAAAAGTGTCATACCAGTGTAGAGGCCAACCATGCAGCTCGCTTACACTTGAAGTGGTCTTCGGATCCCCGGGTAACTTCTGAAGCGAGGAGTTAATCTTCGACATATTCCCGTTCCGCAGCGGCTATCACGCACTGCTCGGACGAACCACATTTGCAAAGTTCAATGCGGTGCCACACTACTCATACCTCAAGCTCAAGATACCAAGCCCTCGAAGAGTCATTACGGTCAACGGAAACACCGAATGGTCTCTCCAAACGGAGGAGCATACGGCAGCCCTCGCGGCACAAGTACAAAGCAGCCTCTTAAGGAAATTCTCGAGTCCGGCTATTAAACGGCCGGACACCGTCAAGCGCGCCCGGAGTAACCTACAACAAGACCGGCTGGCACGTTCCGAGCACGCGTAGCAATGCGGCCCCAACCCTAGCCCTCGCGAAATTGCGAAACCATTACTACGCGTACATAATTACGCTATGGAAATACCATGAGCATAGGGGGAGGGGCACGACCACGGCAGGCCCAGAATGCGGCTCAACCGCACCAGGGGCTCCAAATTGTGTCATTCTTCTTTTTTTTCTTACTTTCAGGACTCCTTTCTCGAGAAGCCCTGTCCAGCAGTAGAGCCGCCGAACGCACGACGCAACAGCCAAGGAAACAGAAAGCTACGTCGAATGTACAGGTGGTCTCTATAACCACCAGTATACTTGTTTTACATATAATCCCGCAGCTCGCTTCTGGAGGGGACATGTCAAATAGTCCCTTCCCTTGCTTATCGCACTATTTGTATCATTCTGCTTTTACCGCAGCTTTCTTGAATAAACAATGCATAGCTTTTGCCTATTATTGCATTCCTTTTTTTATATATATGTTCACTTATAACATGTTGCATCCGTACGCTTTGGTATGGCCAAATACACCAGGGGCTTAAGTACCCCAAAATATGGTGTGATAAGTCCGAACACTTTCACAAGTGTGGCACCCCATACTTATAGCATTATATGCATCAGCTCCGAATCATGTCTTGGGTCAATAGTTGGTTTTGCCCGGCTCCCATGTTTTGGTACCTTACGTTTCGTTATATCGGCTAAGGTAGCGCTGGGAGAACCACTGCGATTGTGCCCCGGTTGAGCTGGGTTGAGCACCTCAGTGGAGAAAGCTAAAACTGACCGTCATGATAGGGTGAGAGCCGGTCGCTATTCGAGAGGTTTTCGAGTCCCTAAAGACTTATACCGCTTAGAGCGAGGAGTTGGCTTTGTCCGACCCAGGCGTGGAGTGTTCAAGAATTATAGTCCGGTTGCCTTGTTCTTTGCGTTGAGCGCCTCCCTCGAAGGACCCAAGAATGGGAAAAGAGCGCTCAAGTTTATCCCGAACACCCCAGCACTCGTGGCATGGGGGCAGAAGCCAACAACTCGCCATCTCTCAATTTTAATAAACGGCCGCACAGAAGGTAATATTTTAAATTCACAAGCGTTGCTTAGCGCATATGAACAAGTTTTCAAGCGTACAGGATAACAAATGCGAGTTTACTCAAAAATTACATCTTTGGAGCATTCGTCCGCTATAAGGCGGGCACCCTTCAGGACGCCCGCATAATACATCTCGGGCGTGCGATACTCCCTGCCTAGCGGTGGAGCGTCCGCCACAAGCTTCTCAGCGTCCATCTTGCCCCAGTGCACTTTAGCACGGGCAAGGGCCCTACGGGCACCTTCGATACAAACGGAGCACTTGACGACTTCAATCCATGGACAGGCGTCCACCAGCCGCCTAACCAACCCGAAGTAGCTCCTAGGCATGGCTCCTTTAGGCCACAGCCGAACTACGAGGCCCTTCATGGCCTGTTCGGCCACCTTATGGAGCTCAACCAGCTGCTTCAGCTGGTCGTTCATGGGCATCTGGTGTCCGCCTCAAAGATACCGAGACCGAACACCTTCTCCGCCGAGCTCCCTCCTTGGCCCGGTAGAATGCGGCAGCGTCGGACACATCAAGGGCAGATCTGCCTCCTGGAGAGCTCCGGATTCGGGTAAGTAACAAGTAATTCACTTTCACATGCTTGCTTTGCATGAAGAATGTCTTACCCGCCGCTATCTTTTTATTGCCTCAATTTCGGAGGGCTTTTTGGCTTCGCCTTAGCGGCTTTATGCCTCAAGAGCCGAGGCGAGCTCGACTCTCGTGTTTTGAGTCACGCCCAAACTCGTGTTTTCCACGAGAGCCTGGAGCTCTTGCCGCACCTCCGCCACCCGCGCCTACTGCTTCTCTCGCTCGGTGCATTCCGCGGCCGCATTGCTTTCGGCCTGAGATACCGCTTCCTTCAGGGTTACCACCTCGTTTGTGGCCCCTGCAATTCTCACGTTATTCCTGTTATTTTTTGCAACCACATCTTTTATATACTTCCATAAGGTATTACTTACCTTCCTTGTCCTTGAGCTGCTTCTTGGCAAGGCCGAGCTCGTTCTCGGACTGCTCGAGGCTCCGCTTCAATGCATTGACCTCCGCAGTCAGTGCGGCAGAGGTCAGCAACGCAGCCTACATTCCCATATTGACATGCTTATGTTAGACTCCTGCGTATATCTCTTTAGATCCTCAGTTCGGCTTTTCTTTCCGAACACCAAACTGAACATCAGGGGCTACTGTCTATGCAGTAATATTTCTACATATCTTAAATACATACCTCAAAGCCTGTTAGAAGGCTGGCACACGCTTCAGTCAGCCCGCTCTTAGCGGACTGAACTTTCCGGATCACCACACTCATAATAGTGCTATGCTCCTCGTCGATGGAGGCGCCATTAAGCGCCTCCAGCAAATTATCCGGTGCCTCCGGTTGGACGGAGGTCACCGGTGTCGCAGTCTCGCCCTTCTTACGAAGGGGCCGCCTGCTGGACTCTAGAGCCACTGAAGGTTCCAGTGCGGAGTCCGGCCCAGGGCCAAACTAAGAACCCTTCAGGGTCTGATCCCCCTTGTGCCCGAAGTCCGGGAGGTTGCCTTGCGGCACCTCCGGGACCTCCTCCTCCTGGCTAGGCCCCTTTTGGGACCCCACCTCGGCGTCATCTGCAGCGCGAGGAGAGGAGAAGGCCGAAAGTGAAGTGCTATTCACGTCCGACGAAGCCAGGGAGCCGCTCGTTGAAGTGTCGAGCCCGTCCTTGGGCGGGCTATAGGGTTATATTTGACGTTAGGAGATTCTACGCGACAAACGAAACGCCATGAATTATTCTGGTATCCGGACACATACGATGTCGCCAGGGGCTTAGTCCTCGGTGGACACTCCTCTTTGCCGTTGTCGGCGTTGGTGGAGTAGTCCGGAGGGTGGATCCTTCCTTTCTCGGACCCTTCGGCCTCCCCCGTTGGGGCGGCCTTCCTTTTGTTCTCTCCCCCCGCTAGGGGAGAGGCCTCTTCTTCCTCCTCCTCGCCTTCGCGGGAGGAGTCCGCCTCGTAGTCGTCGGACGATGAGTCCTACAACACCTGGCGTCGGGAACTCTTTCAAGCTCTCGTGGCCTTCTTCTTGGCCTTCTTGGCCTTCTTCTCCGGCACCACGTAAGACGCCGGAGCCAGCAGCCCCATTAATTGGGCGTCCGTTGGGTCTTCTGGCAAGGGAGCCGGACAGTTAACCTGCCCGGACGCCTTTTGCCAGTGCTCACAAAGGTAAAGGGAGTTTAGATCCCGTGATAGAGTCAAACTATGAAAACAAGTGTCCTCAGAAGGGTAAAATAGCTTACCTCGCCGCTTGACATCGCAAGCTAAATCCGCGATCTTCGAAGCGGATGCGTGAGCTCGGCGCCTTTGAATAAGACCTTCCTGCATCTTCGTATGTAGTATCGAAGAGCCTGCTCAAGGTTTGGTGCTGTGCCGGATCAAATTCTTACGAATTAGAGGCCCGTTGTTGACACGGGATGATCCGGCGGATGAGCATGACCTGGACTACGTTTGTGACGCCCCCGATTCAATCGTACACTAATCATGCACGCGAACGTGTACGATCAAGACCAGGGACTCACGGGAAGATATCACAACACAACTCTAAAAACATAAGTAAGTCATACAAGCATCATAATACAAGCCAGGGGCCTCGAGGGCTCGAATACAAGTGTAACACCCCAAAAATTTTACCAGGTTTTAGTTATTAAAATTTTGCCAAGAGTTTAAAATTTTTGCCTGCAAGAATATATCTGTGGATTTGTCGGTGTACTAAGGTAGGGGTACCTCAGTACCCCAACTTGTGCACGGGCAGCCGCAGCTTCCCGTGGCAGGGTTTTACCACGTGCTTGCCGGAGACCTTCCTGCGCCATGTTAAGCCATTCAAGACCAAACATACAAGATAGAAGATCAAGACCCCGGCAAGCGGAGCTTGCCGGGAAGGCCATTTCAGGCTCAAGATTACATCACTTACGCAAGGCCCCGGCGAGAGGAGCTCGTCGGGAAGACTAGAGGATTACGTCATAGAAGACACGCCTCGGCGCTGCATGCGTCTCGGCGAGGGCCCGGGAGCGGCAGTTACAGAGTCTGCAAGCTCCCTGCCCGAAGATCAAGCCCCGCAAGGCGGTTGCCGGAGGAGCGCCAGCAGTGTCTCGCTTCCAGCCATCCGCCCACGCCGCCTGGGCCTTTCCAGAACGCTGGCGGATGGTCAGGCAGCCTGGGGACACGGTGGCATTTCACGGTGGTGGATCCATCGCCGCGGCAGACGGAGACGCAAGGGCGGAGCTTTTGGGTCGACGGCGACGGCATTAAATGCCCTTGTCCCCTCTCACAAAAGTAGGTAGAAACCACTGCTCATGCAATCGAAGCTTCACTGCTCTCCAAGACTGCTCCAACTACCACCTCTTTACCTTTTTACCCCTTCCTCCCACGCTGACACCTGGCCGGTGACCCTTGCACTATAAAAGGAGGCCCATGCACAATGTAGGGGGTTTTTCGTTCGGCAGCCTCGCCAGCTCGACTCATTCGACACCACAACGCCACCATACGCCATTCTCTTGAGCAAGATCCAATACAACACAAGCAGCAGAGGGGTTTTATCTCCCGAGAGCCCCGGTTGGGTAAAAGGCCCCGCCTGCGTTTCGCTCGATCTGCTTTCTCAGGCCTCCTCCGCCTCGCACCAAGACTTCACGAGGGGCCCCGGCCCCATAGGTGCCGCCAAGGGCAGGGATCCTCCCGCATCTTTGGCGCCAGTAGGGGCGCCGAGGTTGTGCGGACCTGATCCGGCGCTCGCTGGGCGCGATCGCTATCAACCTCTCCACTTTCATCACCAACTTCACAACAACCACGCCATGGCCCTCAAGAAGAAGCTTCGAGGTTGAGGTCTGCTCGCGTTTCTTCCGCCACCACCGGAGCTAACGGGCGGCGGAGACGCCGACGGAAGGGTGGTCGCCGCCGAAGACACCCGGGCGCCACTCAGATCCAAGGACGGACGGTGACCGTGCCCGGTCTCCGTGGACCCGCTGGCCCATCTTCAGCGACGACGACCCAGCAGCGCCATACCACGGGAGGTGGTATCCGCCGCCGGGACAAGGACAAGCCGGGGCTCGCGGATGCTCTGTGCCAACATCCGGACGCGAGCAAAGCGAAGGCGCCGGGCAGGATCTCGCCTTCTAACACCGCAGAGTCCGAGCCGCCCCGCCTCGCACCGCCGCTTCCCGCTTCCTCGCCACTCCGCAGAAGCGCCAGAAGGGCACAACTGCTCGATTTCTTCGCGGCGGATAAGGCCAAGACCGGAGGGCTACCATCAAGAGCTCGTCGCCGCCAATAACGACCACAGCACAGCCGGCGACTCGCGCCGCGCAAGCCGAGAAGACGGCGGCCAACGGCGACAAGGCCGCCGGGTGCAACATCGCGCACTCCCGCCGCAGAAGCAAAAGACGCCGCCCCGCTGGGAACAACGCCGACGACGGCTCCACGGCGCTGCCGACCCGGGCTCGCCGATCAACGCCAGTCTCGACGATCGGGCGATAAGAAGACGCCGACCACGACGAGCGCCGCCGAGAAACTCGCGACAATCAGATCGAGAGCTGAACGCTGTCGACGCCAGACGCTACCGGGTGAACTAGGTGACTTGTCAGACGCTGCAGTTGTCCTGCGCTCACCCGCGAAAGCCGCGGCGCGCCCAAAGGCTCCAAAGATGAAGAACTTCAAGCCCGACGCATTGCAGAAGTACGACGGCAAGACGCACCCTCGAGTTCTCGCTGTTCACACCATCGCGTGCAAAGCACGGAGGGCGCGACGACAAGATTCTCGGCGACCATTTCCCGCCGTGCTTAAGCCGAACGCTCGCTTGGCTTATGCACTTGCCGGAAGGCTCTATTTCTCTTGGGCCGACTCTTGCTATCAGTTTGTTGGCGCCTTCACCGGGCGCCACAAACCCCACGGCCAGAGAGTGATCTCCACATTCGCCCGTATGAAGGGGAATCCTCGCGCAAGTATATCCAACGCTTCAGCCGTGCAGCACAACATCTCGATGTCCACCCTCGCCATGTTATCGCTGCTCCACCGAACGCGCGAACCGCCGCGATGCGTGAAGAAATGGCGGCGACCAAGATTCGATGTCACGAGCTCTATGCTCGCCGACAAGTGTGCATCGCTGAGGAGGGGAGGAGACTCGGGAGGATGTCTGGCGCAGAGAAAGCGATAGCGACGATAACGCCTGCAAACAAGAGCCGGGCGGAACAACCGAAGGAAGAACAAGAAAGATGTGCTTGCCGCTGAGAAGCCCGGCAAGGAGGCTCCCGCCAAGCAAACACAGGTTGCTTCCGCAAGGAACCTGCCTCAGAGCGGCAGCCGACAAGCAGGGCGGCCGGCTAAGCAATATCGCAAAATCCACCGCACTAAGGGCCACGATCTCACCAATCGCAGCGTGTCGAGTACCTCGCCGAGCAGCGTAAAGCTGAGTACGAGAGGCGCGACAAGGAGAAGGCCCAAGGTGGCGGAGGAGAATCGAGCAAGAAGCGGCCGCTCAATGGCCGGGAGGACGCCGCGACAAGGCCAAACAGCGGCAAGGTGATCGACTTCCCGGGCCGCGACAAGGATGACGAAGACGACGATGAAGACATGGAAGATGAGGATGACAGGAGCAGGAGTTCCAAGGCCACGGAGGTCCTCAGGCGGCCGATGGCGGCTCCTTCGCACACCTCCCACCGCCAGCTAAAGCAAAGGTGCGTGAGGTGAACGCAGCAGAGCCGCCCATGGAGTCGCCAAGCAGTTCTCAAATGGTCCAGACGCCCATCATTTTTGATCTTGAGGACCACCCTGACCGCACCACCGCGGGTCGGGTGCTCGCCGATGTTGGTCTCACCCACCATCCGCAACCTCAAGGTCACCAAAATGTTGGTTGACGGCGGGCCGGGCTGAACTTGATCTCCTCTCGCTGTGATCGAGAAGCTCCAAATTCCAGATGGCGAAGCTCAAGAGACCGGTTCTTTCCAAGGAATCAACCCGGACGGAGTAAGCCCAAGGAAAGATCACTCGCCGGTGACCTTTGGCGGGAGCTCAATTTCAGGATCGAGCGATCACTTTCGACGCCGCCGATATTCCTTTGCCATACAATGGAATACTCGGCCGCCCTGCTCTCTCGCCAAGTTCATGGCAGCTTCCCACTATGCTTACAACGATTAAGATGCCGGGCCGATAAGCGCCATCACTATTCACGGCGACAAGAAGGATGCGCTTATCTGCACCGACAAGATCTACCGATGCGCAGCCGCGTCGACAAGAATACGCTTGCCGCTGAAGCTCCCGGGAAAGAAGGCGAAGACCAAGTCCGCAAGCGCCTGGGCCCACTCCGCAACCGCACTCTTCGAGTGCGCGCGCTGCCGAGGACGCACCATCGAGCTCCACCGCAAGAGTAAAAGGGGATGGCCGCCCACCGCAACCAAGAAGGTGCCCGCCAAGGAGGACGGCACTGTGGTACCTTCACCATCGGTGCCACGCTGACAAAGAAATAGGAAAGCGCCGCTGCTGTTTTCCCGCGGGCGTAATGTCGATGTGTTTGCATGGCAACCGTCCGACATCCCCGTGTTCCTGTGAAAGTGATTGAGCACAAGCTTGCCGTTTGCCCTCATGCACGGCCCATCAAGCAAAAAGTGAGGAAGCAAGCCGTGGAGCGCCAAGAATTCATCAGCGAAGAAATCAAGAAGCTAGAGGCAGCAGGCCTAGTTAGAGGCGTGATCCATCCGACGTGGTTAGCAAACCCAGTCGTCGTGCGCAAGGCTAACGGGAAATGGAGGCTATGTATAGACTTCACCGATGTGAATAAAGCATGCCCCAAGGATCCATTCCCTTGCCGCCAAGATTGACCAGATTGTTGACTCCACCGCCGGTGAGCTACTCGCTTTCTTGATGTATACTCAGGCTATGTATGCAAGCTCCGATCAGCGGTGTCCCGCCAGATACTCGCTTTCCTCCGCTATGCCCTTTCTTCCGGTGCCTCGCCCCGGCAGCGCCACTTCTTGTCATGCTTCCGCCGCGATTCCGGAATCCTGGAGTGCCTCAACGAGGTGACCCCGGCGAGCTGCCGAGGAAGCCGCAGAGTTCGCAGATCTCCGCCTCCGCTCGGCCGGACGCTCATGCCTCCCGCCTCGGGCGGGCAGCCGACCTTCCTCGCCAGGCTGCAGCGCCTCTTCGCCCGAGAGGCTATGTATGCAAGCTCCTCGATCAGTGGTGTCCCGCAGATGCTCCTTGACGTTATTCTTGTTCTTCGCCACCTCCTCTAGGTTGTCGAAGAAGCCGAGGATATCTGATGGATTGGGCGAATCCACGAGCTGCCCACGCCGCAAGTAATCACACGCGGGCATCATGGCGCAGAGGCTATCCCGGCTGTGCTGCAGAGGGGCACCACCCCGGGAGATCTGAACCACTCGATGGGCCGGGTCATACTTGAAGAGTTCCCGACCATCCCCCTCAGCCCAGCGCCGTGAAGTTGAAGTTCAACCCGGGCGCAGCCTCATTATATCCCCAGCGCCAGCATTCCCAGCCGGCCTTTTCCTGTCCCGGAGAGGGGCAATGCGACGGCGGAGGAAATCTGCGCTTACTGCGACGACAGCCCGCGAACCGGAGACGAAGAACTGGATGAGGGCGATGTTGAGCTTAACATCGTCCAATCCAGCTCGCTTCCGCCTCTCGCCACAAGACGATATGCGCAGCGCGGCGCGGTGAAGGGCTGTGGCTCGCCCTCAACGATCCAGCACTAACCAAGACGCCACTTTTCCCACTTGCCGCGAGCTCTCCCGCAAGTACGACTTCTTCAGATTCTGCACGGAAAACCCAAGAAATTCCTCCGGAGAGGGGGGGCGCCGCCTCTGCCCTAGGAGTGAAGAAGTGCCTAAACAGCGCCACATTTGGTCAGTATCCTTATGAAATTTTCAAGACATGTAGCGAAAACCGCCATTGTGAGGATGGCGCTGGGGGTGAAGTCAAGAAGGTGGAAGCCATATGTGTTCATGATATCGCAGAAGAAATCGGAGAAGGAGGGCAAAGGCCGAATGAAAGAAAGCTGCAAGAAGTAGTACCCGCCGGGTAGCTGTCCTTGGTGGCGGCCGGATGAGCTCTGGTCCGGATGCGCCTGTCTTCTTGGCCTGTAACAGGTAGTACTTGTTCCAGAGTTCCCAAGACGCCGAGCCGCCGGGCGCTGAAGACGACGTTTCTGCCTCCAAGAAGAAGGCTGCCAGCCGCCGCTTGCTCAGATTTCTCCCTCTTGGTCTTCTCCGCCTTCCCCTTCCCCTTCCCGGTCTTCGGGGCCATGGCGGAGGCGGCGAGGGAAGGAGGGCGAAGAGTACGGCGGCGCCGCAGATGCGCAAGAGACGGCGGAGGAGATGTCGAGGCGGAGCACAAAGGGGATCTCTGGGGGAGGAGGAAGATGCAATGAAAGCGGGAGGGAACCGCCTCGCTTCTCTGCTTTATGGGGAAGTGGGGCGCCCCGCTTCTCCCATTAAAGAGCGTGGCACGCCCCATCCCACGACGCCGCAATCGACACGCGCCGCTATGGGGAGGGGGATGCTGCCGGCGCGAAGTGGGTTCGGCGCGGCCAGGCCGCGGTGCCTGCAGACGCTTTTGGGCCTGCCCAACAGCGCTGCACCGTGTGGCCCAGTTCGGGGCTCTGCCGGTAGAGCTAAGGTAGGGGTACCTCAAGACTTCAACTTGTGCATCGGCAGCGCAGCTTCCCGTGGCAGGGTTTTACCACGGCTTGCCGGAGACCTTCCCGCGCCATGTTAAGCCATTCAAGACCAAACATACAAGACAGAAGATTAAGACCTGCAAGCGGAGCTTGCCGGAAGGCCATTTCAGTGCTCAAGATTACATCACTTACGCAAGGCCCCGGCGAGAGGAGCTCGTCCCGAGGACTAGAGGATTACGCCATAGAAGACACGCCGGGCGCTGCATGCGCTTTGGCGAGGGCCCGGGAGCGGCAGTTACAGAGCCCGCAAGCCCCTGCCCGCAAGATCAAGCCCCGCAAGGCGGTTGCCGGAGGAGCGCCAGGTGCTCAAGGCCCAGCCATCCGCCCACGCCCGCCTGGGCCTTCCAGAACGCTGGCGGATGGTCAGCAGCCCGGGGACACGGTGGCATTTCACGGTGGTGGATCCATCGCCGCGGCGACGGAGACGCAAGGGCGGAGCTTTGGGGTCGACGGCGACGGGCATTAAATGCCCTTGTCCCTCTCACAAAAGTAGGTAGAAACCATCGCTCATGCAATCGTAGCTTCACTGCTCCCGCACTGCTCCAACTACCACCCTTTTACCTTTTTACCCTTCCTCCCACGCTGACACCGCCGGTGACCCTTGCACTATAAAAGGAGGCCCATGCACAACGAGGGGGTTTTTCGTTCGGCAGCTCGCCGGGCCGACTCATTCGACGCCACAACGCCACCATACGCCATTCTCTTGAGCAAGATCAAATACAACACAAGCAGCAGAGGGGTTTTATCTCTCCGAGAGCCCCGGCTGGGTAAAAGGCCCCGCCTCAAGGCTCGCCTCGATCTGCCTCTCAGGCCTCCTCCGCCTCGCAGACCAAGACTTCACGAGGGGCCCTGGCCCCATAGGTGCCAAGCGCGGGTGGATCCTCCCGCAGGATTTCAAAACTTTTCTTTTAACATTAAGGAATTTTTCCAAGTGGATCCTTCCAAAACATATTGGACTTATTTTCCTCTCATTTAAAAACATCTTTCAATCAGAGATTTAATTATTAAATTATTTCACTTGAGCTTTATTCCATAAAATGACTTTCTTTAAGTTTTGGAGCTCTTTTTGAACTGCAACCAATTGATAGATTTATCTAAAAATCCAACCAAAATTTGGAGATGTCATGTGATGTTTTTAAATCACTTTTATACAAAAATATCTTTTATTCTTGAAATATTTTGAGTGCTACACATGTTTTTCTTCTCTGGTTCAGAGAGCAATTTTACACTACAACCTATTTAAATATTTCTTTAAAACTTCTACCAAAATTAGGGGAGGTCAGTAGGAGCATATTATTCCAGTTTGTGCAAAAACCCATTTATGTTCTTTGAAAAATTTAAGTGAAACAACCTTTTTTCCATTCTGGTCCAATTTGAGGATTTGTAGAGCAACCACCATTTTAGTTGATCCTATATCCATGATTCCATTTTCTACTGGTATTCCCCCTTGCCAAACCCTTAAGTCCAGGGGAGTGGACCCATTGGATGATTCTGTCTGCTTGCAAAAATGCCATTTGCTTTCTGTCCAAAATTGAAGTTTTGCAAAACTTGCACTAGCAAGTTTCTCCTTTCTGCAAACTAACTTCACCACCCCCTCTTTCATCCACAGAGACACTGATCTGGACATTTTGGCCACTCCAAGAATAGCCTAGGTGCCTTTGGCATTTTGACAAACACCTAGAGTGGATGGACTAAATTGGCATGATCTCAAGTCTACACTATGAACTTGACCACATGACCAAACCAACTTGTCCCTTGAGTTTCCCTCTATCTCTAACCTAGCTCTGTTGATTGCCAGCCTCACCTGTGACCTGTAGCATGCCATAGCATTTCGTCGAGCACCTTCAAGCAAGGTTTCAGGCACGCCCAGCGCTGCTTTGCACGCAGCGCGCTGGTCGCCACACACGCCCGCCCTTACTCGCCTACAGAGCTGCATCCTCGACCATCCGCCAGCAGAATGCGCCAAGCCACCTCGGCGCGCCTACAGCCACCGACAGAGCTTTTACGGCACACCGGCGGTCAGCAGCCGCGCCGCTGTTTCGGCGCCGCCTAAGCCACCCCTGCTCGCCACTGCCCCTAGCACAGCCCGAGCTCATCCACAAGGGTGTCGCTTAGCTCTCGCCGCCGCCACGACGCCCTGCGGCTACAGAAAGACGGTCGCCGACGAGCTTATCCACGGCCGCCGCGGAACCGCCTTGCCTCGACTATATAAGGAGCCCGAGCTCGTCTCCGCACGCAGGCAACCTCAGTACACTCCCCTAGGACCCCTTGAGGCAGCCAATCGAACCGGGGAGGTCATCTTCCCCAGCTCCGGCAACTACGGCCGCCGCCACTGCCTCGTTCATTCCGGTGCCACCAGGGCCTCTCCCTCCCATTTCTCTTCGCCAAGATCATCTCCTTCCTTCCAGGAATCCAACCCCCTACTTGATTTTGATCGGGAACCACTTTCGCCCCAAAACCACTTCTCCATGGAAGCTTCCTCCGCCGCAGAGCTCGCCGCCGGCAGCTCATTCCGTCCCCATCACTCCCTCTACCACCGGAGGAACCGCCTCACCGCGTGGCGGATCCATCCCCACCTCGGGCCCGCGAGAGTAACTGTCACGGGCGACGATCGCGGAGCCTTTCGCTTCGCCGGGCAAGAGGAAGGAGGAGGACGACTAGTCAGACCTGACAAGTGGGCCACCTAGGACCCACTGTCAGTGACCCACTCCGCTGGTCCATGTGTTTAAGTGAAAGCGTAAAACCCCAAGTAAGTAACCCTACTTAGAAAGCGTATTTCTGCCGAAACGTTTTCTTTTCTGTTTTATTATTAAAAACAGATTTTGACCAAATCTTTGACTGGTTATATCTTTTTAAATATAACTCCAAATTGACTGATTCTTTTTCCTACCTCTCTCAAATTTCACCTAGTTTATTTTAAGATTTATTTGAAAAAATTTCAGAACAACTTTTGGTGCTGTTTTTATTTTGTGTGTTAATTCTTTTATATTGCAAAAATAGGATTTTTGAAGAGAGGAGAAATGTTTCAAGTTTTGGAGTGCACCGTGCCTTTCCACACATTGAAGGCAAGCATTCTGAACCCCGGCATAATATTTTTGGTGTGTTCGTTGACACGTTTATAACACCACCTCATTTCGAAGGACTTGTTATTTCATGTGATATGATCATTTGCATGGATGCATATTGGTGATTTCCATGCTGTTGGAAATGAGTATACTTGTGATGGTAATCATCCTCATATGTCTTGCATGCATACCGAAAGGAATCCGGAAAGCCTCCGCCTTGGGTAGGCGTGAGCTTGTCGCCGGTCTCCTGACGGGTATATCCGTATGGCATGGTAAGATATAATGAGTGTTGATTGTATTGGTTGAAATATGTTTGTTATACATGTCATGCAGGAAACTATAAACCTCCCGAGTCGATCTGTAGATTGAGTCTTGTTCCAAAGAACCCCACACTTGTTTCAGGATACCACTTGTCCCTCGCCATGTAGGGTACGGTTCAAGAATTTGTCAACCCTTTCTAGCACACACCGCATGTAGGGGCCGGATGAGGGTACCGTGACATGGATTAAAGCTAGTCATCCGTCAGGGGCATGGGTGTTTCCGGTTGGGACCGAGAGGAGGCCACCCTTAGAGTGTGCGATATAAATTTGATCCCATGCTACGCGAGGTTGTAGCCTCCCACTTAGAGTTTGCTTGACAGTGTCGTGGGTGATTCCGCACACGTAGGTTAAGCCGGTGTGTGCAAGTCGTGTGTTTTCATTTAAAAGACCGTAAGCGAATTAGTCCCGGCGGGCTAAAGGAACTGCTACTCATGGGTAAAGAGTACACCTCCGCAGAGATTAAACCTATTCAATAGCCGTGTCCATGGTTATGGATTACACCGACGGGTCAAGTGTCGGTCTTAGTGTCGGTCTTCGGAGGTGAAGCTGTTAACCAGAACTGGAACACCATGGACTGTGAGTTGTGACTAATGATGATTATGATTATTATTATCGTTGACTAATCCTGTGATATTATTGTTATTATCGAGTATCTCTGGGATGGTTCTACCTCCGGGATATTCACTATGATTGTTTATTTTAAAAGCCCTTTATGTGGTGTCGCCGACGCCCGATCGTGGCATTTATTTTAGAAGCCCTTTATGTGGTGTCGCCGACGCCCGATCGTGGCATTTATTTTAAAAGCCCTTTATGTGGTGTCGCCAGACGCCCGATCGTGGCATTTATTTTAAAAGCCCTTTATGTGGTGTCGCCGACGCCCGATCGTGGCATTTATTTTAAAAGACCTTTATGTGGTGTCGCCACACGCCCGATCGTGGCATTTCTTTTAAAGCCCTTTATGTGGTGTCGCCGACGCCCGATCGTGGCATTTCTTTAAAAGCCCTTTATGTGGTGTCGCCGACGCCTCGATCGTGGCATGCTTGTTATTTATTTCATAATTTTTAATACTTCTATGGCATTGCATATTCATACATTAGAGTTATATTTATCTTTGTGACTGACGTCATGAGCATAAAATATTGTCAGCACATCATTGTTATATTATACATGTGCTCAAAATGTTTGCGAGTACATTCAAAGTACTCACTGGCTTGTCCCTGGCTATTGTCTTGGCCATATTTTCTTGCACGAAAAGGAGCGACGCGATGACAGCCCCGGAACCTAAGCAATGGAGATAGCAGCCTCGTGAAGATAGGAGTTAACCTGGTCATCTGTTCCTGTGGGAAATGGAGTCCCATAGACACTGATGATCCATAAACCGCTTCCGCCATCAACCTCTAGAAACCGTTTGTTGTACTCACAGGCCAGAATGGTCTTGTACCACATATTTTGTATTTTGCTTGGAATTTCTGTATCAAGTTGGAGCCTCATCAGCTAACAGTAATCCTGGGGCTGATGAGCACGACGGTCCTTTCTGGAAATTTATTACCCGGAAAACCGGTCGTGACAACAAGTGCTCGATCATAGACGAGTCAGCGGAAGCAACAATATCTGAGTACAGACATATGTTAAACAAGTTTGCCTTAAGAAGGCTAGCACAAACTGGGATACAGATCGAAAGAGGCGCAGGCCTCCTACCTGGGATCCTCCTAACTACTCCTGGTTGTCTTCAGCGGGCTGCACATAGTAGTAGGCACCTCCGATGTAGTAGGAGTCGACGTCGATGGTGGCGTCTGGCTCCTGGACTCCAGCATCTAGTTGCGACAACCAGAAAGAAAGAAAGGGGGAAAAGGGGGGAGAAAGCAAACGTGAGTACTCATCCAAAGTACTCGCAAGCAAGGAGCTACACTACTTATGCATGGGTATATGTGTAAGGAGGCAATATTGGTGGACTGAACTGCAGAATGCCAGAATAAGAGGGGGATACCTAGTCCTATCGAGGACTATGCTTCTGGCAGCCTCCGTCTTGCAGCATGTAGAAGAGAGTAGATTGAAGTCCTCCAAGTAGCATCTCCAAGTAATATCTCCAGTAGCATCTCATAGCATAATCCTACCCAGCAATCCTCTCCTCGTCACCCTGTAGAAAAGCGATCACCGGGTTGTCTGTGGAACTTGTCTGGGTGTGTTTTATTAAGTATCCGGTTCTAGTTGTCATAAGGTCAAGGTACAACTCCGGTCGCCCTTTACCGAGGGCACAGCTATTCAATAGATAAACTTCCGCAGGGTGCACCACATAACCCAACACGCTTGATCCCATTTGGCCGACACACTTTTCGAGGTCATGCCCGCCGCTGAAGATCAACACGCCGCAGCCCCACCTAGGCATAACAGATGTGCCCAGACGCCGGTTCAAACTCTAAGCGCCAGAGGTTCCGCCCATCGCCTCAAAGACACCTGCAAGACGCTATGTAACGCGCCGAAAGCGTAACTAGCCCCTTAATACAAGAGCAGGCTTATGTTCCAATCCGGCGCGGCGCCACTCGGGCCACAAGCGCCACGAAATGCTTCGGCCGATACCACGACGCCGATACCCATAACTACTCCCGCAGAGATGGTTAGTGCGTGATAGACCAAATGGCCGACTCGATCAAATACCCAGATCTCGTTAAGCTGCTAAGTATCCGCGAACGCCGAACAGGCCAGTGCCCACTGCCTCCTAGGTGGTCTCAACTCTGCCCTGCCGCTCCGCCACAATGTAACAATGGGGTCGCTGGAACCCATGCCCACCTCTACCGGGATGGAGCCACCGCCCTTTCAAATTTCCACATCGAATCACTTATGGGTACTCTACGAAATGACCCGACTTTAGTCACCATCTCAGATAGTATGTATGTATAGTATATACCCGTGATCACCTCCCAAGTGATCACAGCCGATAGTATAGCAAGGCGCATCGACAAGAGTGTAGGGCCAATGATGATAAACTAGCATACTATACTAAGCATTTAGGATTGCGGGTAAGGTATCAATGATCAGAGTAACAATGACAAGCTATGCAATGTAATAGGAGTAACCGAACAAGAATATGCTACACTACTCTAATGCAAGCAGATAGAGAAGAATAGGCGATATCTCGTGATCAAGGGGGGGCTTGCCTGTTGCTCAGACAAGAAGGAGCGGTCGCCGGTGACGAGTCGACCACAGGGCATCAAAGATCGCCACGGGTCACCAAGAGAAGAGGGGGAGAAACAGAAATACATAGCAAGCAAGGGCATAACAGACAACAAGCAGAGCTAGACGGTTCTAACGCTGTATGAGGTGATATCATGGTGGGGGAAACATCCGGAAAGTATCCTCGGTGTTTCGTGTTATCGGACAGATGATCCAGAGGTGAAATGTTGCAGGTTCACTATGCTAGGGACGCGTGGCGGACGAACGGGCTGCGTGTCTGGATTCGTCTCGTCGTTCTGAGCAACTTTCATGTTGAAAATAATTTAATCCGAGTTACGGATTAAAACATATGATTTTTCTAAAGATTTTATTTATTTCTGGAATTTAATTAATTATTTTAATTAATTCGAAAAATAGATTAATGACATCAGCATGATGTCATGCGGACATCAGCAGTCAACGGAGTTGACTTGGTCAACTTGACCAGTGGGTCCAATGGGACCCACCTGTCATTCACTTATTAGGTTAATTAGAGATTAGTTAATTTAATCACTATTTAATTAACCTAACTAGTTAATTAAATTAATTAAACTAAATTAATTAACTTAATTAATTCATTAGATAATTAATTAATTAATAACTAATTTTATTAAATCATTTTTATCTTTATTTATTATTTTTATTTTTACATATACTTTTTTTTAAAAAAATCGTTCGGGGGGGCGTTTGACATAGGCCCAGATGGTTTTAGCGGCACCGGCAAGTAGTTACGGGCGCCCGGGCATGCGGGCGCTGCTGACGCCCGATAGGACGCCACAGGGAGGAGCGCACGGCGAGAGAGATTGGGCTCGCGGTGGCCGGCGACGGCGGACGTCCACGGCAAGGCGATGAACGGCGGCACAGGGCAGCGAGGGCGAAGGGTGACTTGCGCGAGCGCTCGGCGCCCGAGCGTTAGTCGGCGTGGCCACCAGAGGGCTGCCGCGGTGGCCGGGCGACGGTGTTGGGCTGTGAGCGGAAGGGGAGCGGCGGGCGACGGATCCGGCGGGGGGTGGTGGTCGGGCCACGGCAAAGTGAAAAGCCCGGAAGGAGAAGCACTGGGTGCGGTTCGGCGCGCATTTACACGCTGGCGAGACGAGGCCGCGGTGAGCACAGGCGGCGCGCGTATAGGGCGATGGTCAGGGGCGTGCGCTGGGTGCGGTGACCGCGATGACGGACGAGGAGAGGGGGAACTCACAAGGGAATTAGGGCACGGGCAGCAGGCTCGGGGAAGCTTGGGGAGGCCGACGGGGACGAGCGATGGAGTGGAGTAAGGACGGCGAGGTGGCGGTGTCCTGGCGTGGGGCGGCGAGCTCCGGTCGGCGGCACGGTCCTGGCGGTGATGGATGGCAACGGGGCGCAGCGTCGGGGTCGAGGCGATGGGGGAGCAGGGCGCCAAGGCCGCGCTGTGGGCGCGCTGGTCAAGCCCCGATCAAGAAGGGATCGGGGAGGGGGAAGTGTGGGGGAGGGGTTAGGGTTTCACGCCTGTGGGTTATGGGGAGGCCGATTGGGCCAAGGGGGAGCTGGGCCGGCCTGGCAGGTCGTGGGTTTAGTTGGGCGGTGGCCTGGGTCAATGAGCCCGGGGTTTTTTTTTTTTTTTATTATTAGTTTTCTGTTTTAATTCATTTAGAAGTATTTAGGCAATTTATAAAAATGTGTTTACTGCACTATAATTACCTATGCCATTTTTGGCACAGCCCGAACATTTTAGTTTAATTTTTAAAACTTTCGCTGCTTGATTGATTTAGGATTTAAATTTGAAACGGTTTCAATTAACCCAAGATTAACTACAAAGGACAGGGGTGACGGTCATCATTAGTAGGGGATTACCGTAGCTTGATTATGCGAAGGCCACAATTCTCCTCTGATTACAAGAAATCTCGCCCCGAGATTTAAGAGGGAGTAGGGGAAGTTCTCGTTACGAATTTCAAACGTGTCTTCTCGGTCTTGGTCAGCTCTTCTTGAAGAGGTTCATCCATGGCGCTGATGTTCTTCATTTCTCTCGCATCAATGCAGCATGAGGAAGCTGTCGCCCTTCCTTTGGGAACTCCATCGCATTTACAGAGGAGTAAAGGATGGGTATACCGAAGAATGGAATTTCTGCATGGTTGCTTATCCGTAGATAATCATTAGGGAACGTGGCGAAAAGTAACTCTCGAATTGAAATTTACGAAATTATCGAGAGCAAGGTAAGGAGGTATCATGGGAAGTTTCGAGCGAAAGCAGCAACCGCTCGATGCCCGAACAGGCTTGAAAGGGGCTCAAAGCAATCGACTAAGTATTGCGTCCGCAACAGATTTGGTGATCTCTCGTATGCTCGTGAATTACATACGAGGCCACACGCGAGGAAGAACCTTGGGAACAGGGGTGCAGGAGAGTCAAGTTTCGATCCTGTGGAACTCAGGTTATGGGCCCACCATGTGGTCTAAAGGTAGGAAGGGGGGGCTGACATCTTGCACGGTCACAATAGCAAGGCATGCCGAGGGTAGCCTGTTAGTTATGTCGGCAACAACATCGATACCAAGGGCGTAGGGACGAAGAAAACCATTTTCCCGCCGCTGAACGGGCGGACCAATAGGCAAGGTTCCTGCTCATCGGTATTTTGGAAATGTCATCAACAATAGTAACAGGTTTTGCCGATGTAATTGCGCACCGAGGTGTTTACATAAGCAGTGAATCATTACTTCTTAGATTATATAGATCACAAGAGAGGTCAAACAAACCAATGGAAAGGAAAAGTGATTATCAGGTTTAAACAGAACAATGGAAAGGAAAATGTGTCTAAACACATATTTCAAGGGTATATCCTTACCAAGGACAAGTAGAGAATGATATCCTTGACATGATATAAGGTAGAAAAGCCTCTAGGTGAGGGGAGAGAAATTTTCACGACATTATCCATACATTGGTGTTTGGATAATTGAGCAGGAAACATTTAGCATTGGGCTTCAAATGTCCTTGTTGAAAAGCGGAGTACCACGAACATGCTTCGAGATAGCAATGCATGGTGCTTCAATCAAGGGGCAGACTTTAGAAACACAAATGATCCATCAGGGGCAACTTATAAAATAGGTCTTACAATTTCCTCCGGGAAGAATGGTTATCCTTGCAAAAGAAATTATAATGATAGGTCCTCCAGCAGGGGCGGGGGTGCTAGGCATGACATCATGTTACCGGGTCATAAAAGGACCAACATCATAACTACTGGAAAAGTTGTCCCAACCATTATATCTGACCGAGATTCAGATCCGATTGGTGTCATGATACCTCAGACTCAGGATGTCCGAGAGAAAAAAAAGGTGCAACAAAAATCGATGAAATGACATTGCAAGATTCTCAGGAAATGAACTATGAAGTAATATCCATTAACAAGAGTTCATCATTAACCCAAGGAGTGGACAAGGAGGTGGCTGATGAACTCCGCGACAATTCATCAAAATTTCCAAAGGATGGATTTCCACAATTATGTGAACAAGGAGATAACAATTGTTAGATCAAAATGATATATTGATGTATGCTCGAGGGAAACATACACAATTAACATTGGTTGAGAGGTGCGCCCGAAATATGGGTTGGGTTGCACGAGCAATGTCAGAATGGTGATTCAATAATCAATAGTCTAACAATGAACGGTCAACATTAACTTCAAAGCAATAGGGTTGCTAGAAGTGCGAATCCAAACAGCATCATTCACTTGTTGGTACCTGGTCGGGATCAACACAAGGACCAAGAAAATGGTGATGGTGAGAAGTATCACTATACCAAGAATCCTTAAGAGGTGGTGAAATTCTACCGGCATTCTTGACATAAGGATGGTAATACTCCAAGGTAAAGAAGAACAATGCTGGGTAGCAAGGAATTCAAGGTATAACACTAAACACTAACAAGTTTGTGTTGGAGGAAGGCAATAAGTGGCTGATGATAACACAACTCATCGAGGGCAAGGATGGTATTTCTCATCACGAATTGAATTGATATCTTGGAAAAGCTCGGAATACTGATGATGATCACGACACATTTGTCGAGAGATTTCACGAAGATGTAATCGATCGACAAAGACATCAACTCAAAGGAATGATGAAGCAAGAGGTTATGGGAACCACAGTTACGACACAAACTCGAACTCAAGCTTGTTGTTTAAGGTGAAAGGGTATGACGAGGAAAATCGACGTAAGCTTAGCTATTGTCGCAATTTGGTGCTCCAAGAATAAGGACCAGGTAGGACAGTTAGAATCATCACGACAATGATATAGCCAAACAGGCTAGGAAAGTACAAACTCGTACTTATAGAAGCTATCAAGAGTTTTTTTGAACCATAGTGCGGACTTGGTTCAGCTTATCGTGTCTTTGAGTGTTTAATAACCAGAGCCCGTGAAAATTGGAATCAAGGAAGGTAGCACTTGATGAAGAACTCATAAGAAGTTATGCGCCCATGATAATCTCGAGATATCAGGGGGTTAATACTCGACAACGAATCCAAGTAGAGGTTGGACTGAGGTATTAATCCGCAGAAGACAATTGTTTAAACTTGCCCGAGAAATGGGAACAAAGAAGAACAATATGGTCGAACCACGATTGAAAAAGGCCATATCCTAGATATAAGACGAACTTATACCAAAGGAATAATTAATTTAAGAGAAGCTTTAATGATAAGATCTACATCGTGTCCATGGGCATGAACGCAAGGTTCAAGGTCGACTCCCACTTCGTCAATGTATAACCTTCCATTCACTTCCCGCTTTGATAAAGGCATTAGTGTTGAAAGCTTTACCTGGTGAAATACCAGATGAGCATGACTCGTGAAAACTTCCGAGTTCACACATATTAAGGAAGGCATAGGTTCAACCCGTCAGGCTATAATGGAAACATATACCACAAGCTTGATAGTAGAGCATGGTTGACAAAAGGAGAGGATACCATTTACCAAAGGCAATGTATCAGGTAAAGAACTCATAAGAATTTTGGTTGTGAAGGACACTGTCGGATAATAACCCGGCAATGGGTATGGCGGTCCACAACAGGGTTGATGTGAGTATCGGTACTCAATCAGAGGAAGAAAGAATGCAAATGCATCGGATTATAGAACATCAGAATAATTTGATGCTTAGATAACAAATGAATTATGATTTCCAAAACGAAGGATCAGAAGCAGACGCTCTGATCATAGATGGATAACCGAATAGACATAGGGGGTTACAATCAACGGCAACTTGATTGGTCGAGACCCAACTCAGGTTTAAAAATGGCGTCTGAGCCGGAAGGATGAATTCTAGGATCTGATTGAGGATTGCAAGCATTCGCAACATATTGAATCAACGGACTCAAATGATAATGACAATGGATGCCAATAAGATTACCAGACTTATGGGATTAATCATAATGAAAGCAAACAAGAAATTCTAGAGCAATAGGTTGCTGAGGATTTTCAGAAGATCGAATGGTATTTCGACGACTTTTGTGAAACACATGAACAACTGGGGATGAGCGGATACTCGACAAGTGTGAGGATTTATTTGTAAGGTTATTCGTGTGGCAAAGAATTGCAAGGTAGTAGGCACAAGATATTCTCGGATAAATAGAGAGAATTTCGGGGTATCTTGTAATAACAAGATCAACTGGGAATAAAAGTAAGAACGTCAAGTGTATGTATTTATCCATAGGGATATTTCGGTGGTAGGGAATTGCAAAAGCAACGGGCACAAAGTCTCAAAAGAGTATCGGCGAGTAACTCCGAAATCTTCTGGTGCAGCCGGCGATCATCTGGGCTGAAGGGGCTCTCCGGGAGAAAGTATTTGACGAGAACCTAGAGTCAGAGTTAGCAAAATCATTTAAACCAGAATAGAAAAGAGTCTAGAGACCCAGAGTAAAGATCGAGGAGTAAAAGATCCTACTACCACCCAATGGCGACGTGTGCCCGTAAGACACACAGCCATGTTAGCAAAAGTTTTGCAATGTCTAGACTCGACTTCGGCCAAGGAGTGTGGAAGAGGATTCTACAGCAATGGCTCGATACCAATCTCAGACGCCTTCGATTCAATCGTACACTAATCATGCACGCAAATGTGTACGATCAAGACCAGGGACTCACGGGAAGATATCACAACACAACTCTAAAAACATAAGTAAGTCATACAAGCATCATAATACAAGCCGTGGCCTCGAGGGCTCGAATACAAGTGCTCGATCATAGACGAAGTCAGCGAAGCAACAATATCCGAGTACGCACATAAGTTAAACAAGTTTGCCTTAAGAAGGCTAGCACAAACCGATACAGACGAAAGAGGCGCAGGCCTCCTGCCTGGCATCCACCTAACTACTCCTGGTTGTCGTCAGCGGGCTGCACATAGCAGTAGGCACCTCCGATGTAGTAGGAGTCGACGTCGGCGGTGGCGTCTGGCTCCTGGACTCCAGCATCTGGTTGCGACAACCAGAAAGAAAGGAATGGGGGAAAGGGGGGGGGGGGAGAAAGCAACCGTGAGTACTCATCCAAAGTACTCGCAAGCAAGGAGCTACACTACTTATGCATGGGTATATGTGTAAGGAGGCAATATCGATGGACTAAACTGCAGAATGCCAGAATAAGAGGGGGATAGCTAGTCCTATCGAAGACTACGCTTCTGGCAGCCTCCGTCTTGCAGCATGTAGAAGAGAGTAGATTGAAGTCCTCCAAGTAGCATCTCCAAGTAGCATCTCCAGTAGCATCGCATAGCATAATCCTACCCAGCGATCCTCTCCTCGTCGCCCTGTAGAAAAGCGATCACCGGGTTGTCTGTGCAACTTGTCTGGGTGTGTTTTATTAAGTATCCGAATCTAATTGTCATAAGGTCAAGGTACAACTCCGGGTCGTCCTTTTACCGAGAGACACGGCTATTCGAATAGATAAACTTCCCTGCAGGGGTGCACCACATAACCCAACACGCTTGATCCCATTTGGCCGGACACACTTTTCGAGGTCATGCCCGGCCGCGGAAGATCAACACGTCGCAGCCCCACCTAGGCATAACAGAGAGGCCAGCACGCCGGTCTAAACCTAAGCGCCCAGGGGTCTGGGCCCATCGCCTCAAAGACACCGACGCTATGTAACGCGCCAAAGCGTAACTAGCCCCTTAATACAAGAGCATGCTTACATTCCAATCCGCGCGGCGCCACTCGGCCAAAGGCCACGAAATGCTTCGCTAATACCACGACGCCGGATACCCATAACTACTCCCGCCAGAGATGGTTAGTGCGATAGAACAAATGGCCGACTCAGATCAAATTCCCAGATCTCTTTAAGCAGTTAAGTATCCGCGAACGCCGAACAGGCCAGGCCCACTGCCTCCTAGGTGGTCTCAACATGCCCCGCCGCTCCGCCACAAAAGTAACAATGGGGGCCGTGGGAACCCAGTGCCCACCTCTACCGGGATGGAGCCACTGTCCTTTCAAATTTCACATCGAATCACTTATGGGTACTCTACGAAATGACCGACTTTAGTCACCATCTCAGATAGTATGTATGTATAGTATATACCGTGATCACCTCCCAAGTGATCACAGCCCGATAGTATAGCAAGGCGCATCGACAAGAGTGTAGGGCCAATGATGATAAACTAGCATCCTATACTAAGCATTTAGGATTGCGGTAAGGTATCAATGACTCGTAGCAACAATGACAAAGGCTATGCAATGTAATAGGAGTAACCGAACAAGAATATGCTACACTACTCTAATGAAAGCAGATAGAGAAGAATAGGCGATATCCGTGATCAAGGGGGGGGCTTGCCTGGTTGCTCGACAAGAAGGAGGGGTCGCCGTGACGAGTCGACAACAGGGGCATCAAAGATCGCCACGGGTCTACCGAGAGAAGAGGGGAGAAACAAGAAAATACATAGCAAGCAAGGGCATAACAGAACAACAAGCAGAGCTAGACGTGTTCTAACGCGGTATGAGGTGATACCGGTGAAGGGGGGAAACATCCGGGAAAATATCCCCGGTGTTCCTTATTTTCGGACAGATGATCCAGAGGTGAAATTTTGCAGGTTCACTATGCTAGGGACGCTCAAGCGATTTAACGGGCTACGGTTCAGATTCGCCTCGCTGCTCGAGCAACTTTCATGTTGAAAATAATTTAATCCGAGTTACGGATTAAACATATGATTTTTCTAAAGATTTTATTTATTTCTGGAATTTAAATAATTATTTAAATTAATTCGAAAAATAGATTAATGACATCAGCATGATGTCATGCTGACATCAGCAGTCAACAGAGTTGACTTGGTCAACCTGACCAGTGTGTCCAGTGGGACCCACCTGTCATTCACTTATTAGGTTAATTAGAGATTAGTTAATTTAATTACTATTTAATTAACCTAACTAGTTAATTAAATTAATTAAACCAAATTAATTAACTTAATTAATTCATTAGATAATTAATTAATTAATAACTAATTTTATTAAATCATTTTTATCTTTATTTATTATTTTTATTTTTACATATACTTCTTTTAAAAAAATCATTCTGGGGGCGTTTGACATAGGCCCGTATGGCCTTAGCGGGCACCGGGCGGTGCAGTTACGGGCGCCCGGGCATGCGGGCGCTGCTGACACCCGATAGGACGCCACAGGGAGGAGCACACGGCGAGAGGGATTGGGCTCGTGGTGGCCGGCGACGGCGGACGTCCACGGCGAGGCGATGAACGGCGGCACAGGGCAGTGAGGGCGAAGGGTGACGGGCGCGGGCGCTCGGCGCCCGGGCGTGAGTCGGCGTGGGCACCAGAGGGCTGCCGCGGTGGCCGGCAACGGTATTGGGCTGTGAGCGGGAAGGAGGAGCGGCGGGCGACGGATCCGGCGAGGGGCGGTGGTGGTCGGGCCACGGCAGGTGCGAGCGCTCCGGGAAGGAGAAGCACTGCGGGTGCGGCTCGGTGCAACGACACGCCGGGCGAGACGAGGCCGCGGTGAGCACGGGCGGCGCGCGTACAGGGCGATGGTCAGGGGCGTGCGCTGGGTGCGGTGACCGCGGCGACGGACGAGGAGAGGGGGAACTCATAGGGAAAGTAGGGCATGGGCAGCGGGCTCGGGGACGCTTGGGGAGGCCGACGGGGACGAGCGACGGAGTGGAGGAAGGACGGCGAGGTGGCGGCGTCCTGGCATGGGGCGGCGAGCTCCGGGCGGCGGCGCGGTCCTGGCGGCGCGACGGATTTCGACGGGCGCGCGGCCGGGTCGAGGCGATGGGGAGCGGGCGCCGGGCGTCAAGGCCGTGGCGCTGGTCAAGCCCGATCCAAGGGATCGGAGGAGGGGGGAGTGTGTGGGAGGGGTTAGGGTTTCAAGGCCTGTGGAGTTATGGGGAGGCCGGTTGGGCTAAGGGGAGTTAGGCTGCTGGCAGGTCGTGGGCCTGGGCTGGGCCGGTGGCTGATGGGCGGAGCCCGGGGGTTCTTTTCCTTTTTTATTTTCTTTTATTATTTGTTTTCTGTTTTAATTCATTTAAAAGTATTTACTAATTTATAAAAATGTGTTTATCTGCAAAGATAATTACCTATGCCATTTTTGGCACAGCCCGAACATTTTAGTTTAAATTTTTAAAAACTTTTGTCGTTTGATTGATTTAGGATTTAAATTTGAAACGGTTTCGAATTAACCCAAGATTAACTACAGTGACAGGGGTGACGTGTGTCAGGACCCCGACTCAATGCCACACGGATCTAGCATGTAACACCTCATATCACTTTGCGGCCTCACGCACGGTATCCCCACGGGTGTCGCCTTACCTTTGCTCGACCGCTTATGCTTTTGGCACACGATATGATAGTGTCGCTAGCATCCATATGATAAGGAGCCCGGCTGACATGGCTAGTCGTGAAACCCAAAGTGGCACAAACTTACAGGACAGGCATCCATCACCAAAGATCGAACGTGTCGGTCATCAACGAGTGAATCTGTGTTGTAGCACTGGCTAGCAGACTCGTGAACCGGCCAGAAGCGGCTAACAGACTCCCAGATTCATCGCGTGACATTTCCCGGGATGTATACAGAACGAAGAAGGACACATGCCGCCAGCCTAAGTGTTCCGGAGCAAGAGCAAGCTACCATGGCTCAAAGGAAGCACTAGGAGACATTTCCGTAAGAGAGGCTACTAAAGATAAACAACTAGATAGTCAAATCCCACACATACCAAGCATTTCAATAACATACACACAATATGCTCGATATGTGCAAATACAACATGGCATCACAACATGACTCTACGACTCAAGTATTTATTCATTAGGCTCCGAGGAGCAAGATATTACAAACATGGGTCTCACGACCGAACATTCAGAGCATACAAGTCAAAGCACAAGCGGAAGCTTAACATGTCTGGGTACAGACATCTATAAATGAAAAAGGCTAAGAAGCCTGACTATCTACCAGATACTGCCGAGGACACAAGATCGAAGCTGAGGTAACAAGCTGAACGTCGAAGTCCACGTGGAACTACTAGCGAGACTGAAGTCTCTCTGCAAAAACATAAAATAGGCAAACGTGAGTACAAATGTACCCAGCAAGACTTACATCAGAACTAACTACATATGCATGAGTATCAACAAAGGTGGGTGGTGGAGTTTGACTGCAGCAAGCCAGCTTAGACTCGGTGGCTATCCTAAACTACGACTGCAAGTAACTCTTTTGAGGTGGCGCACACGAGTCCACATATTCACCATATAAATACACCACTATGGATCCGCTCCCGTCTCCCTACGAGAACGCCATCCATAGCACTCATGCTTATCTTGCGAGTTTTAGAGTATCCACTTTCACTTATCTATGAACTATGCAAGGGGTCCAAGTTCCCATATCCGAGGAACTGCTATTCAATAGATAATGATAACCCCGCAGGGTGTACTTCTTCACACACGCCTCGCCACTTATCGCCTCAGACACATCATGTACCTCGGCAACCTTCAAGCGGAAGCCGGGCGAGGAGTCGGCCACGCCTACCTAAACACTCAAGTCTCGTCCAGTTTATCGCCTATTCGGTTCCATCCGCAAGGAGATCCGCCGGGTGTCGCCACGGCCACAAACGATGTGTGCAGGGTTCCCAAGTCCACCATCCGGTGCCACTTGGTACACCGGCCATCGTGCCTAGTCTGCTCCAAGCCCACCTGCACCGGTGCCACTTGGTAGACTACTAACACTACCTACAAACACCAAAAACTAGTTGCAACTCCTGGACAGAGAACAAGGGTGATTAAGAAGCCGAGAGGGGCACTTAAGCATTCCAATGCGTGGTAGTAACTGTTCATGGATCACAAACACAGAACTCAGTTCCTGAGGACGGCTGCAATGAGACAACCCACCATGTACTCCTACATGGCCTCTCACCGCTACCTTTACCAAATCGTGTTCACACACTTAGCTCTCAACGGTAGGACATGTTCACACACCTCTAATTCATTCCCGATGAATCAGACCTGACACAACTCTAAGAAATAGCAGGCATGACAAACAAGCATGAATGAGTAGGCACATCAGGGCTCAAACAACTCCTACTCATGCTAGTGGGTTTCATCTATTTACTGTGGCGATGACAGGTCATGCAGAGCATAAAGGGGTTCAACTACCGCAGCAAGTAACATTGAATCGTTGTTGTCCTAATGCAGTAAAAGAGAGCAGGAGCGAGAGAGTGGGATTGTATCGAATGAACAAGGGGTTTTGCTTGCCGGCACTTCAAGATAATACAGCTTCTTCATCGGTGTCATCGAACACGCCGTTTAACATCGCTCACCTAAGGAATAACACCGGTAAACAAGAAGGAACACAATCAATGCGATGCAACAATATGATGCATGAATGTGGCATGGCAATATGATGTGATTTGAGCTAATGCAACTAGCAGCAAGTTAAATGGAGTTGGTTTGAATCCAAGATTCAAATTCAAACTCCATATATGATTAATTAAATGCCATTCACATGATTTGTACTAAACAGCACTCATAAGTTGTTCTATCATGCATGAAACCAGTACAGGTGGATAGATTGGATTTTTCTGATCATTTTTCATATATAACTTATTTCATTTGGAGTTACGGTTTAATTACTATGAATTTTAGAAGTTTTAGGCATTTTCTGGAATTTCCTGATTTATTTTAAAACCAGAAAATGATTTATTGCGTCAGCACTAGGTCATGCTGACCTCAGCAGGTCAACAGGCGTCGACCAGGTCAAACCTGAAGCTGGGACCCACTAGCCATTGGCTAGACTAATTAAAAGAGTTTGTTAACGCTAAACTAATCCTAAACCTAGGTAATTAGCAGGGGCTGGCCCCACATGTCAATGACCCAGGGGAGGTCAAACCCCGTCAATCAAGGTTTAACACGCCGATGCTCGTCGCCGGGCGATTTACGAGACGGCGGGGCAGCTCGAATGCTCCTCCGACGACCAAATCGGCGACGGAGATGTGCTACGTGTAGCTGGAAAAGCGCCGCATCCAGTGGTGCAATTGGTTGGACACGGGGACACCGGAAACGACGCCGGCTTGCTCGACAGCGGCGGCCGGAGTTCGTACGTTGACGGAAACGGGGCTACGGGGAACTAGGGGAGGAGCTGCTGAGTGCAACGTGCTTCTAGGGGTGCGTTGAGCGCGTTGATGAGCTCGTACGGAAGCTTGCGCGGCCGTAGCCACGGTGGTGACATGGCCGGCGGCGGGGAGATCTCGACCTCGACGGTGGGCTAGTTAGAGCACGCTATCGAGGAAGGGGACAGGGGGGAAGCGGTCAGGGGCTCACTGGGGGGCGGAGGAGAAGGTCAGCGGGCTCGGGGACGCATCGGAGCGGAAGCACGGTCGCCGCCGATCTCGGTGACCCGAGGAGGAAGAAGACGTCGGGGCGGCGCTCCGAGGCTCTTCTCATCACGTGGCTCGCTGGAGACGGTGCATGGGTCAATGGCGGAGCTCGAGGTCACGTCGGAGAGGCACGGGGGAGGCTATGGACGCGGTGGTGCTTGCCGGGCGCCTCGGCCGCGCCTGTTCTTGCGAGAGAGAGGCCGAGGGGATGAGCAAGCGGTCGAGGGAGGCGAGGGGAGGCGTGGCGCCTTGGGTGCGCCCAGCGGTGAGCAGTAAGCAGGAGGTGGCACACATGTCTTGGCGTCTGGCGGCCACACGCCTCGCCCTCCCCGGCGAAGGAGGAAGACGACAAGGAGGAGGCCGGTGGGCTGGGCTGGCGGATGGGCTGCCAGTGAGCGCCAGTAATTTCTCCGTCTCACTCGGTTTTCTCTTTTCTATTTTTCTGTTTCGTGTTTTGAAATAGTAGAAAACTATTCCATTTAGGAAAACCTGAAAATATTCAGAGGCACATTTGAAAATATTCTCAACAGCCTAAAAATACCTTCAAGATTATCCGCTTTTTTAAAATATTTATAGGATTTAAATTGCAAATGCAAATACTTATGGCTTGGTGCAAAATCCGAATAGCTTCCAAAAATATGAAACCATTATTGGCGAGGGTTTAGCCAGACCAAAGATGGTGAACATTTATGAAGGGTATTTTGGGTTCATGAATGCAATTTATTTAAGCCGGACCTATTTGGATTTCAAAGTGCTAGGGTTTGAACAATCCCCATTTCAAGTTAAATGAAATTTAAACATGATGCACCAGATGCAACCACCATGCAAAGGCCGTGGTTAGGATGTTACAACTCACCCCACTAAACAAAAATCTCGCCCCGAGATTCAGGCGTAGGGTAAGATGAAGGGGGAATGCAAACTAATATAATCTTCACGATCCAGGTTGCCCTTCATAAGAATGTTGATTCAATCACCATCATTATATTGATGCCTTGCTCTGAGAACTCCAACTAACATGACAACGAGAGGAAAGGGAAGACTCTAAAAGAATTGTTCTTCTCAAAGATCAAACAACTTAGGATCAGCTCACAGGGCGAGGCATAGCAACATCTCTCGAGCTGAGACACGAAGCATACATCTAGAGAGATGGAATGGAACAGATGGCGAGGGTTCACTAGGTAGACAACAATCCCGCCTTAAGAGGGTGGTGAACGGATGTCCACATAACGAGGAGTTGAGTTGCCATGATACCATAACGAGACATCTTAAGGAAGGTGACCCGCAGAAATATTCCCTTAAGTGGCGAAAAGAATTACTTTTGATATAGAGATCATTGAGATTCTTTATACCAGCCTAAGGCAAATCACAATCGATCATTGGAAGGTGTTCGAAGGAATGACATACTCGGACTAGGATGGATGATGTGGACTACCTTGTTGAAAACAACACAAGGGATGATTTTAGTAGCTGGGGAGAGGCTCAATAGTAGAGGGTGGGTCCACTGTTGAAAATTTATAGCGTAACCGCGGAAACTGGAAGCAATCCCAGTTGGTAACTCTGATAGCACCTAGAGCTTGTGCGTGCTCTCAAGAACTTGAGCAATTCCATATTCATCAGGGTCTTACCAACATCCGTGTCAAGGATCCTGGCAACACAACGTACTACCATGATGAACAGTGATGGACGGTGAAGATGCAAAGGAAGACAACACCTTCTCAGATTTACCTTAGCAATGCCAAGGGAACAAAATCCGGATGATCGACCGAGAGACATTTAGCACTCCGCTTCTAATGTTCTCCTTGATGTGCTAGCGTAACCCATTCATAGAAATGGTTCGATATCTAGGACATCAAGTTAAAGGTCGGACTTCGGGAGCACAAGAATCCATAAGGAGTAACTGCTGGAGTAAATCCTACGAAATCCTTAGGGGGAGGTGGCCAACTTCTTCAAACAAGATACTACAATAATATGTCTTCCGGTTTGGTGTGTTGGTCACGACATCCATTTTACCGGGTTACAGAAAGACCAATATTATAGTTCTTGGGACACGTTCCAACCATCATATCTGCCTGAGATTCAGATCTGGTTGATGTTAGAATATTCCGACTCATCGTGTCTAGAAAAACGAAAGTTTGCAACACAAATCGACGAGATGGCGCTATGTGATTCTCGGGAATGATGCTGTAGCAAGCTCCAAAACATGAGCTGATTCGCTACACGCATGTGAACACACCGTCCCTGCATAAGCATGACCACATGGTAGTCTTACAACAAAACACTACCGAGTTCTGGTTGGGAGCCATCATCGAGGACATCGAAACACTACCGAAAGGTCACCCATCCCTCTCACTACTCCAGCCTGAGCACGCTTAACTTCCGGGTTCTATTCTCCCTCGTTTCCAAGTCTGCACTTGTTGTTTTCCGACAATAGTAAGATGTCAATCCTATTAACCTCGTGAATTTAGCTTGAGCATGTATCGACACATTTCACTGCTTGAGTTTGAAACTATTGTTCTAAAAAATTAGTAACACTAATATTTCTTGAATAATTAGTTCGCATACAGCTTGACCAGATTTGACCATAGTTTGACCAGATTTGACCACAGTTTGACCAGATTTGACCAAAATTCAAAAACTAAAATAATTATTTATTAACACTAATATTCTTGAATAATTAGTTTGACCATAGTTTGACTAGATTTAACAAAAACTAAAAAACTAATATTTTTTTGAATTTTTTGCTCCGCATCTTAAAAGCCCCGTAACTTTTTTTCTCGTTAGGCTTTTGAGGATTTTAAAATGTTTAACGGGTTCCCCTGCTAAATTCGGATGTAACTTTTCGAGTAGATGCTTTTTCATATATAAAACTTTTTCATCCGAAGTTCAGATACAAAAGTTATGACCATTTTACAAATTTCCGAGAGATTTTGCAAATAAAGTCGAAATTCATATTTGTAAATTTTCCCAACAACTAGACCACATATCACATGGAAAACTTATTTTCTTTTATTTTTTGACATTTTATCATTTTTTTAATTTTTTAAAACTGAAAAGGCGGTCCACGGGGGGTGCATTCGTTGAAGTCAAGCAACAACAATGGCGCACTCACAACCGTGCGCCATTAGTAGTTAATTCTAGTAATGGCGCACGACAACCGTGCGCCATTACTAACAAAAATTTTATAAATTTTTTATAATTTTTTATTTTTTTTTTCTTCTAATGAGCACGGTGGGTGTGGTGCGCCATTACTAGTTAAAACTAGTAATGGCGCACCACACCCATGGTGCGCCATTAGAAGTTTTGAAAAATAATAAAAAAATTTTACTAATGGCGCACCGTGGGATGTGGTGCGCCATTAGTATTTGGAAACTAATGGCGTACCAACACATGGTACGCCATTAGTATATAGCAATGGCGCACCACATGTCTGGTGCGCCATTAGAATCAATCCTATCTATAGCCCTTTTCCTAGTAGTGGCACAAACTTACAGAACAGGCATCCATGACCCAAAGATCGAACGTGTCGGTCATCAACGAGTGAATCCAGTCAGTAGCACCGGGCTAGCAGATTCGTGAACCGGGCAGAAGCGGCTAACAGACTCGGTATTCATCACGTGACATTTCCCGAAGGACGTACACAGAACGAAGAAGGACACATGCGGCCAGCCTAAGTGTTCCGGAGCAGTAGCAAGCTACCATGGCTCAAAGGAAGCACTAGGAGACATTTCCGTAAGAGAGGCTACTAATGATAAACAACTAGATAGTCAGATCCCACACATACCAAGCATTTCAATAACATACACACAATATGCTTGATATGTGCAAATACAACATGGCATCACAACATGACTCTACGACTCAAGTATTTATTCATTAGGCTCCGAGGAGCGAGATATTACAAACATGGGTCTCACGACCGAACATTCAGAGCATACAAGTCAAAGCACAAGCGGAAGCTTAACATGTCTCGGTACAGACATCTATAAATGAAAAAGGCTGAGAAGCCTGACTATCTACCAGATCCTGCCGAGGGCACAAGATCGTAGCTGAGGTAACAAGCTGAACGTCGAAGTCCACGTGGAACTACTAGCGAGACTGAAGTCTCTCTCAAAAACATAAAATAGGCAAACATGAGTACAAATGTACCCAGCAAGACTTACATCAGAACTAACTACATATGCATCAGTATCAACAAAGGTGGGTGGTGGAGTTTGACTGCAGCAAGCCAGCTTTGACTCGGTGGCTATCCTAAACTACGACTGCAAGTAACTCTTTTGAGATGGCGCACACGAGTCCACATATTCACCATATCAATACACCACTATGGATCCGCTCCCGTCTCCCTACGAGAACGCCATCCATAGCACTCACGCTTATCTTGCGAGTTTTAGAGTATCCACTTTCACTTATCTATGAACTATGCAAGGGTCCAAGTTTCCATATCCGAGGAATCCGCTATTCAATAGATAATGATAACCCCGCAGGGTGTACTTCTTCACACACGCTCTCGCCACTTATCGCCTCAGACATCGCCATGTACCTCGCAACCTTCAAGCGGAAGCGGGCGAGGAGTCGGCCACGCCTACCTAAACACTCAAGTCTCTCGCCCGTGTTTATCGCCTATTCGGGTTCCATCAGCAAGGAGATCCGCCGGGTGTCGCCACGGCCCCAAACGATGTGTGCAGGGTTCCCAAGTCCACCATCCGGTGCCACTTGGTACACAGACCATCAGTGTTTAGTCTGCTCCAAGCCCACTGCATCGGTGCCACTTGGCGACTACTAACACTACCTACAAACACCGGAAACTAGTTGCAACTCCTGGACAGAGAACAAGGGTGATTAAGAAGCCGAGAGGGGCACTTAAGCATTCCAATGCGTGGTAGTAATTGTTCATGGATCACAAACACAGAACTCAGTTCCTGAGGACGGCTGCAATGAGACGACCCACCATGTACTCCTACATGGCCTCTCACCGCTACCTTTACCAAATCGTGTTCACACACTTAGCTCTCAACGGTAGGACATTTTCACACACCTCTAATTCATTCCCGATGAATCAGACCTGACACAACTCTAAGCAATAGCAGGCATGCCAAACAAGCATGAATGAGTAGGCACATCAGGGCTCAAACAACTCCTACTCATGCTAGTGGGTTTCATCTATTTACTGTGGCAATGACAGGTCATGCAGAGGATAAAGGGGTTCAACTACCGCAGCAAGTAACATTGAATCGTTGTTGTCCTAATGCAGTAAAAGAGAGTAGGAGCGAGAGAGTGGGATTGTATCGAATGAACAAGGGGTTTTGCTTGCACGGCACTTCAAGATAATATAGTTCTTCATCGGTGTCATCGAACACGTCGTCGGAACATCGCTCACCTAAGGGAATAACACCGGCAAACAAGAAGGAACACAATCAATGCGATGCAACAATATGATGCATGAATGTGGCATGGCAATATGATGTGATTTGAGCTAATGCAACTAGCAGCAAGTTAAATGGAGTTGGTTTGAATCCAAGATTCAAATTCAAACTCCATATATGATTAATTAAATGCCATTCACATGATTTGTACTAAACAGCACTCATAAGTTGGTCTATCATGCATGAAACCAGTACAGGTGGATAGATTGGATTTTTCTGATCATTTTTCATATATAACTTATTTCATTTGGAGTTACGGTTTAATTACTATGAATTTTAGAAGTTTTAGGCATTTTCTGGAATTTCCTGATTTATTTTAAAACCGTAAAATGATTTAGTGCGTCGAGATTAGGTCATGCTGACCTCAGCAGGTCAACAGCGCCGACCAGGTCAAACTCGACGCTGGGACCCACTAGTCGCTGGCTAGACTAATTAATGAGTTTGTTAACGCTAAACTAATCCTAAATCTAGGTAATTAGCGGGCTGGCCCCACATGTCAATGACCTGTGGAGGTCAAACCCCGGTCAATAAGGTTTAACACGCTGATGGCTCGTCGTCACGGCATTTACGAGACGGCGGGCAGCTCGAATGCTCCTCCGACGACCAAATCGGCGACGGAGATGTGCTACGTGTAGCTGGAAAAGCGCCGCATCCAGTGGTGCAAGTGGTTGGACACAGGGACACCGGAAATGATGCCGGAGTGCTCGACAGCGGCGGTCGGAGTTCGTACGTTGATGGAAACGGGGCTACGGGGAACTAGGGGAGGAGCTGCTGAGTGCAACGTGCTTCTAGGGGTGCGCTGAGCGCGTTGATGAGCTCGTACGGAAGCTTGCGCGGTCGTAGCCGCGGTGGTGACATGGCCGGCGGCGGGGAGATCTCGACCTCGACGGTGGGCTAGTTAGAGCACGCTATCGAGGAAGGGGACATGGGGGAAGCGATCGGGGGCTCACTGGGGGGCGGAGGAGAAGGTCAGCTGGCTCGGGGACGCGTCGGAGCGGAAGCACGGTCGCCGCCGATCTCGGTGACCCGAGGAGGAAGAAGACGTCGGGGCGGCGCTCCGAGGCTCTTCTCATCACGTGGCTCGGTGGAGACGGCGCATGGGTCAACGGCGGAGCTCGAGGTTACGCCGGAGAGGCACGGGGAGGCTATGGACGCGTGGTGCTCGCTCGCGCCTCGGCTGCGCCTGTTCTTGCGAGAGAGAGGAGAGAGGGGATGAGCAAGCGGTCGAGGGAGGCGAGGGGAGGCGTGGCGCCCTTGGGTGCCTCCAACAAGAAAGCACTACTAGGGAAAAGCCTATACACGAATCTTATCTCAGCGCTTCAAAATACCACGCTATCGCTATTCAAAGCAGCAGCGCATCCGCCAAACGCCATCGACTTAGAAGTAGCAAGAGCTGCTTGAGGCATACATCGCTATTGCTATAGTTGCCATGAACTTGGCCCCTGCTAGCTATAGCGAGAGCGCGTTATCTTGAGAGCGCCATCACTATTTATGTTAGCTGTAGCGCTTTTGCCAAACGCGCTACAACTATCCCTACCTTATCCCCACGGAGGACCGCCCTCACCACACTCTCACTCGCCATGACAACCGTAAGTCTGTCTGTCGCCCGGCCAGACGTCCGCCGCCGAGGTACTCCTCCTTCCGTCCCTCCTCCATCCTCCTCGCACATCCTCCCCTCCACCCTCCCTCCTCCCGCCTCCTCCATCCACTGCCGCCTCCTCCTCCTCCTCCAGCCCGCCCGCCCACCGCCGCCCTCGACCTCCCCCTAGCTACCTCTCCGTCACTCCCCCCACCCCTGCCACTAGTTAGTACTAGATTTAGTAGTAGATGTGAATTTAGGGTTAGCTAGTACTAGATGTTAATTTAGTAGTAGTAGATGTTAATTTAGCTTAGTTAGTACTAGATTTTTAGTAGTAGTAGTGGTAGTTGAACTACTTTAGTTGTAGTTGAACTAGTTTAGTAAGTAAATTAATAAACTAGTTGAACTAGTTGAATTAATGTAACTAATCTATTTTTAGTAAGATAATTAATATAACTAGTTGAACTACTTTATTTTTAGAAAGAACTAGTTTTTTTCTATTTATAGTAAGTTTATATTTAGTAAGAACTAGTTGAATTAATAAAACTAGTTGAACATGTTTTGTTGCTAGTGATAACTTATATGGTTTCAGTGACCTCCGTCGTCCCGTCACCGACCCCTCCGACAACCCCGCCGTCATCCCAACACCGACGCATTCTCCGACATCGAGGTGAGACCAGCCAAATATCCTTGTATATTTTGTGTTGTTGTTCAAATAGGATATGTGGTTGCCCAAGTGGCCGTTCATGTTCAGTTTACATCTCCGAGTGGCCTATGTTTTGTCGGAGTGTTGATTAATTTCCGTTCCGGCAAATTTCAGGTGCTCGATATGTCCTTTTTTAGCAAAGGTCATGCCTGATTTTGTCGTGAATTCTGACATGACTTGTGCTAGAATATGTACAAGTTTAATCTTTGAATTATGATTGTAGGAAATGTTGTACTCGGACGACGACGGTCTCCCGGGGGAGTGTAGCTGCTGCCACGACGATCGAGGTATGTGCGACTGGTTCGTTCGGCTGGATGACGATCGCCGCTTCAACATTAAGCTCGAGGAGACCTGCGATGTTCATACGGTACGCAACGACAACAATAGTTTTTTTCTCCATTAAGCATGACTTCAACTATTTCAACGTCTAATTTTCATATTTTACAATTCGACTAGCTTATCCCATGCCATGCAAGACGCTATGTCTTGGAGAGGATGGGTTTTGAAGACCATGAAGATTTTGAAACAAAGAAAATACACCTAAGGACCCATCATGATATGGATTTTGATGTAAATCTGTATAATGCTCAGAGCGTAACCCATTTTGGTTGCCAAAATTGGGAAGCACTTTGCAAAATGTATGTTTTTGATGAGGGTATGATTATCACCAAGGATCTTGGTGATCCTGACAGCGAGGAAGACAATATGGACATTTGGGTCCTTGTTGAGACGCTGCCGATTGTACCGCTATGTGAGTTTATCAAACATAGTTATTAACTAATTTATATTCTTTATTTCAAAATAGTTGATAGCTTATTTCCATTGACAGCTTATTTTGATTCTTCAAAGACTGTATGGAAGATGGTAGATAAAACCCACTACAATCAAGGCACCCAATTAACATATATAGGAGAAAAATCATCCGATCGCATTTTGTACTCTTCTTGAGAATTACAATGCCTATTATCGAACTCCTCCAAATTATGGTGAATACGTGCCACTAGTGCATGTGTTGAACAACGATAACTTCTCCGGAGATACCCTGGTAAGATTTTTTACTATTACGACATTCGTGCATTTTTGCATACTTCTAAAACTAGTACATCATTGCTAACTACAAAGTTATTATTATGTTTTTCAACGTAAACTCCCGATGGATTGTGTGCCTCATCCGATGTGTCCGCATGGTCGCCTCTCGCTTCTGAACATACCGCCGTGTAAATCTAGGAGCTCACCTGCATATCGGATTTCTAAAACCATGAACACATGATCATCGAGAATGGAAGAAATGTATGGACATTCGCAAGGAGGTTCTTGGAAGTAACATTCAACGAAAGGCAAGAATGGGAGACAAAGCTAATCTCCATTCTCCATAATGGAGAGTCAGGGCTATCTTGTTTTTGTTATTTTACCTTAGAAAATGTAGTAGGTCTTAATCGAATGTAATAGGTCCTATGAGGTACAATATGTTTATTATGTGGTAATGTGTTAGAGTTGATAATGATGATCTTGAGGAGGTGTTATGTGATGTCAATGATGAAAACGATGATACCGAGGAGGTGTTATATGACAATGATGTATTATGATGCTAAGTTGTTAATGATATGATGATGATGATGATATTATTATATCATTGGGTGAAAGAATCATGATTAGTTTCAAGTGGATGGACATCCACTTGAAACTAGTCCACGGTTCTTTCACCCCATGATGTAATAACTCATTATGATGTAAAACAATCTCTAAATTCCTGTTGTATGAAAACTTGTGTAAAGGTGTATGAATACAACATGAAATAGAAAAGAAATAAAATACTAAATAGTAGTAGTAGCGCTGGTTAGGAGAAGCGCTACTACTAATTAACAAAGATAGCGATGTTATAAAGAACCGCTGCTAGTAAGTCAATTTAGCAATAGCGTCGTCAAGCCGCTATTGCTAAGCATTAGTCTGTAGCGCCTTATCGGTAGCGCTTGTGCCCGCGCTACTGATAGGCCCAAAACCCGCGCTGCTGCTAGGCTTTTCCCTAGTAGCAGGTAAGCAGGAGGTGGCCGCGCGCGTGCTGGCGTGCGGCGGCCACACGCTCTCGTCCTCCTGGCGAAGGAGGAAGACGACAAGCAGGAGGCCGGTGGGCTGGGCTGGCCAGATGGGCTGCCAGGTGAGCGCCAGGTAATTTCTCTGTCTCTCTCTGGTTTTCTCTTTTCTATTTTTCTGTTCTGTGTTTTGAAATAGTAGAAAAACTATTCCATTTAGGAAAAACCTGAAAATATTCAGAGGCACATTTGAAAATATTCTCAATAGCCTAAAAATACCTTCAAGATTATCTGGAATTTTTTTAGAATATTTATAGGATTTAAATTGCAAATGCAAATACTTATGGCTTGGTGCAAAAATCGAGAATAGCCTCCAAAAATATGAAACCATTTTTGGCAGAGGGTTTAGCCAGGACCAAAGATGGTGAACATTTATGAAGGGTATTTTGGGTTCATGAATGCAATTTATTTAAGCTGGACCTATTTGGATTTCAAAGTGCTAGGGTTTGAACAATCCCCATTTCAAGTTAAACAGAATTTAAACATGATGCGACCAGATGCAACCACCATGCAGTGCCAGAAGCTAGGGATGTTACACGTGTCATCATTAGTAGGGGATTACTGTAGCTTGATTATGCGGGCATCACAACGTTGACGAGCTTGAGCTTCTTGTTCACCAATGTTTTGACGCGGGATTGGAGTCTGGTCAGCTCTTCCGAATCACCCCATTATAAGCCATTCTCTTTCCAAGAGGTGAGCCGTGTAGGGAAGCCATATCGGAATTCGGGGGCCGCTACCCATTTAGGGTCATGCGGCTCGGTGATGTAGAACCACCCTGATTGCCACCCCTTTATGGTCTCCACGAAGGAGCCTTCGGGCCATAGGACGTTGGGCATCTTGCCCACCATGGCACCTCCGCACTCTTCTTGGCGGCCGCCCATAACCTTCGGTTTGACATTGAAGGTCTTCAGCCATAAGCCGAAGTGAGGCTGGATGCACAGGAAGGCCTCGCACACGACGATGAACGCCGAGGTGTTGAGGATGAAATTTGGGGCCAGATCATGGAAATCCAGGCCGTACAAGAACATGAGCACCCAGACAAATGGGTGAAGTGGAAAACCTAGTCCGCAGAGGAAGTGGGTTAGGAACACCACCCTCTCATGGCGCCTAGGGGTGGGAATGAGTTGCCTCTTGTCGGGGAGCCGATGCGCGATGTCGCTGGACAAGTATCCGGCCTTCCGCAGCCTCTTGATGTGCCCCTCCGTGACGGAGGAGGCCATCCACTTGCCTGCCGCTCCGTACATGGCTGGGGAAGGTTGAGGCGAGATGTGCGAACTTGGGCGCTGGAGCTCGGGTGCGCGGAAATGGGTAAGCAAAGGAGGAGGAAGGCATAGGTAAAAAGGTGGATCCTTATCCCCTTATATGGATGGACGAAGCTATGCGTCCCCACCATCCTGGTAAAACTCGCTTATCTCCCAAGCGCCGTAATCAATGGCGCGGTTGTGTTACCCACTCCCGTAGTGATGAGAATCCCGAAATAAGGGGACATGATCTCTGCTTTGACAAGACGTGCCAAGGAAACCACCTCGCTAAACGCGCTGAGGTGGGACAGTGAAAACGATTCAAATAAGGGCCTGGCCGTGGTGTGATGTCACGCCACGATATACGTCAGCAGATTGAACTTGTGTAAATATTATTCTCTCTACGGTGGTATGTGGAAATTATTTTGCAGAGCCGGACACTATCCTTGTGTTCAAAATCTTTTATGAAGTATTCGGAGGAGGAACCCGCCTTGCAATGCCGAAGACAATATGCACGCCGGATTCGTCGTCATTGAAGCCTTTTTCAGGGGCTACTAAGGGATTCCCGGACTAGGGGGTGTCCGGATAGCCGAACTATCATCTTCGGCCGGACTCCTGGACTATGAAGATACAAGACTGAAGACTTCATCCCGTGTCCGGATGGGACATTCCTTAGCGTGGAAGGTAAGCTTGGCGATATGGATATGTAGATCTCCTACCATTGTAACCGGCTCTGTGTAACCCTAACCCTCTTCGGTGCCTATATAAACCGGAGGGTTTTAGTCCGAGGACTAACAACGATCATACCATAGGCTAGCTTCTAGGGTTTAGCCTCTCGATCTCGTGGTAGATCTACTCTTGTACTACCCATATCATCAATATCAATCAAGCAGGAGTAGGGTTTTACCTCCATCGAGAGGGCCCGAACCTGGGTAAAAAAATCGTGTCCCTAGTCTCCTGTTACCCTCCGCCTAGACGCACAGTTCGGGACCCCCTACCCGAGATCCACCGGTTTTGACACTGACAGAGGGTGATTCATTAGAGTGAGTTTGACAATGATCCTGTTTATGACTTTTTATAGCTTCGGAAATAATATCACTAATAATTCCAACATCTCCTTTGGCACGCATAAGGTTTCTAAGCTCAAATAGACAATCACCAAACATAGGATCACTGAAATTCATCTTACTCAAGGCAATAGACTTATGGAGAATTTCATCTAGATTTTTCAAGGAATAATTTGGAAAGCGTTCCTCAAGAAATTTCCATATGATGTACGCACACTTAAGAGTAGGCAAACATCCTATCAAGTTTCTAGGCAAGCCTCTAATGATAAGTTCGGCATTTCTAAGATTGTGGATCATGTCAATTCACTCATCAAGGGTAGGATGCATAGGATCATCATGAGGTGCACAAGGGCTAGCAATGTACTTGTTCAAATTATATTGATTGAAAATCACAAGCATCTCATTTTTTCACTCATGAAAGTACTATCCATCAAGTATAGGCACTCTATGTCTAAGACTCCCAGTAGTACACTCATCCATCTTCCTCCAATGGTGTTTAAACCAAAGCAATGGAGACCAAAGCTCTGATACCAATTGAAAGGGATCGAGAAGAGGTGTCTAGAGGGGGGGTGATTAGACACCAAGTACCAAAAGTTGCATTTTTTAACTTCTTTGAGTTGGAGTGGACTTTAGGCACAAGTTTAACAATCACAACACATATCAAGCAAGCATGCAAAGATTATATGAGCAGCGGAAAGTAAAGCATGCAACTTGCAAGAATGTAAGGGGAAGGGTTTGGAGGATTCAAATGCAATTTGGAGACAAGGTGATTTTTGAGCCGTGGTTCCGATAGGTGGTGCTATCATACATCCACGTTAATGGAGACTTCAACCCGCGAAGGGTAACGGTTGCGCGAGTCCACGGAGGGCGCCACCCATGAAGGGTCCATGAAGAAGCAACCTTGTCTATCCCACCATGGCTGTCGCCCACGAAGGACTGGCCTCACTAGCGTTTGATCTTCATGAAGTAGGCGATCTCCTTGCCCTTACATTGAGTAATTTTCATAGGTGTTGTAAAGGTATCGGAGAATTGAGATGATAGGACTTCTAATTTTCCGATCTGGAAGAATTTACACATCCACATACACACGTGCACGCGCACTGAAAATATCTAGCACAAAAAAGGCGGTTTATGCCCTCAAAAACGGATTGCAAGATTGAAAAAACAAACTATTTCGCACTTATAGCTTGAACTTTTCTAGGCCAACTGATCCGAATGGTCTGCAGAAACATGCGACTTGGCCATGGACCTGTTACAACATGGTGCAGACTCACATTAGGGCAGAATCGGTGAACTGAGAAAAGACAAAACTCACCCTATTGATGGTATTGACCGAGACTATAAAACGTGAGTAAGAAAAAGCTCCGTTTGAGTAATTTTCATAGGTGTTGGAAAGGTATCGGATAATTGAGATGATAGGACTTATAATTTTCCGATCTTGAAGATTTTACACATCCACATACACACGTGCACGTGCACTAAAAAATGTAGCCCAAAAAAGGCGGTTCGTGCCCTCAAAAACGGATCGCAAGATTGAAAAAACAAACTATTTCGCACTTATAGCTCGAAATTTTCTGGGCCAACTGATCCGAATGGTCTGCAGAAATATGCGCCTTGGCCATGGAACTATTACAACATGGTGCTAGGCTCACATTAGGGCAGAATCGGTGAACAAAAAAAAACTCAACCTATTGATGGTATTGATCGAGACTATAAACGTGAGTCAGAAAAAGCACCGTTTGAGTAATTTTCATAGGTGTTGGAAAGGTATCGGAGAATTGATATGATAGGACTTCTAATTTTCCGATCTGGAAGAATTTGCACATCCACATACACATGTGCACGCGCACTAAAAATATCTAGCCCAAAAAAGGCGGTTCATGCCCTAAAACGGATCGCAAGATTGAAAAAACAAACTATTTCGCACTTATAGCTCGAAATTTTCTGGGCCAACTGATCCGAATGGTCTGCAGAAACATGCGCCTTGGCCATGGACCTGTTACAACATGGTGCTATGCTAACATTAGGGCAGAATCGGTGAACAGAGAAAAGACAAAACTCACCCTATTGATGGTATTGACCGAGACTATAAACGTGAGTCAGAAAAAGCTCCATTTGAGTAATTTTCATAGGTGTTGGAAAGGTATCGGAGAATTGAGATGGTAGGACTTCTAATTTCCCTATCTGGAAGAAATTACACATCAACATACACACATGCACGCGCACTGAAAATATCTAGCCAAAAAAAGGCAGTTCGTGCCCTCAAAAACGGATCGCAAGATTGAAAAAACATACTATTTCGCACTTATAGCTCGAAATTTTCTGGGCCAACTGATCCGAATCGTCTGCAGAAATTTGCGCCTTGGCCATGGACCTGTTACAACATGGTGCTAGGCTCACATTAGGGCAGAATCGGTGAACAGAGAAAAGACAAAACTCACCCTATTGATGGTATTGACCGAGACTATAAACGTGAGTCAGAAAAAACACCGTTTGAGTATTATTCATAGGTGTTGGAAAGGTATCAGATAATTGAGATGATAGGACTTATAATTTTCTGATCTAGAAGATTTTACACATCCACATACACACGTGCACGTGCACTAAAAAATCTAGCCCAAAAAAGGCGGTTCGTGCCCTCAAAAACGGATCGCAATATTGAAAAAACAAACTATTTCGCACTTATAGCTCGAAATTTTCTGGGCCAACTGATCCGAATGGTCTGCAGAAATATGCGCCTTGGCCATGGAACTATTACAACATGGTGCTAGGCTCACATTAGGGCAGAATTGGTGAACAAAAAAGAACTCACCCTATTGATGGTATTGATCGAGACTATAAACGTGAGTCAGAAAAAGCACCGTTTGAGTAATTTTCATAGGTGTTGGAAAGGTATCGGAGAATTGATATGATAGGACTTCTAATTTTCCGATCTGGAAGAATTTACACATCCACATACACACGTGCACGCGCACTAAAAATATCTAGCCCAAAAAGGCGGTTAATGCACTAAAACGGATCGCAAGATTGAAAAAACAAACTATTTCGCACTTATAGCTCGAAATTTTCTGGGCCAACTGATCCGAATGGTCTGCAGAAACATGCGCCTTGGCCATGGACCTGTTACAACATGGTTCTATGCTGACATTAGGGCAGAATCGGTGAACAGAGAAAAGACAAAACTCACCCTATTGATGGTATTGACCGAGACTATAAACGTGAGTCAAAAAAAGCTCCATTTGAGTAATTTTCATAGGTGTTGGAAAGGTATCGGAGAATTGAGATGGTAGGACTTCTAATTTCCCTATCTGGAAGAAATTACACATCAACATACACACATGCATGCGCATTGAAAATATCTATCCCAAAAAAGGCAGTTCGTGCCCTCAAAAATGGATCGCAAGATTGAAAAAACATACTATTTCGCACTTATAGCTCGAAATTTTCTGGGCCAACTGATCCGAATGGTCTATAGAAATATGCGCCTTGGCCATGGACCTGTTACAACATGGTGCTAGGCTCACATTAGGGTAGAATCGGTGAACAGAGAAAAGACAAAACTCACCCTATTGATGGTATTGACCGAGACTATAAACGTGAGTCAGAAAAAATACCGTTTGAGTATTATTCATAGGTGTTGGAAAGGTATCATATAATTGAGATGATAGGACTTCTAATTTTCCGATCTGGAAGAATTTACACATCCACATACACCCGTGCACGCGCACTGAAAATATCTAGCCCAAAAAAGGCGGTTCGTGCCCTCAAAAACGGATGGCAAGATTGAAAAAACAAACTATTTCGCACTTATAGCTCGAAATTTTCTGGGCCAACTGATCCAAATGGTCTGCAGAAATATGCGCCTTGGCCATGGAACTATTACAACAAGGTGCTAGGCTCACATTAGGGCAGAATCGGTGAACAAAAAAAACTCACCCTATTGATGGTATTGATCGAGACTATAAACGTGAGTCAGAAAAAGCACCGTTTGAGTAATTTTCATAGGTGTTGGAAAGGTATCGGAGAATTGGGATGATAGGACTTCTAATTTTCCGATCTGGAAGAATTTACACATCCACATACACACGTGCACGCGCACTAAAAATATGTAGCCCAAAAAAGGCGGTTCATGCTCTAAAACGGATCGCAAGATTGAAAAAACAAACTATTTCGCAATTATAGCTCGAAATTTTCTGGGCCAACTGATCCGAATGGTCTGCAGAAACATGCGCCTTGGCCATGGACCTGTTACAACATGGTGCTATGCTGACATTAGGGCAGAATCAGTGAACAGAGAAAAGACAAAACTCACCCTATTGATGGTATTGACCGAGACTATAAACGTGAGTAAAAAAAAGCTCCATTTGAGTAATTTTCATAGGTGTTGGAAAGGTATCGGAGAATTGAGATGGTAGGACTTCTAATTTCCCTATCTGGAAGAAATTACACATCAACATACACACATGCATGCGCACTGAAAATATCTATCCCAAAAAAGGCAGTTCGTGCCCTCAAAAACGGATCGCAAGATTGAAAAAACATACTATTTCGCACTTATAGCTCGAAATTTTCTGGGCCAACTGATCTGAATGGTTTGCAGAAATATGCGCCTTGGCCATGGACCTGTTACAACATGGTGCTAGGCTCACATTAGGGCATAATCAGTGAACAGAGAAAAGAAAAAAACTCACCCTATTGATGGTATTGACCGAGACTATAAACGTGAGTCAGAAAAAACACCGTTTGAGTAATTTTCATAGGTGTTGGAAAGGTATCGGAGAATTGAGATGATAGGACTTCTAATTTTCCGATCTGGAAGAATTTACACATCCACATACACACGTGCACGCGCACTGAAAATATCTAGCCCAAAAAAGGCGGATCGTGCCCTCAAAAACGGATCGCTAGATTGAAACAACAAACTATTTCGCACTTATAGCTCAAAATTTTCTGGGCCAACTGATCCGAATGGTCTGCAGAAACATGCGCCTTGGCCATGGAACTGTTACAACATGGTGCTAGGCTCACATTAGGGCAGAATTAGTGAACAAAGAAAAGACAAAACTCACCCTATTGATGGTATTGACCGAGACTATAAACGTGAGTCAGAAAAAGCTCCGTTTGAGTAATTTTCATAGGTGTTGGAAAGGTTGCAGAGAATTGAGATGATAGGACTTCTAATTTTCCGATCTGGAAGACTTTACACATCCACATACACACGTGCACGCGCACTGAAAATATCTAGCCCAAAAAAAGCGGTTCGTGCCCTCAAAAACGGATCGCAAGATTGAAACAACAAACTATTTCGCACTTATAGCTCGAAATTTTCTGGGCCAACTGATCCGAATGGTCTGCAGAAAAATGTGCCTTGTCCATGGACCTGTTACAACATGGTGCTAGGCTCACATTAGGGCAGAACAGTGAATAGAGAAAAGACAAAACTCACCCTGTTGATGGTATTGACCGAGACTATAAACGTGAGTCAGAAAAAGCTCCGTTTGAGTAATTTTCATAGGTGTTGGAAAGGTATCGGAGAATTGAGATGATAGGACTTATAATTTTCCGATCTGGAAGAATTTACACATCCACATACACACGTGCATGTGCACTAAAAATATCTAGCCCAAACAAGGCGGTTCGTGCCCTCAAAAACGTATCACAAGATTGAAAAAACAAACTATTTCACACTTATAGCTCGAAATTTTCTGGGCCAACTGATCCGAATGGTCTGCAGAAATATGTGCCTTCGCCATGGACCTGTTACAACATGGTGCTAGGCTCACATTAGGGCAGAATTGGTGAACAAAGAAAAAACAAAACTCACCCAATTGATGGTATTGATCGAGACTATAAACGTGAGTCAGAAAAAGCACCGTTTGAGTAATTTTCATAGGTGTTGGAAAGGTATCGGAGAATTGAGATGGTAGGACTTCTAACTTTCCAATCTCTAAGAATTTACACATCCACATACCCACGTGCATGCGCACTGAAAATATCTAGCCCAAAAAATGCGGCTCGTGCCCTAAAAAACGGATCGCAAGATTGAAAAAACAAACTATTTCGCACTTATAGCTTGAAATTTTCTGGGTCAACTGATCCGAATGGTCTGCAGAAATATGCGCCTTGGCCATGGACCTGTTAAAACATGGTGCTAGGCTCACATTAGGGTAGAATCGGTGAACAGAGAAAAGACAAAACTCACCCTATTGATGGTATTGACCGAGACTATAAACGTGAGTCAGAAAAAACACCGTTTGAGTAATTTTCATAGGTGTTGGAAAGGTATCAGAGAATTGAGATGATAGGACTTCTAATTTTCTGATATGGAAGAATTTACACATCCACATACACACGTGCACGCGCACTGAAAATATCTAGCCCAAAAAAGGCGGATCGTGCCCTCAAAAACGGGTCGCTAGATTGAAACAACAAACTATTTCGCACTTATAGCTCAAAATTTTCTGGGCCAACTGATCCGAATGGTCCGCAGAAACATGCGCCTTGGCCATGGAACTGTTACAACATGGTGCTAGGCTCACATTAGGGCAGAATCAGTGAACAAAGAAAAGACAAAACTCACCCTATTGATGGTATTGACCGAGACTATAAACGTGAGTCAGAAAAAGCTTCGTTTGAGTAATTTTCATAGGTGTTGGAAAGGTTTCAGAGAATTGAGATGATAGGACTTCTAATTTTCCGATCTGGAAGACTTTACACATCCACATACACACGTGCACGCGCACTGAAAATATCTAGCCCAAAAAAAGCGGTTCGTGCCCTCAAAAACGGATCGCAAGATTGAAACAACAAACTATTTCGCACTTATAGCTCGAAATTTTCTGGGCCAACTGATCCGAATGGTCTGCAGAAAAATGTGCCTTGTCCATGGACCTGTCACAACTTGGTGCTAGGCTCACATTAGGGCAGAATCAGTGAATAGAGAAAAGACAAAACTCACCCTGTTGATGGTATTGACCGAGACTATAAACGTGAGTCAGAAAAAGCTCCGTTTGAGTAATTTTCATAGGTGTTGGAAAGGTATCGGAGAATTGAGATGATAGGACTTATAATTTTCCGATCTAGAAGAATTTACACATCCACATACACACGTGCATGTGCACTAAAATTATCTAGCCCAAACAAGGCGGTTCGTGCCCTCAAAAACGGATCACAAGATTGAAAAAACAAACTATTTCACACTTATAGCTCGAAATTTTCTGGGCCAACTGATCCGAATGGTCTACAGAAATATGTGCCTTGGCCATGGACCTGTTACAACATGGTGCTAGGCTCACATTAGGGCAGAATCGGTGAATAAAGAAAAAACAAAACTCACCCAATTGATGGTATTGATCGAGACTATAAACGTGAGTCAGAAAAAGCACCGTTTGAGTAATTTTCATAGGTGTTGGAAAGGTATCGGAGAATTGAGATGGTAGGACTTCTAACTTTCCAATCTCGAAGAATTTACACATCCACATACCCACGTGCATGCGCACTGAAAATATCTAGCCCAAAAAATGCGGCTTGTGCCCTCAAAAACGGATCGCAAGATTGAAAAACAAACTATTTCGCACTTATAGCTTGAAATTTTCGGTCAATGATCCAATGGTCTGCAGAAATATGCGCCTTGGCCATGGACCTGTTACAACATGGTGCTAGGCTCACATTAGGGCAGAATCGGTGAACAGAGAAAAGACAAAACTCACCCTATTGATGGTATTGACCGAGACTATAAACGTGAGTCAAAAAAAACACCGTTTGAGTAATTTTCATAGGTGTTGGAAAGGTATCGGAGAATTGAGATGATAGGACTTCTAATTTTCTGATCTGGAAGAATTTACACATCCACATACACACGTGCACGCGCACTGAAAATATCTAGCCCAAAAAAGGCGGTTTGTGCCCTAAAAAACGGATCGCAAGATTGAAACAACAAACTATTTCGCACTTATAGCTCGAAATTTTCTGGGCCAACTAATCCGAATGGTGTGCAGAAACATGCGCCTTGGCCATGGACCTGTTACAACATGGTGCTAGGCTCACATTAGGGCAGAATCAGTGAACAGAGAAAAGACAAAACTATTTCACATAGGTGTTGGAAAGGTATCGGAGAATTGAGCCGATAGATAATTGAATTTACACATCCACATACACACGTGCATGGGCACTGAAAATATCTAGCCCAAACAAGGTGGTTCGTGCTAAAGATTGAAAAAACAAACTATTTCACACTTATAGCTCGAAATTTTCTGGGCCAACTGATCCGAATGTTCTACAGAAAGATGCGCCTTAGCCATGGACCTGTTACAACATGGTGCTAGGCTCACATTAGGGCAGAATCGGTGAACAGAGAAAAGAAAAAACTCACCCTATTGATGGTATTGACAGAGACTATAAACGTGAGTCAGAAAAAGCTCCGTTTGAGTAATTTTCATAGGTGTTGGAAAGGTATCGGAGAATTGAGATGGTAGGACTCCTAACTTTCCGATTTGGGAGAATTTACACATCCACATACCCACGTGCATGTTCACTGAAAATACCTAGCCCAAAAAAGGCGGTTCGTGCCCTAAAAAACGAATCGCAAGATGGAAAAAACAAACTATTTAGCACATATAGCATGAAATTTTCAGGGCCAACTGATGCAAATGGTCTGCAAAAACATGCGCCCTGGCCATGGACCTGTTACAACATGGTGCTAGGCTCACACTAGGGCAGAATCGGTGAACAGAGAAAAGACAAAACTCACCCTATTGATGGTATTGACCGAGACTATAAACGTGAGTCAGAAAAAGCTCCGTTTGAGTAACTTTCATAGGTGTTGGAATGGTATCGGAGAATTGAGATGATAGGACTTCTAATTTTCCGATCTGGAAGAATTTACACATCCACATACACACGTGCACGCGCACTGAAAATATCTAGCAAAAAAAAGGTGGTTCGTGCCCTCAAAAATGGATCGCAAGATTGAAAAAACAAACTATTTCGCACTTATAGCTTGAAATTTTCTGGGCCAACTGATCCGAATGGTCTTCAGAAATATGCGCCTTGGCCATGGACCTGTTACAACATGGTGCTAGGCTAACATTAGGTAAGAATCGGTGAACAGAGAAAAGACAAAACTCGCCCTATTGATGGTATGGACGGAGACTATAAACGTGAGTCAGAAAAAGCTCCGTTTGAGTAATTTTCATAGGTGTTGGAAAGGTATAGGAGAATTGAGGTGGTAGGACTTCTAACTTTCCGATCTGGAAGAATTTACACATCCACATACCCACGTGCATACGCACTGAAAATATCTAGCCCAAAAAAGGTGGTTCGTGCCCTCAAAAACGGATTGCAAGATGGAAAAAACAAACTATTTCGCACTTATAGCACGAAATTTCCTGGGCCAACTGATCCAAATGGTCTGCAGAAACATGCACCCTGGCCATGGACCTCTTACAACATGGTGCTAGGCTCACATTAGGGCAGAATCGGTGAACAAAGAAAAAACAAAACTCACCCTATTGATGGTATTGATCGAGACTATAAACGTGAGTCAAAAAAGCACCGTTTGAGTAATTTTCATATGTGTTGGAAAGGTATCGGAGAATTGAGATGGTAGGACTTCTAACTTTCCGATCTGGAAAAATTTACACATCCACATACCCACGTGCATGCACACTGAAAATATCTAGGAAAAAAAGGCGGTTCGTGCCCGCAAAAACGGATCGCAAGATTGAAAAAACAAACTATTTCACACTTATAGCTTGAACTTTTCTGGGCCAACTGATCGGAATGGTCTGCAGAAACATGCGCCCTGGCCATGGACCTGTTACAACATGGTGCTAGGCTCACATTAGGGCAGAATCGGTGAACTGAAAAAAGACAAAACTCACCCTATTGATGGTATTGACCGAGACTATAAACGTGAGTCAAAAAAAGCTCTGTTTGATTAATTTTCATAGGTGTTGGAAAGGTATCATAGAATTGAGATGATAGGACTTCTAATTTTCTGATATGGAAGAATTTACACATCCACATACACACGTGCAAGCGCACTGAAAATATCTAGCCCAAAAAAGGCGGTTCGTGCCCTCAAAAACGGATCGCAAGATTGAAAAAACAAACTATTTCGCACTTATAGCTCCAAATTTTCTGGGCCAACTGATCTGAATGGTCTGCAGAAATATGCGCCTTGGCCATGGACCTGTTACAACATGGTGCTAGGCTCACATTAGGGCAGAATCGGTGAACAAAGAAAAAACAAAACTCACCCTATTGATGGTATTGATCGAGACTATAAACGTGAGTCAGAAACAGCACGGTTCGAGTAATTTTCATAGGTGTTGGAATGTTATCGGAGAATTGAGATGGTAGGACTTCTAACTTTCCGATCTGGAAGAATTTACACATCCACATACACATGTGCACGCGCACTGAAAATATCTAGCCCAGAAAAGGCGGTCCGTGCCCTCAAAAACGGATCGCAAGATTGAAAAACCAAACTATTTCACACTTATAGCTTGAAATTTTCTGGGCCAACTGATCCGAATGGTCTGCAGAAACATGCGCCCTGGCCATGGACCTATTACAACGTGGTGCTAGGCTCACATTAGGGCAGAATCGGTGAACTGAGAAAAGACAAAAGTCACCCTATTGAAGGTATTGACCGAGACTATAAACGTGAGTCAAAAAAAGCTCTGTTTGAGTAATTTTCATAGGTGTTGGAAAGGTATCGGAGAATTGAGATGATAGGACTTCTAATTTTCTGATCTGGAAGAATTTACACATCCACATACACACGTGCACGCGCACTAAAAATATCTAGCCCAAAAAAGGCGGTTCGTGCCCTAAAAAATGGATCGCAAGATTGAAAAAACAAACTATTTCGCACTTATAGCTCGAAATTTTCTGGGCCAACTGATCCGAATGGTCTGCAGAAATATGCGCCTTGGCAATGGACATGTTACAACATGGTGCTAGGCTCACATTGGGGCAGAATCGGTGAACAAAGAAAAAACAAAACTCACCCTATTGATGGTATTGATCGAGACTATAAACGTGAGTCAGAAAAAGCACCGTTTGAGTAATTTTCATAGGTGTTGGAAAGGTATCGGAGAATTGATATTGTAGGACTTCTAACTTTCCGATCTGAAAAAGTTTACACATCCACATACCCACGTGCATGCGCACTGAAAATATCTAGCCTAGAAAAGGCGGTTCGTGCCCTCAAAAACGGATCGCAAGATTGAAAAAACAAACTATTTCACACTTATAGATTGAACTTTTCTGGGCCAACTGATCCGAATGGTCTGCAGAAACATGTGCCCTGGCCATGGACCTGTTACAACATGGTGCTAGGCTCACATTAGGGCAGCATCAGTGAACTGAGAAAAGACAAAACTCACCCTATTGATGGTATTGACCGAGACTATAAACGTGAGTCAAAAAAGCTCTGTTTGAGTAATTTTCATAGGTGTTGGAAAGGTATCGGAGAATTGAGATGATAGGACTTCTAATTTTCTCATCTGGAAGAATTTACACATTCACATACACATGTGCACGCGCACTGAAAATATCTAGCCCAAAAAAGGCGGTTCGTGCCCTCAAAAACGGATTGCAAGATTGAAAAAACAAACTATTTCGCACTTATAGCACGAAATTTTCTGGGCCAACTGATCCGAATGGTCTGCAGAAATATGCGCCTTAGCCATGGACCTGTTACAACATGGTGCTAGGCTCACATTAGGGCAGAATCGGTGAACAAAGAGAAAACAAAACTCACCCTATTGATGGTATTGATCGAGACTATAAACGTGAGTCAAAAAAAGCACCGTTTGAGTAATTTTCATAGGTGTTGGAAAGGTATCGGAGAATTGAGATGGTAGGACTTCTAACTTTCCGATCTGGAAAAATTTACACATCCACATACCCACGTGCATGCGCACAGAAAATATCTAGCCCAAAAAAGGCGGTTTGTGCCCGCAAAAACGGATCGCAAGATTGAAAAAACAAACTATTTCACACTTATAGCTTGAACTTTTCTGGGCCAACTGATCGGAATGGTCTGCAGAAACATGCGCCCTGGCCATGGACCTGTTACAACATGGTGCTAGGCTCACATTAGGGCAGAATCGGTGAACTGAGAAAAGACAAAACTCACCCTATTGATGGTATTGACCGAGACTATAAACGTGAGTCAAAAAAAGCTTTGTTTGATTAATTTTCATAGGTGTTGGAAAGGTATCGGAGAATTGAGATGATAGGACTTCTAATTTTCTGATCTGGAAGAATTTACACATCCACATACACACGCACGCCAAGACTGAAAATATCTAGCCCAAAAAAGGCGGTTCGTGCCCTAAAAAATGGATCGCAAGATTGAAAAAACAAACTATTTCGCACTTATAGCTCGAAATTTTCTGGGCCAACTGATCCGAATGGTCTGCAGAAATATGCGCCTTGGCAATGAACATGTTACAACATGGTGCTAAGCTCACATTGGGGCAGAATCGGTGAACAAAGAAAAAACAAAACTCACCCTATTGATGGTATTGATCGAGACTATAAACGTGAGTCAGAAAAAGCACCGTTTGAGTAATTTTCATAGGTGTTGGAAAGGTATCGGAGAATTGATATTGTAGGACTTCTAACTTTCCGATCTGAAAAAATTTACACATCCACATACCCACGTGCATGCGCACTGAAAATATCTAGCCTAGAAAAGGCGGTTCGTGCCCTCAAAAACGGATCGCAAGATTGAAAAAACAAACTATTTCACACTTATAGATTGAACTTTTCTGGGCCAACTGATCCGAATGGTCTGCAGAAACATGTGCCCTGGCCATGGACCTGTTACAACATGGTGCTAGGCTCACATTAGGGCAGCATCAGTGAACTGAGAAAAGACAAAACTCACCCTATTGATGGGATTGACCGAGACTATAAATGTGAGTCAAAAAAAGGTCTGTTTGAGTAATTTTCATAGGTGTTGGAAAGGTATCGGAGAATTGAGATGATAGGACTTCTAATTTTCTCATCTGGATGAATTTAAACATTCACATACACACGTGCACGCGCACTGAAAATATCTAGCCCAAAAAAGGCGGTTCGTGCCCTCAAAAACGGAGTGCAAGATTGAAAAAACAAACTATTTCGCACTTATAGCACGAAATTTTCTGGGCCAACTGATCCGAATGGTCTGCAGAAATATGCGCCTTGGCCATGGACCTGTTACAACATGGTGCTAGGCTCACATTAGGGCAGAATCGGTGAACAAAGAGAAAACAAAACTCACCCTATTGATGGTATTGATCGAGACTATAAACGTGAGTCAAAAAAAGCACCGTTTGAGTAATTTTCATAGGTGTTGGAAAGGTATCGGAGAATTGAGATGGTAGGACTTCTATCTTTCCGATCTGGAAAAATTTACACATCCACATACCCACGTGCATGCGCACTGAAAATATCTAGCCCAAAAAAGGCGGTTCGTGCCCGCAAAAACGGATCGCAAGATTGAAAAAACAAACTATTTCACACTTATAGCTTGAACTTTTCTGGGCCAACTGATCGGAATGGTCTGCAGAAACATGCGCCCTGGCCATGGACCTGTTACAACATGGTGCTAGGCTCACATTAGGGTAGAATCGGTGAACTGAGAAAAGACAAAACTCACCATATTGATGGTATTGACCGAGACTATAAACGTGAGTCAAAAAAAGCTCTGTTTGATTAATTTTCATAGGTGTTGGAAAGGTATCAGAGAATTGAGATGATAGGACTTCTAATTTTCTGATCTGGAAGAATTTACACATCCACATACACACGTGCACGTGCACTGAAAATATCTAGCCCAAAAAAGGCGGTTCGTGCCCTAAAAAATGGATCGCAAGATTGAAAAAACAAACTATTTCGCACTTATAGCTCGAAATTTTCTGGGCCAACTGATCCGAATGGTCTGCAGAAATATGCGCCTTGGCAATGGACATGTTACAACATGGTGCTAGGCTCACATTGGGGCAGAATCGGTGAACAAAGAAAAAACAAAACTCACCCTATTGATGGTATTGATCGAGACTATAAACGTGAGTCAGAAAAAGCACCGTTTGAGTAATTTTCATAGGTGTTGGAAAGGTATCGGAGAATTGATATTGTAGGACTTCTAACTTTCCGATCTGAAAAAATTTACACATCCACATACCCACGTGCATGCGCACTGAAAATATCTAGCCTAGAAAAGGCGGTTCGTGCCCTCAAAAACGGATCGCAAGATTGAAAAAACAAACTATTTCACACTTATAGATTGAACTTTTCTGGGCCAACTGATCCGAATGGTCTGCAGAAACATGTGCCCTGGCCATGGACCTGTTACAACATGGTGCTAGGCTCACATTAGGGCAGCATCAGTGAACTGAGAAAAGACAAAACTCACCCTATTGATGGTATTGACCGAGACTATAAACGTGAGTCAAAAAAAGGTCTGTTTGAGTAATTTTCAGAGGTGTTGGAAAGGTATCGGAGAATTGAGATGATAGGACTTCTAATTTTCTCATCTGGAAGAATTTACACATTCACATACACACGTGCACCCGCACTGAAAATATCTAGCCCAAAAAAGGCGGTTCGTGCCCTCAAAAACGGATTGCAAGATTGAAAAAACAAACTATTTCGCACTTATAGCACGAAATTTTCTGGGCCAACTGATCCGAATGGTCTGCAGAAATATGCGCCTTGGCCATGGACCTGTTACAACATGGTGCTAGGCTCACATTAGGGCAGAATCGGTGAACAAAGAGAAAACAAAACTCACCCTATTGATGGTATTGATCGAGACTATAAACGTGAGTCAAAAAAAGCACCGTTTGAGTAATTTTCATAGGTGTTGGAAAGGTATCGGAGAATTGAGATGGTAGGACTTCTAACTTTCCGATCTGGAAAAATTTACACAGCCACATACCCACGTGAATGCGCACTAAAAATATCTAGCCCAAAAAAGGCGGTTCGTGCCCGCAAAAGCGGATCGCAAGATTGAAAAAACAAACTATTTCACACTTATAGCTTGAACTTTTCTGGGCCAACTGATCGGAATGGTCTGCGGAAACATGCGCCCTGGCCATGGACCTGTTACAACATGGTGCTAGGCTCACATTAGGGCAGAATCGGTGAACTGAGAAAAGAGAAAACTCACCCTATTGATGGTATTGTTCGAGACTATAAACATGAGTCAAAAAAAGCTCTCTTTGATTAATTTTCATAGGTGTTGGAAAGGTATCGGAGAATTGAGATGATAGGACTTCTAATTTTCTGATCTGGAAGAATTTACACATCCACATACACACGTGCATGCGCACTGAAAATATCTAGCTCAAAAAAGGCGGTTCGTGCCCTCAAAAACGGATCGCAAGATTGAAAAAACAAACTATTTCGCACTTATAGCTCGAAATTTTCTGGGCCAACTAATCCGAATGGTCTGCAGAAATATGCGCCTTGGCAATGGACATGTTACAACATGGTGCTAGGCTCACATTGGGGCAGAATCGGTGAACAAAGAAAAAACAAAACTCACCGTATTGATGGTATTGATCGAGACTATAAACGTGAGTCAGAAAAAGCACCGTTCGAGTAATTTTCATAGGTGTTGGAAAGGTATCGGAGAATTGATATTGTAGGACTTCTAACTTTCCGATCTGAAAAAATTTACACATCCACATACCCACGTGCATGCGCACTGAAAATATCTAGCCTAGAAAAGGCGGTTCGTGCCCTCAAAAACGGATCGCAAGATTGAAAAAACAAACTATTTCATACTTATAGATTGAACTTTTCTGGGCCAAATGATCCGAATGGTCTGCAGAAACATGCGCCCTGGCCATGGACCTGTTACAACATGGTGCTAGGCTCACATTAGGGCAGCATTGGTGAACTGAGAAAAGACAAAACTCACCCTATTGATGGTATTGACCGAGACTATAAACGTGAGTCAAAAAAAGCTCTGTTTGAGTAATTTTCATAGGTGTTGGAAAGGTATCGGAGAATTGAGATGATAGGACTTCTAATTTTCTCATCTGGAAGAATTTACACATCCACATACACATGTGCACGCGCACTGAAAATATCTAGCCCAAAAAAGGCGGTTCGTGCCCTCAAAAACGGATTGCAAGATTGAAAAAATAAACTATTTCGCACTTATAGCTCGAAATTTTCTGGGCCAACTGATCCGAATGGTCTGCAGAAATATGTGCCTTGGCCATGGACCTGTTACAACATGGTGCTAGGCTCACATTAGGGCAGAATCGGTGAACAAAGAAAAAACAAAACTCACCCTATTGATGGTATTGATCGAGACTATAAACGTGAGTCAAAAAAAGCACCGTTTGAGTAATTTTCATATGTGCTGGAAAGGTATCGGAGAATGTAGATGGTAGGACTTCTAACTTTCCGATCTGGAAAAATTTACACATCCACATACCCACGTGCATGCACACTGAAAATATCTAGCCCAAAAAAGGCGGTTCGTGCCCGCAAAAACGGATCGCAAGATTGAAAAAACAAACTATTTCACACTTATAGCTTGAACTTTTCTGGGCCAACTGATCGGAATGGTCTGCAGAAACATGCGCCCTGGCCATGGACCTGTTACAACATGGTGCTAGGCTCACATTAGGGCAGAATCGGTGAACTGAAAAAAGACAAAACTCACCCTATTGATGGTATTGACCGAGACTATAAACGTGAGTCAAAAAAAGCTCTGTTTGATTAATTTTCATAGGTGTTGGAAAGGTATCATAGAATTGAGATGATAGGACTTCTAATTTTCTGATATGGAAGAATTTACACATCCACATACACACGTGCAAGCGCACTGAAAATATCTAGCCCAAAAAAGGCGGTTCGTGCCCTCAAAAACGGATCGCAAGATTGAAAAACAAACTATTTCGCACTTATAGCACCAAATTTTCGGGCCAACTGATCCAATGGTCTGCAGAATATGCGCCTTGGCCATGGACCTGTTACAACATGGTGCTAGGCTCACATTAGGGCAGAATCGGTGAACAAAGAAAAAACAAAACTCACCCTATTGATGGTATTGATCGAGACTATAAACGTGAGTCAGAAACAGCACGGTTCGAGTAATTTTCATAGGTGTTGGAATGTTATCGGAGAATTGAGATGGTAGGACTTCTAACTTTCCGATCTGGAAGAATTTACACATCCACATACACATGTGCACGCGCACTGAAAATATCTAGCCCAAAAAAGGCGGTCCGTGCCCTCAAAAACGGATCGCAAGATTGAAAAAACAAACTATTTCACACTTATAGCTTGAAATTTTCTGGGCCAACTGATCCGAATGGTCTGCAGAAACATGCGCCCTGGCCATGGACCTATTACAACGTGGTGCTAGGCTCACATTAGGGTAGAATCGGTGAACTGAGAAAAGACAAAACTCACCCTATTGATGGTATTGACCGAGACTATAAACGTGAGTCAGAAAAAGCTCCGTTTGAGTAATTTTCATAGGTGTTGGAAAGGTATCGGAGAATTGAGATGATAGGACTTCTAATTTTCTGATATGGAAGAATTTACACATCCACATACACACGTGCAAGCGCACTGAAAATATCTAGCCCAAAAAGGCGGTTCGTGCCCTCAAAAACGGATTGCAAGATTAAAAAAACAAACTATTTCGCACTTATAGCTCGAAATTTTCTTGGCCAACTGATCCGAATGGTCTGCAGAAACATGCGCGTTGGCCATGGACCTGTTACAACATGGTGCTATGCTCACATTAGGGTAGAATCAGTGAACTGAGAAAAGACAAAACTCACCCTATTGATGGTATTGACCGAGACTATAAACGTGAGTCAGAAAAAGCTCCGTTTGAGTAATTTTCGTAGGTGTTGGAAAGGTATCGGAGAATTGAGATGATTGGACTTCTAATTTTCCGATCTGGAAGAATTTACACATCCACATACACACATGCACGCGCACTGAAAATATCTAGCCCAAAAAAGGCAGTTCGTGCCCTCAAAAACGGATCGCAAGATTGAAAAAAACATACTATTTTGCACTTATAGCTTGAAATTTTCTGGGCTAACTGATCCGAATGGTCTGCAGAAATATGTGCCTTGGCCATGGACCTGTTACAACATGGTGCTAGGCTCACATTAGGGCAGAATCGGTGAACAGAGAAAAGACAAAACTCACCCTATTGATGGTATTGACCGAGACTATAAACGTGAGTCAAAAAAAGCTCCGTTTGAGTAATTTTCATAGGTGTTGGAAAGGTATCGGAGAATTGAGATGGTAGGACTTCTAACTTTCCGATCTGGAAAAATTTACACATCCACATACCCACGTGCATGCGCACTGAAAATATCTAGCCCAAAAAATGCAGTTCGTGCCCTCAAAAACGGATGGCAAGATTGAAAAAACAAACTATTTCACACTTATAGCTTGAACTTTTCTGGGCCAACTGATCTGAATGGTCTGCAGAAACGTGCACCCCTGCCATGGACCTGTTACAACATGGTGCTAGGCTCGCATTAGGGCAGAATCGGTGAACTGAGAAAAGACAAAACTCACCCTATTGATGGTATTGACCGAGACTATAAACGTGAGTCAAAAAAAGCTCCGTTTGAGTAATTTTCATAGGTGTTGGAAAGGTATCAGAGAATTCAGATGATAGGACTACTAATTTTCCAATATGGAAGAATTTACACATCCACATACACACGTGAACGCGCACTGAAAATATCAAGCCCAAAAAAGGCGGTTCTTGCCCTCAAAAACGGATCGCAAGATTGAAAAAACAAACTATTTCGCACTTATAGCTCGAAATTTTCTGGGCCAACTGATCCGAATGGTCTGCAGAAATATGCGCCTTGGCCATGGACCTGTTACAACATGGTGCTAGGCTCACATTAGGGCAGAATCAGTGAACAAAGAAAAAACAAAACTCACCCTATTGATGGTATTGATCGAGACTATAAACGTGAGTCAGAAAAAGCACCGTTTGAGTAATTTTCATAGGTGTTGGAAAGGTATCGGAGAATTGAGATGGTAGCACTTCTAACTTTCCGATCTGGAAAAATTTACACATCCACATACCCACGTGCATGCGCACTGAAAATATCTAGCCCAAAAAAGGCGGTTCGTGCCCTCAAAAACGGATCGCAAGATTGAAAAAACAAACTATTTCACACTTATAGCTTGAAATTTTCTGGGACAACTGATCCGAATGGTCTGCAGAAACATGCGCCCTGGCCATGGACCTATTACAACGTGGTGCTAGGCTCACATTAGGGTAGAATCGGTGAACTGAGAAAAGACAAAACTCACCCTATTGATGGTATTGACCGAGACTATAAACGTGAGTCAGAGAAAGCTCCGTTTGAGTAATTTTCATAGGTGTTGGAAAGGTATCGGAGAATTGAGATGATAGGACTTCTAATTTTATGATATGGAAGAATTTACACATCCACATACACACGTGCAAGCGCACTGAAAATATCTAGCCCAAAAAGGCGGTTCGTGCCCTCAAAAACGGATTGCAAGATTAAAAAAACAAACTATTTCGCACTTATAGCTCGAAATTTTCTGGGCCAACTGATCCGAATGGTCTGCAGAAACATGCGCGTTGGCCATGGACCTATTACAACATGGTGCTATGCTCACATTAGGGTAGAATCAGTGAACTGAGAAAAGAGAAAACTCACCCTATTGATGGTATTGACCGAGACTATAAACGTGAGTCAGTAAAAGCTCCGTTTGAGTAATTTTCGTAGGTGTTGGAAAGGTATCGGAGAATTGAGATGATTGGACTTCTAATTTTCCGATCTAGAAGAATTTACACATCCACATACACACATGCACGCGCACTGAAAATATCTAGCCCAAAAAGGCAGTTCGTGCCCTCAAAAACGGATCGCAAGATTGAAAAAAACATACTATTTCGCACTTATAGCTTGAAATTTTCTGGGCTAACTGATCCAAATGGTCTGCAGAAATATGTGCCTTGGCCATGGACCTGTTACAACCTGGTGCTAGGCTCACATTAGGGCAGAATCGGTGAACAGAGAAAAGACAGAACTCACCCTATTGATGGTATTGACCGAGACTATAAACGTGAGTCAGAAAAAGCACCGTTTGAGTAATTTTCATAGGTGTTGGAAAGGTATCGGAGAATTGAGATGGTAGGACTTCTAGCTTTCTGAACTGGAAAAATTTACACATCCACATACCCACGTGCATGCGCACTGAAAATATCTAGCCCAAAAAAGGCAGTTCGTGCCCTAAATAACGGATCGCAAGATTGAAAAAACAAACTATTTCAAACTTATAGCTTGAACTTTTCTGGGCCAACTGATCCGAATGGTCTGCAGAAACATGCACCCTGGCCATGGACCTGTTACAAAATGGTGCTAGGCTCACATTAGGGCAGAATCGGTGAACTGAGAAAAGACAAAACTCACCCTATTGATGGTATTGACCGAGACTATAAACGTGAGTCAAAAAAAGCTTCGTTTGAGTAATTTTCATAGGTGTTGGAAAGGTATCAGAGAATTGAGATGATAGGACTTCTAATTTTCCGATATGGAAGAATTTACACATCCACATACACACGTGCACGCGCACTGAAAATATCAAGCCCAAAAAAGGTGGTCCGTGCCCTCAAAAACGGATCGCAAGATTGAAAAAACAAACTATTTCGCACTTATAGCTCGAAATTTTCTGAGCCAACTGATCCGAGTGGTCTGTAGAAATATGCGCCTTGGCCATGGACCTGTTACAACATGGTGCTAGGCTCACATTAGGGCAGAATCGGTGAACGAAGAAAAAACAAAACTCACCCTATTGATGGTATTGATCGAGACTATAAACGTGAGTCAGAAAAAGCACCGATCAAGTAATTTTCATAGGTGTTGGAAAGTTATCGGAGAATTGAGATGGTAGGACTTCTAACTTTCCGATCTGGAAGAATTAACACATCCACATACCCACGTGCATCCGCACTGAAAATATCTAGCCCAAAAAAGGCGGATCGCAAGATTGAAAAAACAAACTATTTCACACTTATAGCTTGAAATTTTCTGGGCCAACTGATCCGAATGGTCTGCAGAAACATGCGCCCTGGCCATGGACCTGTTACAACGTGGTGCTGGGCTCACATTAGGGCAGAATCAGTGAACTGAGAAAAGACAAAACTCACCCTATTGATGGTACTGATCGAGACTATAAACGTGAGTCAGAAAAAGCTCCGTTTGAGTAATTTTCATGGGTGTTGGAAAGGTATCGGAGAAATGAGATGATAGGACTTCTAATTTTCCGATCTGGAAGAATTTATACATCCACATACACACGTGCACGTGCACTGAAAATATCTAGCCCAAAAAAAGCGGTTCGTGCCCTCAAAAACGGATCGCAAGATTGAAACAACAAACTATTTCGCACTTATAGCTCGAAATTTTCTGGGCCAACAGATCCGAATGGTCTGCAGAAACATGCACCTTGGCCATGGACCTGTTACAACATGGTGCTAGACTCACATTAGGGCAGAATCGGTGAACTGAGAAAAGACAAAACTCACCCTATTGATGGTATTGACCGAGACTATAAACGTGAGTCAAAAAAAGCTTCGTTTGAGTAATTTTCATAGGTGTTGGAAAGGTATCAGAGAATTGAGATGATAGGACTTCTAATTTTCTGATATGGAAGAATTTACACATCCACATACACACATGCACGCGCACTGAAAATATCAAGCCCAAAAAAGGCGGTTCTTGCCCTCAAAAACGGATCGCAAGATTGAAAAAACAAACTATTTCTGCAGAAATATGCGCCTTGGCCATGGACCTATTACAACATGGTGCTAGGCTCACATTAGGGCAGAATCGACCAAAGAAAAAACAAAACTCACCCTATTGATGGTATTGATCGAGACTATAAACGTGAGTCAGAAAAAGCACCGTTCGAGTAATTTTCATAGGTGTTGGAAAGTTATTGGAGAATTGAGATGGTAGGACTTCTAACTTTCCGATCTGGAAGAATTTACACATCCACATAGCCATGTGCATGCGCACTGAAAATATCTGGCCCAAAAAAGGCGGTTCGTGCCCTCAAAAACGGATCGCAAGATTGAAAAAACAAACTATTTCACACTTATAGCTTGAAATTTTCTAGGCCAACTGATCTGAATGTTCTGCGGAAACATGCCCCCAGGCCATGGACCTGTTACAACGTGGTGCTAGGCGCACATTAGGGCAGAATCGGTGAACTGAGAAAAGACAAAACTCACCCTATTGATGGTATTGACCGAGAATATAAACGTGAGTCAGAAAAAGCTCCGTTTGAGTAATTTTCATAGGTGTTGGAAAGGTATCGGAGAATTGAGATGATAGGACTTCTAATTTTCCGATCTGGAAGAATTTACACATCCACATACACACGTGCACGCGCATTGAAAATATCTAGCCCAAAAAGGCGGTTCGTGCCCTCGAAAACGGATCGCGAGATTAAAAAAACAAACTATTTCGCACTTATAGCTCGAAATTTTCTGGGCCAACTGATCTGAATGGTCTTTAGAAACATGCGCCTTGGCCATGGACCTGTTACAACATGGTGCTATGCTCACATTAGGGTAGAATCAGTGAACTGAGAAAAGACAAAACTCACCCTATTGATGGTATTGACGGAGACTATAAACGTGAGTCAGAAAAAGCTCCGTTTGAGTAATTTTCGTAGGTGTTGGAAAGGTATCGGAGAATTGAGATGATTGGACTTCTCATTTTCCGATCTGGAAGAATTTACACATCCACATACACACATGCACGCGCACTGAAAATATCTAGCCCAAAAAAGGCAGTTCGTGCCCTCAAAAACGGATCGCAAGATTGAAAAAACATACTATTTCGCACTTATAGCTTGATATTTTCTGGGCTAACTGATCCGAATGGTCTGCAGAAATATGCGCCTTGGCCATGGACCTGTTACAACATGGTGCTAGGCTCACATTAGGGCAGAATCAGTGAACAGAGAAAAGACAAAACTCACCCTATTGATGGTATTGACCGAGACTATAAACGCGAGTCAGAAAAAAACACCGTTTGAGTAATTTTCATAGGTGTTGGAAAGGTATCGGAGAAATGAGATGATAGGACTTCTAATTTTCTGATCTGGAAGAATTTATACATCCACATACACACGTGCACATGCACTGAAAATATCTAGCCCAAAAAAAGCGGTTCGTGCCCTCAAAAACGGATCGCAAAATTGAAACAACAAACTATTTTGCACTTATAGCTCGAAATTTTCTGGGCCAACAGATCCGAATGGTTTCTAGAAACATGCACCTTGGACATGGACCTGTTACAACATGGTGCTAGGCTCATATTAGGGCAGAATCAGTGAACAGAGAAAAGACAAAACTCACCCTATTGATGGTATTGACCGAGACTATAAACGTGAGTCAAAAAGCTCGCTTGAGTAATTTTCATAGGTGTTGGAAAGGTATCGAGAATTGAGATGATAGGACTTCTAATTTTTGATCTCGAAGAATTTACACATCCACGCACACATGTGCACGCCACACTGAAAATATCTAGCCCAAAAAGGCGAATATCTAGCCCAAAAAAGGCGGTCCGTGCCCTCAAAAACGGATCGCAAGATTGAAAAAACAAACTATTTCGCACTTATAGCGCGAAATATTCTGGGCCAACTGATCCGAATGGTCTGCAGAAATATGCGCCTTGGCCATGGACCTGTTACAACATGGTGCTAGGCTCACATTAGGGCAGAATCAGTGAACAAAGAAAAAACAAAACTCACCCTATTGATGGTATTGATCGAGACTATAAACGTGAGTCAGAAAAAGCACCTTTTGAGTAATTTTCATAGGTGTTGGAAAGGTATCAGAGAATTGAGATGGTAGGACTTCTAACTTTCCGATCTGGAAAAATTTACACATCCACATACCCACGTGCATGCGCACTGAAAATATCTAGCCCAAAAAAGCCGGTTCGTGCCCTCAAAAACGGATCGCAAGATTGAAAAAACAAACTATTTCACACTTATAGCTTGAAATTTTCGGCCAAGTGATCCAATGGTCTGCAGAAACATGCGCCTGGCCATGGACCTGTTACAACATGGTGCTAGGCTCACATTAGGGCAGAATCGTGAACTGAGAAAAGACAAAACTCACCCTATTGATGGTATTGACCGAGACTATAAACGTGAGTCAAAAAACTCCGCTTGAGTAATTTTCATAGGTGTTGGAAAGGTATCGGAGAATTGAGATGATAGGACTTCTAATTTTCCGATCCGGAAGAATTTACACATCCACATACACACGCAGCACGCCAGCACTGAAAATATCTAGCCCAAAAAGCGGTTCGTGCCTCAAAACGGATCGCGAGATTAAAAACAAACTATTTCGCACTTATAGCTCAAATTTTCGGGCCAACTGATCCAATGGTCTGCAAACATGCACCTTGGCCATGGACCTATTACAACATGGTGCTATGCTCACATTAGGGTAGAATCAGTGAACTGACAAAAGACAAAACTCACCCTATTGATGGTATTGACCGAGACTATAAACGTGAGTTAGAAAAAGCTCCGTTTGAGTAATTTTCGTATGTGTTGGAAAGGTATCGGAGAATTGAGATGATTGGACTTCTAATTTTCCGATCTGGAAGAATTTAGACATCCACATACACACATGCACGCCAAGACTGAAAATATCTAGCCCAAAAAGGCAGTTCGTGCCTCAAAACGGATCGCAAGATTGAAAAACATACTATTTCGCACTTATAGCTTGATATTTTCTGGGCTAATCGATCCGAATGGTCTGCAGAAATATGCGCCTTGGCCATGGACCTGTTACAACATGGTGCTAGGCTCACATTAGGGCAGAATCGGTGAACAGAGAAAGACAAAACTCACCCTATTGATGGTATTGACCGAGACTATAAACGTGAGTCGAAAAAAACACCGCTTGAGTAATTTTCATAGGTGTTGGAAAGGTATCGGAGAAATGAGATGATAGGACTTCTAATTTTTTGATCTGGAAGAATTTATACATCCACATACACACGTGCACATGCACTGAAAATATCTAGCCCAAAAAAAGCGGTTCGTGCCCTCAAAAACGGATCGCAAGATTGAAACAACAAACTATTTTGCACTTATAGCTCGAAATTTTCTGGGCCAACAGATCCGAATGGTTTCCAGAAACATGCACCTTGGCCATGGACCTGTTACAACATGGTGCTAGGCTCACATTAGGGCAGAATCAGTGAACAGAGAAAAGACAAAACTCACCCTATTGATGGTATTGACCGAGACTATAAATGTGAGTCAAAAAAGCTCTGTTTGAGTAATTTTCATAGGTGTTGGAAAGGTATCGGAGAATTGAGATGATAGGACTTCTAATTTTCCGATCTGGAAGAATTTACACATCCACATACACACGCACGCGCAAGACTGAAAATATCTAGCCCAAAAAGGCGGTTCGTGCCCTCAAAACGGATCGCGAGATTAAAAACAAACTATTTCGCACTTATAGCTCAAATTTTCGGGCCAACTGATCTGAATGGTCTTTAGAAACATGCGCCTTGGCCATGGACCTGTTACAACATGGTGCTATGCTCACATTAGGGTAGAATCGGTGAACTGAGAAAAGACAAAACTCACCCTATTGATGGTATTGACGAGACTATAAACGTGAGTCGTAAAAAGCTCCGCTTGAGTAATTTTCATAGGTGTTGGAAAGGTATCGGAGAATTGAGATGATTGGACTTCTCATTTTCCGATCTGGAAGAATTTACACATCCACATACACACATGCACGCCAAGCACTGAAAATATCTAGCCCAAAAAGGCAGTTCGTGCCTCAAAAACGGATCGCAAGATTGAAAAACATACTATTTCGCACTTATAGCTTGATATTTTCTCGGCTAACGATCCGAATGGTCTGCAGAAATATGCGCCTTGGCCATGGACCTGTTACAACATGGTGCTAGGCTCACATTAGGGCAGAATCAGTGAACAGAGAAAAGACAAAACTCACCCTATTGATGGTATTGACCGAGACTATAAACGCGAGTCAGAAAAAAACACCGTTTGAGTAATTTTCATAGGTGTTGGAAAGGTATCGGAGAAATGAGATGATAGGACTTCTAATTTTCTGATCTGGAAGAATTTATACATCCACATACACACGTGCACATGCACTGAAAATATCTAGCCCAAAAAAAGCGGTTCGTGCCCTCAAAAACGGATCGCAAAATTGAAACAACAAACTATTTTGCACTTATAGCTCGAAATTTTCTGGGCCAACAGATCCGAATGGTTTCTAGAAACATGCACCTTGGACATGGACCTGTTACAACATGGTGCTAGGCTCATATTAGGGCAGAATCAGTGAACAGAGAAAAGACAAAACTCACCCTATTGATGGTATTGACCGAGACTATAAACGTGAGTCAAAAAAGCTCTGTTTGAGTAATTTTCATAGGTGTTGGAAAGGTATCGGAGAATTGAGATGATAGGACTTCTAATTTTTTGATCTGGAAGAATTTACACATCCACGTACACATGTGCACGCGCACTGAAAATATCTAGCCCAAAAAGGCGGTCCGTGCCTCAAAAACGGATCGCAAGATTGAAAAAAAAACTATTTCGCACTTATAGCGCGAAATATTCTCGGGCCAACTGATCCAATGGTCTGCAGAAATATGCGCCTTTGGCCATGGACCTGTTACAACATGGTGCTAGGCTCACATTAGGGCAGAATCAGTGAACAAAGAAAAACAAAACTCACCCTATTGATGGTATTGATCGAGACTATAAACGTGAGTCGAAAAAAGCACCTTTTGAGTAATTTTCATAGGTGTTGGAAAGGTATCGAGAATTGAGATGGTAGGACTTCTAACTTTCCGATCCGGAAAAATTTACACATCCACATACCCACGCATGCGCACTGAAAATATCTAGCCCAAAAAGCCGGTTCGTGCCCTCAAAAACGGATCGCAAGATTGAAAAACAAACTATTTCACACTTATAGCTTGAAATTTTCGGGCCAAGTGATCCGAATGGTCTGCAGAAACATGCGCCTGGCCATGGACCTGTTACAACATGGTGCTAGGCTCACATTAGGGCAGAATCGGTGAACTGAGAAAAGACAAAACTCACCCTATTGATGGTATTGACCGAGACTATAAACGTGAGTCAAAAAAACTCCGTTTGAGTAATTTTCATAGGTGTTGGAAAGGTATCGGAGAATTGAGATGATAGGACTTCTAATTTTCCGATCTGGAAGAATTTACACATCCACATACACACGCACGCGCCAAGACTGAAAATATCTAGCCCAAAAAGGCGGTTCGTGCCTCAAAACGGATCGCAAGATTAAAAACAAACTATTTCGCACTTATAGCTCAAATTTTCCGGGCCAACTGATCCAATGGTCTGCGTAAACATGCACCTTGGCCATGGACCTATTACAACATGGTGCTATGCTCACATTAGGGTAGAATCAGTGAACTGACAAAAGACAAAACTCACCCTATTGATGGTATTGACCGAGACTATAAACGTGAGTTAGAAAAAGCTCCGTTTGAGTAATTTTCGTATGTGTTGGAAAGGTATCGGAGAATTGAGATGATTGGACTTCTAATTTTCCGATCTGGAAGAATTTAGACATCCACATACACACATGCACGCGCACTGAAAATATCTAGCCCAAAAAGGCGGTTCGTGCCCTCAAAAGCGGATCATAAGATTGAAAAAACATACTATTTAGCACTTATAGCTTGATATTTTACGGGCTAACTGATCCGAATGGTCTGCGAAATATCGCCTTGGCCATGGACCTGTTACAACATGATGCCAGGCTCACATTAGGGCAGAATCGGTGAGCAGAGAAAAGACAAAACTGACCCTATGGATGGTATTGACCGAGACTATAAATGTGAGTCAGAAAAAAAACACCGTTTGAGTAATTTTCATAGGTGTTGGAAAGGTATCGGAGAATTGAGAATGGTAGGACTTCTAACTTTCTGATTTGGAAGAATTTATACATCCACATACACACGTGCACATGCTGAAAATATCTAGCCCAAAAAGCGGTTCGTGCCCTCAAAAGCGGATCATAAGATTGAAAAAACAAACTATTTTGCACTTATAGCTCGAAATTTTACGGGCCAACAGATCCGAATGGTTTCTAGAAACATGCACCTTGGCCATGGACCTGTTACAACATGGTGCTAGGCTCACATTAGGGCAGAATCGGTGAACAGAGAAAAGACAAAACTCATCCTATTGATGGTATTGATCGAGACTATAAACGTGAGTTAGAAAAAGCACCGTTTGAGTAATTTTCATAGGTGTTTTAAAGGTATCGAAGAATTGAGATGATAGGACTTCTAATTTTTTTATCTGGAAGAATTTACACATCCACATACACATGTGCACGCGCACTGAAAATATCTATCCCAAAAAAGGTGGTTCGTGCGCTCAAAAACGGATCGCAAGATTAAAAAAACAAACTATTTAGCACTTATAGCTCGAAATTTTCTGGGCCAACTGATCCGAATGGTCTGCAGAAATATGCGCCTTGGCCATGGACCTATTACAACATGGTGCTAGGCTCACATTAGGGCAGAATTCGTGAACAGAGAAAAAACAAAACTCACCCTATTGATGGTATTGATCGAGACTATAAACGTGAGTCAGAAAAAGCACCGTTTGAGTAATTTTCATAGGTGTTGGAAAGGTATCGGAGAATTGAGATGATAGGACTTCTAATTTTCCGATCTGGAAGAATTTACACATCCACATACACACGTGCACGCGCACTGAAAATATCTAGCCCAAAAAAGGCGGTTCGTGCCCTCAAAAACGGATCGCAAGATTGAAAAAACAAACTATTTCACACTTATAGCTTGAAATTTTACGGGCCAAGTGATCCGAATGGTCTGCGAAACATGCCTTGGCCATGGACCTGTTACAACATGGTGCTAGGCTCACATTAGGGCAGAATCGGTGAACGAGAAAAGACAAAACTCACCCTATTGATGGTATTGACCGAGACTATAAGCGTGAGTCAAAAAACTCCGTTTGAGTAACAGAAAAAGCACTTGAGTAATTTTCATATGTGTTGGAAAGGTATCGAGAATTGAGATGATTGGACTTCTAATTTTCCGATCCGGTTTAGACATCCACATACACACATGCACGCCACATGCATGCGCACTGAAAATATCTAGCCCAAAAAGGCGGTTCGTGCCCTCAAAAACGGATCGCAAGATTGAAAAACATACTATTTCGCACTTATAGCTTGATATTTTCGGGCTAATCGATCCAATGGTCTGCAGAAATATGCGCCTTGGCCATGGACCTGTTACAACATGGTGCTAGGCTCACATTAGGGCAGAATCGGTGAACAGAGAAAAGACAAAACTCACCCTATTGATGGTATTGACCGAGACTATAAACGTGAGTCGTAAAAAACACCGCTTGAGTAATTTTCATAGGTGTTGGAAAGGTATCGGAGAAATGAGATGATAGGACTTCTAATTTTTTGATCTGGAAGAATTTATACATCCACATACACACGTGCACATGCACTGAAAATATCTAGCCCAAAAAAAGCGGTTCGTGCCCTCAAAAACGGATCGCAAGATTGAAACAACAAACTATTTTGCACTTATAGCTCGAAATTTTCTGGGCCAACAGATCCGAATGGTTTCCAGAAACATGCACCTTGGCCATGGACCTGTTACAACATGGTGCTAGGCTCACATTAGGGCAGAATCAGTGAACAGAGAAAAGACAAAACTCACCCTATTGATGGTATTGACCGAGACTATAAATGTGAGTCAAAAAAGCTCTGTTTGAGTAATTTTCATAGGTGTTGGAAAGGTATCGGAGAATTGAGATGATAGGACTTCTAATTTTTTGATCTGGAAGAATTTACACATCCACATACACATGTGCATGCGCACTAAAAATATCTAGCCCAAAAAAGGCGGTCCGTGCCCTCAAAAGCGGATAGCAAGATTGAAAAAACAAACTATTTCGCACTTATAGCGCGAAATTTTCGGGCCAACTGATCCAATGGTCTGCAGAAATATGCGCCTTGGCCAAGGACCTGTTACAACATGGTGCTAGGCTCACATTAGGGCAGAATCAGTGAACAAAGAAAAAACAAAACTCACCCTATTGATGGTATTGATCGAGACTATAAACGTGAGTCAGAAAAAGCACCTTTTGAGTAATTTTCATAGGTGTTGGAAAGGTATCGGAGAATTGAGATGGTAGGACTTCTAACTTTCCGATCTGGAAAAATTTACACATCCACATACCCACGCATGCGCACTGAAAATATCTAGCCCAAAAAGCGGTTCGTGCCCTCAAAAACGGATCGCAAGATTGAAAAACAAACTATTTCACACTTATAGCTTGAACTTTTCGGGCCAACTGATCCGAATGGTCTGCAGAAACATGCGCCCTGGCCATGGACCTGTTACAACATGGTGCTAGGCTCACATTAGGGCAGAATCGGTGAACTGAGAAAAGACAAAACTCACCCTATTGATGGTATTGACCGTGACTATAAACGTGAGTCAAAAAAACTCCGTTTGAGTAATTTTCATAGGTGTTGGAAAGGTATCGGAGAATTGAGATGATAGGACTTCTAATTTTTTGATCTGGAAGAATTTACACATCCACATACACATGTGCACGCGCACTGAAAATATCTAGCCCAAAAAAGGCGGTCCGTGCCCTCAAAAACGGATCGCAAGATTGAAAAAACAAACTATTTCGCACTTATAGCGCGAAATTTTCGGGCCAACTGATCCAATGGTCTGCAGAAATATGCGCCTTGGCCATGGACCTGTTACAACATGGTGCTAGGCTCACATTAGGGCAGAATCAGTGAACAAAGAAAAAACAAAACTCACCCTATTGATGGTATTGATCGAGACTATAAACGTGAGTCAGAAAAAGCACCTTTTGAGTAATTTTCATAGGTGTTGGAAAGGTATCGGAGAATTGAGATGGTAGGACTTCTAACTTTCTGATCTGGAAAAATTTACACATCCACATACCCACGTGCATGCGCACTGAAAATATCTAGCCCAAAAAAGCCGGTTCGTGCCCTCAAAAACGGATCGCAAGATTGAAAAAACAAACTATTTCACACTTATAGCTTGAAATTTTCTGGGCCAACTGATCCGAATGGTCTGCAGAAACATGCGCCCTGGCCATGGACCTGTTACAACATGGTGCTAGGCTCACATTAGGGCAGAATCGGTGAACTGAGAAAAGACAAAACTCACCCTATTGATGGTATTGACCGAGACTATAAACGTGAGTCAAAAAAATTCCGTTTGAGTAATTTTCATAGGTGTTGGAAAGGTATCGGAGAATTGAGATGATAGGACTTCTAATTTTTTGATCTGGAAGGATTTACACATCCACATACACATGTGCACGCGCACTGAAAATATCTAGCCCAAAAAAGGCGGTCCGTGCCCTCAAAAACGGATCGCAAGATTGAAAAAACAAACTATTTCGCACTTATAGCGCGAAATTTTCTGGGCCAACTGATCCGAATGGTCTGCAGAAATATGCGCCTTGGCCATGGACCTGTTACAACATGGTGCTAGGCTCACATTAGGGCAGAATCAGTGAACAAAGAAAAAACAAAACTCACCCTATTGATGGTATTGATCGAGACTATAAACGTGAGTCAGAAAAAGCACCTTTTGAGTAATTTTCATAGGTGTTGGAAAGGTATCGGAGAATTGAGATGGTAGGACTTCTAACTTTCCGATCTGGAAAAATTTACACATCCACATACCCACGTGCATGCGCACTGAAAATATCTAGCCCAAAAAAGGCGGTTCGTGCCCTCAAAAACGGATCGCAAGATTGAAAAAACAAACTATTTCACACTTATAGCTTGAAATTTTCTGGGCCAACTGATCCGAATGGTCTGCAGAAACATGCGCCTTGGCCATGGACCTGTTACAACATGGTGCTAGGCTCACATTAGGGCAGAATCGGTGAACTGAGAAAAGACAAAACTCACCCTATTGATGGTATTGACCGAGACTATAAACGTGAGTCAAAAAAACTCCGTTTGAGTAATTTTCATAGGTGTTGGAAAGGTATCGGAGAATTGAGATGATAGGACTTCTAATTTTCCGATCTGGAAGAATTTACACATCCACATACACACGTGCACGCGCACTGAAAATATCTAGCCCAAAAAGGCGGTTCGTGCCCTCGAAAACGGATCGCGAGATTAAAAAAACAAACTATTTCGCACTTATAGCTCGAAATTTTCTGGGCCAACTGATCTGAATGGTCTGCAGAAACATGCGCCTTGGCCATGGACCTGTTACAACATGGTGCTATGCTCACATTAGGGTAGAATCAGTGAACTGAGAAAAGACAAAACTCACCCTATTGATGGTATTGACCGAGACTATAAACGTGAGTCAGAAAAAGCTCCGTTTGAGTAATTTTCGTAGGTGTTGGAAAGGTATCGGAGAATTGAGATGATTGGACTTCTAATTTTCCGATCTGGAAGAATTTACACATCCACATACACACATGCATGCGCACTGAAAATATCTAGCCCAAAAAAGGCAGTTCGTGCCCTCAAAAACGGACCGCAAGATTGAAAAAACATACTATTTCGCACTTATAGCTTGATATTTTCTGGGCTAACTGATCCGAATGGTCTGCAAAAATATGCGCCTTGGCCATGGACCTGTTACAACATGGTGCTAGGCTCACATTAGGGCAGAATCAGTGAACAGAGAAAAGACAAAACTCACCCTATTGATGGTATTGACCGAGACTATAAACGTGAGTCAGAAAAAAACACCGTTTGAGTAATTTTCATAGGTGTTGGAAAGGTATCGGAGAAATGAGATGATAGGACTTCTAATTTTTTGATCTGGAAGAATTTATACATCCACATACACACGTGCACATGTACTGAAAATATCTAGCCCAAAAAAAAGCGGTTCGTGCCCTCAAAAACGGATCGCAAGATTGAAACAACAAACTATTTTGCACTTATAGCTCGAAATTTTCTGGGCCAACAGATCCGAATGATTTCCAGAAACATGCACCTTGGCCATGGACCTGTTACAACATGGTGCTAGGCTCACATTAGGGCAGAATCAGTGAACAGAGAAAAGACAAAACTCACCCTATTGATGGTATTGACCGAGACTATAAACGTGAGTCAAAAAGCTCTCTTTGAGTAATTTTCATAGGTGTTGGAAAGGTATCGAGAATTGAGATGATAGGACGCCTAATTTTTGATCTGGAAGAATTTACACATCCACATACACATGTGCATGCGCACTGAAAATATCTAGCCCAAAAAAGGCGGTCCGTGCCCTCAAAAACGGATAGCAAGATTGAAAAAACAAACTATTTCGCACTTATAGCGCGAAATTTTCTGGGCCAACTGATCCGAATGGTCTGCAGAAATATGCGCCTTGGCCAAGGACCTGTTACAACATGGTGCTAGGCTCACATTAGGGCAGAATCAGTGAACAAAGAAAAAACAAAACTCACCCTATTGATGGTATTGATCGAGACTATAAACGTGAGTCAGAAAATGTTGGGGAACGTAGTAATTTCAAAAAATTTCCTACGCACACGCAAGATCATGGTGATGTATAGCAATGAGAGGGGAGAGTGTTGTCTACGCACCCTCGTGAGACCCGGCGGAAGCGATCACAACGTAGAGGAAGTAGTCGACGTTCTCCTCGCGATCCGACCGATCCCGCGTTACTCCGGCGCCCGAGTTCTTGACACACGTACAGCTTGATGACGTCCCTCGTACTCGATCCAGCCGAGTGTCGAGGGAGAGTTCCGTCAAGACGACGGCGGCGTGGACGATCTTGATGTTTCACGGCGCAGGGCTTCGCTTAAGCTTCATGACAGTATAACCGAGGTGGAATTTGGTGGAGGGGGCACCGACACGGCTAAGGAACGATCCGTAGATCTAACTTGTGTGTTCTAGGGTGCCCCCTGCCCCGTATATAAAGGAGCAAGGGGAGGGGCTGGCCGGCCAAGGGTGGCGCGCCAGGAGTCCTACTCCCTCTGGGGTAGGATTCCCCCAATCCTAGTTGGACTAGGATTCCTGGAGGGAAAGAGAGAGAGGCGGCCCCTTCCCTAGTCCTAGTAGGACTAGGGAAGGGGGAGGCGCGCCACCTAGGGCTGGCCCTTCTCCTTTCCACTAAGGCCCATCGAGGCCCATTTACCTCCGGGGGTTCCGTAACCTCCGGTACTCCGAGAAATTCCGTTTTACCGGAACCATTCGAACTCCAAACATAGGCTTCCAATATATCAATCTTTATGTCTCGACCATTCCGAGACTCCTCGTCATGTCCGTGATCACATCCGGGACTCAACTTCTTGGTACATCAAAATACATAAACTCATAATAACCGCCATCGAAACTTTAAGCGTCAGGACCCTACGGTTCGAGAACAATGTAGACATGACCTAGAACTATTCACGGTCAATAACCAACAGCGGACCTGGATGCCCATATTGGTTCCTACATATTCTACGAAGATCTTTATCGGTCAGACCGCATAACAACATACGTTGTTCCCTTTGTCATCGGTATGTTACTTGCCCGAGATTCGATCGTCGGTATCCAATACCTAGTTCAATCTCGTTACCGGCAAGTCTCTTTACTCGTTCCGTAATACATCATCTCACAACTAACTCATTAGTTGTAGTGCTTGCAAGGCTTCAGTGATGTGCATTACCGAGAGGGCCCAGAGATACCTCTCCGACAATCGGAGTGACAAAACCTAATCTCGAGATACGCCAACCCAACATCTGCCTTTGGGGACACCTGTAGTACTCCTTTATAATCACCCAGTTACGTTGTGACGTTTGGTAGCACCAAAGTGTTCCTCCGTAAACGGAGTTGCATAATCTCATAGTTACAGAACATGTATAAGTCATGGATAAAAGCAAGTAGCAACATACTAAACGATCGTGTGCTAAGCTAATGGAATGGGTCATGTCAATCAGATCATTCTACTAATGATGTGACCTTGTTAATCAAATAACAACTCTTTGTTCATGGTCAGGAAACATAACCATCTTTGATTAACAAGCTAGTCTTGTAGAGGCATACTAGTGACATCTTGTTTTGTCTATGCATTCACACATGTATCATGTTTCCGGTTAATACACTAGCATGAATGATAAACATTTATCATGAAATAAGGAAATAAATAATAACTTTATTATTGCCTCTAGGGCATATTTCCTTCAGTCTCCCACTTGCACTAGAGTCAATAATCTAGATTACATAGTAATGATTCTAACACCCATGGAGTCTTGGTGCTGATCATGTTTTGCTCGTGGAAGAGGCTTAGTCAACGGGTCTGCAACATTCAGATCCGTATGTATCTTGCAAATCTCTATGTCTCCCACCGACTAAGTCCGGATGGAATTGAAGCGTCTCTTGATGTGCTTGGTCCTCTTGTGAAATCTGGATTCCTTCGCTAAGGCAATTGCTCCAAGATTGTCACGAAGATTTTCATTGGACCCGATGCACTAGGTATAACACCTAGATCGGATATGAACTCCTTCATCCGACTCCTTCATTAGCTGCTTCCGAAGCTGCTATGTATTCCGCTTCACATGTAGATCCCGCCACGACGCTTTGTTTAGAACTGCACCAACCGACAGCTCCTCCGCTTAGTGTAAATACGTATCCGGTCTGCGATTTAGAATCGTCCGGATCGGTGTCAAAGCTTGCATCAACGTAACTGCCACGATGAGCTCTTTGTCACCTCCATATCGAGAAACATATCCTTAGTCCTTTTCGTATTTCAGATGTTCTTGACCGCTGTCCGATGATCCACTCTGGATTACTTTGGTACCTCCTGCTAGGCTTATAGCAAGGCACACATCAGTGCTGGTACACAGATTGCATACATGATAGAGCCTATGGCTGAAGCATAGGAACATCTTTCATTTTCTCTCTATCTTCTGCGGTGGTCGGGCATTGAGTCTTACTCAACTTCACACCTTGCAACACAGTGCAAGAACCCTTTCTTTGCTTGATCCATTTTGAACTTCTTCAAAATCTTGTCAAGGTATGTGCTTTGTGAAAGTCCAATTAAGCGCCTTGATCTATCTCTATAGATCTTAATGCCCAATATGTAAGCAGCTTCACCGAGGTCTTTCATTGAAAAACTCTTGTTCAAGTATCCCTTTATGCTATCCAGAATTTCTATATCATTTCCGATCAGCAATATGTCATCTACATATAATATCGAAATGCTCTGAGCTCCCACTCACTTTCTTGTAAATACAGCTTCTCCAAAAGTCTCATACAAACCCAAATGCTTTGATCACACTATCAAAGCGTTTATTCCAACTCCGAGATGCTTGCACCAGTCCATAGATGGATCATTGGAGCTTGCACACTTTGTTAGCTCCTTTGGATCGATAAAACCTTCTCGTTGCATCATATACAACTCTTCTTCCGTAAATCCATTCAGAATGCAGTCTTTACATCCATTTGCCAAATTTCATAATCATAAAATGCGGCAATTGCTAACATGATTCGGACGGACTTAAGCATCGCTACGGGTGAGAAGGTCTCATCGTAGTCAATCCCTTGAACTTGCCGAAACCTTTTGCACAAGTCGAGCTTTATAGACGATAAAATTACCGTCAGCGTCGGTCTTCTTCTTGAAGATCCACTTGTTTTCTATTGCTTGCCTACCCTCGGGCAAGTCAACCAAAGTCCATACTTTGTTTTCATACATGGATCCCATCTCGCATTTCATGGCCTCAAGCCATTTTATGAATCTGGGCTCACCATCGCTTCTTCATAGTTCGTAGGTTCATCATGATCTAGTAGCATGATTTCCAGAATAGGATTACCGTACCACTCTGGAGCGGATCTTATTCTGGTTGATCTACGTGGTTCTGTAGTAACTTGATCTGAAGTTTCATGATCAACATCATCAACTTCCTCACTACTTGGTGTAGGTGTCTCAGAAACCGGTTTCTGCGACGGACTACTTTCAAGTAAGGGAGAAGGTACAATTACCTCATCAAGTTCTACTTTCCTCCCACTCACTTCTTTCGAGAGAAACTCCTTCTCTAGAAAGGATCCATTCTTAGCAACGAATGTCTTGCCTTCGGATCTGTGATAGAAGGTGTACCCAACTGTCTCCTTTGGGTATCCTATGAAGACACATTTCTCCGATTTGGGTTCGAGCTTATCAGGTTGAAGCTTTTTCACATAAGCATCGCATCCCCAAACTTTAAGAAACGACAACTTTGGTTTCTTGCTAAACCATAGTTCATAAGGTGTCGTCTCAACGGATTTCGACGGTGTTCTATTCAGTGTGAATGCGGCCGTCTCTAGAGCATAACCCCAAAACGATAGCGGTAAATCTGTAAGAGACATCATAGATCGTACCATATCTAGTAAAGTACGATTACGACGTTCGGACACACCATTACGCTGTGGTGTTCCGGGTGGCGTAAGTTGCGAAACTATTCCGCATTGTTTCAAATGTAGACCAAACTCGTAACTCAAATATTCACCTCCACGATCAGATCGTAGAAACTTAATTTTCTTGTTACGATGATTTTCAACTTCACTCTGAAATTCTTTGAACTTTTCAAACGTTTCAGACTTATGTTTCATTCAGTAGATATACCCATATCTGCTTAAGTCATCTGTGAAGGTGAGAAAATAACGATATCCGCCACGAGCCTCAACGTTCATCGGACCACATACATCTGTATGTATGATCTCCAACAAGTCTGTTGCTCTCTCCATAGTGCCGGAGAACGGTGTTCTAGTCATCTTGCCCATGAGGCACGGTTCGCAAGTGCCAAGTGATTCATAATCAAGTGCCTCCAAAAGTCCATCATTATGGAGTTTCTTCATGCGCTTTACACCGATATGACCTAAACGGCAGTGCCACAAATAAGTTGCACTTTCGTTATCAACTCTGCATCTTTTGGTTTCAACATGATGAATATGTGTATCACTACTATCGAGATTCATCAAAAATAGACCACTCCTCAAGGGTGCATGACCATAAAAGATATTACTCATATAAATAGAACAACCATTATTCTCTGATTTAAATGAATAACCGTCTCGCATCAAACAAGATCCAGATATAATGTTCATGCTCAACGCAGCACCAAATAACAATTATTTAGGTCTAATACTAATCCCGAAGGTAGATGTAGAGGTAGCGCGTGCCGACCGCGATCACATCGACTTTGGAACCATTTCCCACGCGATCGTCACCTCGTCCTTTGCGTAGTTCGCTTATCCGTAGTCCCTGTTTGAGTTGCAAATATTAGCAACAGAACCAGATCAAATACCAGTGCTACTACGAGCTCTAGTAAGGTACACATCAATAACATGTACATCACATATACCTTTGTTCACCTTGCCATCCTTCTTATCCGCCAAATACTTGGGGCAGTTCCGCTTCGGGACTACCGCTTGCGGTAGAAGCACTCAGTTTCAGGTTTAGGGCCGACTTGGGTTTCTTCTCTGAGCAGCAACTTGCTTGCTGTTCTTCTTGAAGTTCCCTTCTTCTTCCCTTTGCCTTTCTTCTTGAAACTAGTGGTCTTGTTGACCATCAACACTTGATGCTCCTTCTTGATTTCTACCTCCGCAGCCTTTAGCATTGCGAAGAGCTCTGTATAGTCTTTACTAACCCTTGCATATTATAGTTCATCACGAAGCCTTTGTAGCTTGGTGGCGTGATTGAAGAATTCTGTCAATGACACAATCATCCGGAAGATTAACTCCCAATTGTGTCAAGTGATTGTAGTACCCGCACATTCTCGAGTATATGCTCACTAATGAACTATTCTCCTCCATCTTGCAGCTATAGAACTTATTGGAGACTTCATATCTCTCAATCCGGGCATTCTGTTGGAATATTAACTTCAACTCTGGAACATCTCATATGCTCCATGACGCTCAAAACGTCGTTGAAGTCCCGGTTCTAAGCCGTAAAGCATGGCACACTCGAACTATAGAGTAGTCATCAGCTTTGCTCGCCAGACGCTCATAACATCTGCAGTTGCATTAGCAAAGAGTCTGGCACCTAGCGGTGCATCCAGACGTAACTCTTACAGGCAGCAATGAGGATGATCCTCAAATTACGGACCCATCCGTGTAATTGCTACCATCATCTTTCAACTTTGCTTTCTCAAGGAACGCATTAAAATTCAACGGAACAACAAAGACGAGCCATCTATCTACAATCAAACATAAACAAGCAAGATACTATCAGGTACTAAGTTCATGATAAATTTAAGTTCAGTTAATCATATTACTTAAGAACTCCCACTTAGAAAAACATCTCTCTAGTCATCTAAGTGATCATGTGATCCAAATCAACTAAACCATAACCGATCATCACGTGAAATGGAGTAGTTTAAAATGGTGAACATCTTATGTTGATCATATCTACTATATGATTCACGCTCGACCTTTCGGTCTCCGTGTTCCGAGGCCATATCTGCATATGCTAGGCTCGTCAAGTATAACCCAAGTATTCTGCGTGTGCAAAAACTGGCTTGCACCCGTTGTAGATGGACGTAGAGCTTATCACACCCGATCATCACGTGGTGTCTGGGCACGACGAACTTTGGCAACGGTGCATACTCGGGGAGAACACTTCTTGATAATTTAGTGAGAGATCATCTTATAATGCTACCGTCAATCAAAGCAAGATAAGATGCATAAAAGGATAAACATCACATGCAAATCAATATAAGTGATATGATATGGTCATCATCATCTTGTGCTTCATGATCTCCATCTTGCAGCACCACCATGATCACCATCGCCACCGCGCCGACACCTTGATCTCCATCGTAGCATCGTTGTCGTCTCGCCAAACTTATGCTTCTCGACTATCGCTACCGCTTAGTGATAAAGTAAAGCATTACAGATGCGATTGCATTGCATACAATAAAGCGACAACCATATGGCTCCTGCCATTGCCGATAACCGGTTACAAAACATGATCATCTCATACAATAAAATATAGCATCACGTCTTGACCATATCACATCACAACATGCCCTGCAAAAACAAGTTAGACGTCCTCTACTTTGTTGTTGCAAATTTTACGTGGCTGCTACGGGCTTAAGCAAGAACCAGTCTCACCTCGCATCAAAACCACAACGATACTTCACAAATAGACTCGTTTAACCTTCTCAAGGACCGGGCGTAGCCACACTCGGTTCAACTAAAGTGAGAGAGACAGACACCCACCAGTCACCTTTAAGCAACGAGTGCTCGTGGCAGTGAAACCAGTCTCGCGTAAGCGTACGCGTAATGTCGGTCTGGGCCGCTTCATCTCACAATACCGCTGAACCAAAGTATGACATGCTGGTAGGTAGTATGACTTGTATCGCCCACAACTCACTTGTCTTCTACTCGTGCAAAACATCAAACCATAAAAACCTAGGCTCGATACCCTTTGTTGGGGAACGAGTAATTTCAAAAATTTCCTACGCACACGCAAGATCATGGTGATGTATAGCAACGAGAGGGGAGAGTGTTGTCTACGCCCTCGTGAGACCCGGCGAAGCGATCACAACGTAGAGGAAGTAGTCGACGTTCTCCTCGCGATCCGACCGATCCGGCGCCATTACTCCGGCGCCCAGTTCTTGACACACGTGCAGCTTGATGACGTCCCTCGTACTCCGATCCAGCCGAGTGTCGAGGGAGAGTTCCGTCAGCACGACGGCGTGGTGACGATCTTGATGTTTCACCGGCGCAGGGCTTCGCCTAAGCTTCGCGACGGTATAACCGAGGTGGAATTTGGTGGAGGGGGGCACCGCACACGGCTAAGGAACGATCCGTAGATCTAACTTGTGTGTTCTAGGGTGCCCCCCTGCCCCCGTATATAAAGGAGCAAGGGGGAGGGGGCTGGCCGGCCAAGGGTGGCGCGCCAAGGGAGTCCTACTCCCTCTGGGAGTAGGATTCCCCCAATCCTAGTTGGACTAGGATTCCCGGAGGGGGAAAGAGAGAGGGGGCGGCCCTTCTCCTAGTCCTAGTAGGACTAGGGAAGGGGAGGCGCCATGCCACCTAGGGCTGGCCCTTCTCCTTTCCACTAAGGCCCATCGAGGCCCATTTACCTCCCGGGGTTCCGTAACCTCCGGTACTCCGGTAAATTCCGTTTTACCGGAACCATTCGAACTCCAAACATAGGCTTCCAATATATCAATCTTTATGTCTCAACCATTCCGAGACTCCTCGTCATGTCCGTGATCACATCCGGGACTCAACTTCTTCGGTACATCAAAATACATAAACTCATAATAACATCATCGAAACTTTAAGCGTGCGGACCCTACGGTTCGAGAACAATGTAGACATGACCTAGAACTATTCACGGTCAATAACCAACAGCGGGACCTGGATGCCCATATTGGTTCCTACATATTCTACGAAGATCTTTATCGGTCAGACCGCATAACAACATACGTTGTTCCCTTTGTCATTGGTATGTTACTTGCCCGAGATTCGATCGTCGGTATCCAATACCTAGTTCAATCTCGTTACCGGCAAGTCTCTTTACTCGTTCCGTAATACATCATCTCACAACTAACTCATTAGTTGTAGTGCTTGCAAGGCTTCAGTGATGTGCATTACCGAGAGGGCCCAGAGATACCTCTCCGACAATCGGAGTGACAAAACCTAATCTCGAAATACGCCAACCCAACATCTGCCTTTAGGGACACCTGTAGTACTCCTTTATAATCACCCAGTTACGTTGTGACGTTTGGTAGCACCCAAAGTGTTCCTCCGGTAAACGGGAGTTGCATAATCTCATAGTTACAAGAACATGTATAAGTCATGGATAAAAGCAGTAGCAACATACTAAACGATCGTGTGCTAAGCTAATGGAATGGGTCATGTCAATCAGATCATTCTACTAATGATGTGACCTTGTTAATCAAATAACAACTCTTTGTTCATGGTCAGGAAACATAACCATCTTTGATTAACAAGCTAGTCTTGTAGAGGCATACTAGTGACATCTTGTTTTGTCTATGCATTCACACATGTATCATGTTTCCGGTTAATACAATTCTAGCATGAATGATAAACATTTATCATGAAATAAGGAAATAAATAATAACTTTATTATTGCCTCTAGGGCATATTTCCTTCAGAAAAAGCACCTTTTGAGTAATTTTCATAGGTGTTGGAAAGGTATCGGAGAATTGAGATGGTAGGACTTCTAACTTTCCGATCTGGAAAAATTTACACATCCACATACCCACGTGCATGCGCACTGAAAATATCTAGCCCAAAAAAGCCGGTTCGTGCCCTCAAAAACGGATCGCAAGATTGAAAAAACAAACTATTTCACACTTATAGCTTGAACTTTTCTGGGCCAACTGATCCGAATGGTCTGCAGAAACATGCGCCCTGGCCATGGACCTGTTACAACATGGTGCTAGGCTCACATTAGGGCAGAATCGGTGAACTGAGAAAAGACAAAACTAACCCTATTGATGGTATTGACCGAGACTATAAACGTGAGTCAAAAAAACTCCGTTTGAGTAATTTTCATAGGTGTTGGAAAGGTATCGGAGAATTGAGATGATAGGACTTCTAATTTTTTGATCTGGAAGAATTTACACATCCACATACACATGTGCACGCGCACTGAAAATATCTAGCCCAAAAAAGGCGGTCCGTGCCCTCAAAAACGGATCGCAAGAGTGAAAAAACAAACTATTTCGCACTTATAGCGCGAAATTTTCTGGGCCAACTGATCCGAATGGTCTGCAGAAATATGCGCCTTGGCCATGGACCTGTTACAACATGGTGCTAGGCTCACATTAGGGCAGAATCAGTGAACAAAGAAAAAACAAAACTCACCCTATTGATGGTATTGATCGAGACTATAAACGTGAGTCAGAAAAAGCACCTTTTGAGTAATTTTCATAGGTGTTGGAAAGGTATCAGAGAAATGAGATGATAGGACTTCTGATTTTTTGATCTGGAAGAATTTATACATCCACATACACACGTGCACATGCACTGAAAATATCTAGCCCAAAAAAAAGCGGTTCGTGCCCTCAAAAACGGATCGCAAGATTGAAACAACAAACTATTTTGCACTTATAGCTCGAAATTTTCTGGGCCAACAGATCCGAATGGTTTCCAGAAACATGCACCTTGGCCATGGACCTGTTACAACATGGTGCTAGGCTCACATTAGGGCAGAATCAGTGAACAGAGAAAAGACAAAACTCACCCTATTGATGGTATTGACCGAGACTATAAACGTGAGTCAAAAAAGCTCTGTTTGAGTAATTTTCATAGGTGTTGGAAAGGTATCGGAGAATTGAGATGATAGGACTTCTAATTTTTTGATCTGGAAGAATTTACACATCCACATACACATGTGCATGCGCACTGAAAATATCTAGCCCAAAAAAGGCGGTCCGTGCCCTCAAAAACGGATAGCAAGATTGAAAAAACAAACTATTTCGCACTTATAGCGCGAAATTTTCTGGGCCAACTGATCCGAATGGTCTGCAGAAATATGCGCCTTGGCCAAGGACCTGTTACAACATGGTGCTAGGCTCACATTAGGGCAGAATCAGTGAACAAAGAAAAAACAAAACTCACCCTATTGATGGTATTGATCGAGACTATAAACGTGAGTCAGAAAAAGCACCTTTTGAGTAATTTTCATAGGTGTTGGAAAGGTATCGGAGAATTGAGATGGTAGGACTTCTAACTTTCCGATCTGGAAAAATTTACACATCCACATACCCACGTGCATGCGCACTGAAAATATCTAGCCCAAAAAAGCCGGTTCGTGCCCTCAAAAACGGATCGCAAGATTGAAAAAACAAACTATTTCACACTTATAGCTTGAACTTTTCTGGGCCAACTGATCCGAATGGTCTGCAGAAACATGCGCCCTGGCCATGGACCTGTTACAACATGGTGCTAGGCTCACATTAGGGCAGAATCGGTGAACTGAGAAAAGACAAAACTCACCCTATTGATGCTATTGACCGAGACTATAAACGTGAGTCAAAAAAACTCCGTTTGAGTAATTTTCATAGGTGTTGGAAAGGTATCGGAGAATTGAGATGATAGGACTTCTAATTTTCTGATCTGGAAGAATTTACACATCCACATACACACGTGCACGCGCACTAAAAATATCTAGCCCAAAAAAGGTGGTCCGTGACCTCAAAAACGGATCGCAAGATTGAAAAAACAAACTATTTCGCACTTATAGCTCGAAATTTTCTGGGCCAACTGATCCGAATGGTCTGTAGAAATATGCGCCTTGGCCATGGACCTGTTACAACATGGTGCTAGACTCACATTAGGGCAGAATCGGTGAACGAAGAAAAAACAAAACTCACCCTATTGATGGTATTGATCGAGACTATAAACGTGAGTCAGAAAAAGCATCGTTCGAGTAATTTTCATAGGTTTTGGAAAGTTATCGGAGAATTGAGATGGTAGGACTTCTAACTTTCCGATCTGGAAGAATTTACACATCCACATACCCACGTGCATGCGCACTGAAAATATCTAGCCCAAAAAAGGCGGTTCGTGCCCTCAAAAACGGATCGCAAGATTGAAAAAACAAACTATTTCACACTTATAGCTTGAAATTTTCTGGGCCAACTGATCCGAATGGTCTGCAGAAACATGCGCCCTGGCCATGGACCTGTTACAACATGGTGCTAGGCTCACATTAGGGCAGAATCGGTGAACTGAGAAAAGACAAAACTCACCCTATTGATGGTATTGACCGAGACTATAAACGTGAGTCAGAAAAAGCTCCGTTTGAGTAATTTTCATGGGTGTTGGAAAGGTATCGGAGAATTGAGATGATAGGACTTCTAATTTTCCGATCTGGAAGAATTTACACATCCACATACACACGTGCACGCGCACTGAAAATATCTAGCCCAAAAAAGGCGGTCCGTGCCCTCAAAAACGGATCGCAAGATTGAAAAAACAAACTATTTCGCACTTATAGCTCGAAATTTTCTGGACCAACTGATTCGAATGGTCTGCAGAAATATGCGCCTTGGCCATGGACCTGTTACAACATTTTGCTAGGCTCACATTAGTGCAGAATCAGTGAACAAAGAAAAAACAAAGCTCACCCTATTGATGCTATTGATCGAGACTATAAACGTGAGTCAGAAAAAGCACCGTTCGAGTAATTTTCATAGGTGTTGGAAAGTTATCGGAGAATTGAGATGGTAGGACTTCTAACTTTCCGATCTGGAAGAATTTACACATCCACATACCCACGTGCATGCGCACTGAAAAATATCTAGCCCAAAAAAGGCGGTTCGTGCCCTCAAAACGGATCGCAAGATTGAAAAAACAAACTATTTCACACTTATAGCTTGAAATTTTCTGGGCCAACTGATCCGAATGGTCTGCAGAAACATGCGCCATGGCCATGCACCTGTTACAACGTGGTGCTAGGCTCACACTTAGGGAAGAATCAGTGAACTGAGAAAAGACAAAACTCACCCTATTGATGGTATTGATCGAGACTATAAACGTGAGTCAGAAAAAGCTCCATTTGAGTAATTTTCATGGGTGCTGGAAAGGTATCGGAGAATTGAGATGATAGGACTTCTAATTTTCCGATCTGGAAGAATTGACACATCCACATACACACGTGCACGCGCACTGAAAATACCTAGCCCAAAAATGGCGGTCCGTGCCCTCAAAAACGGATCGCAAGATTGAAAAAACAAACTATTTCGCACTTATAGCTCGAAATTTTCTGGGCCAACTGATCCGAATGGTCTGCAGAAATATGCGCCTTGGCCATGGACCTGTTACAACATGGTGCTAGGCTCACATTAGGGCAGAATCAGTGAACAAAGAAAAAACAAAACTCACCCTATTGATGGTATTGATCGAGACTATAAACGTGAGTCAAAAAAGCACCGTTTGAGTAATTTTCATAGGTGTTGGAAAGGTATCGGAGAATTGAGATGGTAGGACTTCTAACTTTCCGATCTGGAAAAATTTACACATCCACATACCCATGTGCATGCGCACTAAAAATATCTAGCCCAAAAAAGGCGGTTTGTGCCCTCAAAAACGGATCGCAAGATTGAAAAAACAAACTATTTCACACTTATAGCTTGAACTTTTCTGGGCCAACTAATCCGAATGGTCTGCAGAAACATGCGCCCTGGCCATGGACCTATTACAACATGGTGCTAGGCTCACATTAGGGCAAAATCGGTGAACTGAGAAAAGACAAAACTCACCCTATTGATGGTATTGACCGAGACTATAAACGTGAGTCAAAAAAACTCCGTTTTAGTAATTTTCATAGGTGTTGGAAAGGTATCGGAGAATTGAGATGATAGGACTTCTAATTTTCCGATATGGAAGAATTTACACATCCACATACACACGTGCATGCGCATTGAAAATATCTAGCCCAAAAAGGCGGTTCGTGCCCTCAAAAACGGATCGCAAGATTGAAAAAACAAACTATTTCGCACTTATAGCTCGAAATTTTCTGGGCCAACTGATCCGAATGGTCTGCAGAAATATGCGCCTTGGCCATGGACCTGTTACAACATGGTGCTAGGCTCACATTAGGGCAGAATCGGTGAACAAAGAAAAAACAAAACTCACCCTATTGATGCTATTGATCGAGACTATAAACGTGAGTCAGAAAAAGCACCGTTCGAGTAATTTTCATAGGTGTTGGAAAGTTATCGGAGAATTGAGATGGTAGGACTTCTAACTTTCCGATCTGGAAGAATTTACACATCCACATACCCACGTGCATGCGCACTGAAAATATCTAGCCCAAAAAAGGCGGTTCGTGCCCTCAAAAACGGATCGCAAGATTGAAAAAACAAACTATTTCACACTTATAGCTTGAAATTTTCTGGGCCAACTGATCCGAATGGTCTGCAGAAACATGCGCCATGGCCATGGACCTGTTACAACGTGGTGCTAGGCTCACACTTAGGGCAGGATCAATGAACTGAGAAAAGACAAAACTCACCATATTGATGGTATTGATCGAGACTATAAACGTGAGTCAGAAAAAGCTCCGTTTGAGTAATTTTCATAGGTGTTGGAAAGGTATCGGAGAATTGAGATGATAGGACTTCTAATTTTCCGATCTGGAAGAATTTACACATCCACATACACACGTGCATGCGCACTGAAAATATCTAGCCCAAAAAAGGCGGTTCGTGCCCTCAAAAACGGATCGCAAGATTGAAAAAACAAACTATTTCGCACTTATAGCTCGAAATTTTCTGGGCCAACTGATCCGAATGGTCTGCAGAAATATGCGCCTTGGCCATGGACCTGTTACAACATGGTGCTAGGCTCACATTAGGGCAGAATCGGTGAACAGAGAAAAAACAAAACTCACCCTATTGATGGTATTGATCGAGACTATAAACGTGAGTCAGAAAAAGCACCGTTTGAGTAATTTTCATAGGTGTTGGAAAGGTATCGGAGAATTGAGATGGTAGGACTTCTAACTTTCCGATCTGGAAGAATTTACATCCACATACCCGTGCATGCGCACTGAAAATATCTAGCCAAAAAAGGCGGTTCGTGCCCTCAAAAGCGGATCATAAGATTGAAAAAACAAACTATTTCACACTTATAGCTTGAAATTTTACGGGCCAACTGATCCGAATGGTCTGCGAAACATGCGCCATGGCCATGGACCTGTTACAACATGGTGCTAGGCTCACATTAGGGCAGGATCAATGAACTGAGAAAAGACAAAACTCACCATATTGATGGTATTGATCGAGACTATAAACGTGAGTCAGAAAAAGCTCCGTTTGAGTAATTTTCATGGGTGTTGGAAAGGTATCGGAGAATTGAGATGATAGGACTTCTAATTTTCCGATCTGGAAGAATTTACACATCCACATACACACGTGCACGCGCACTGAAAATATCTAGCCCAAAAAAGGCGGTCCGTGCCCTCAAAAACGGATCGCAAGATTGAAAAAACAAACTATTTCGCACTTATAGCTCGAAATTTTCTGGGCCAACTGATCCGAGTGGTCTGCAGAAATATGCGCCTTGGCCATGGACCTGTTACAAGATGGTGCTAGGCTCACATTAGGGCAGAATCAGTGAACAAAGAAAAAACAAAACTCACCCTATTGATGGTATTGATCGAGACTATAAACATGAGTCAGAAAAAGCACCGTTTGAGTAATTTTCATAGGTGTTGGAAAGGTATCGGAGAATTGAGATGGTAGGACTTCTAACTTTCCGATCTGGAAAAATTTACACATCCACATACCCATGTGCATGCGCACTAAAAATATCTAGCCCAAAAAAGGCGGTTCGTGCCCTCAAAAATGGATCGCAAGATTGAAAAAACAAACTATTTCACACTTATAGCTTGAACTTTTCTGGGCTAACTAATCCGAATGGTCTGCAGAAACATGCGCCCTGGCCATGGACCTGTTACAACATGGTGCTAGGCTCACATTAGGGCAAAATCGGTGAACTGAGAAAAGACAAAACTCACCCTATTGATGGTATTGACCGAGACTATAAACGTGAGTCAAAAAAAATCCGTTTGAGTAATTTTCATAGGTGTTGGAAATGTATCAGAGAATTGAGATGATAGGACTTCTAATTTTCTGATATGGAAGAATTTACACATCCACATACACACGTGCACGCGCATTGAAAATATCTAGTCCAAAAAAGGCGGTTCGAGCCCTCAAAAACAGAACGCAAGATTGAAAAAACAAACTATTTCGCACTTATAGCTCGAAATTTTCTGGGCCAACTTATCCGAATGGTCTGTAGAAATATGCACCTTGGCCATGGACCTGTTTCAACATGGTGCTAGGCTCACATTAGGGCAGAATCGGTGAACAAAGAAAAAACAAAACTCACCCTATTGATGGTATTGATCGAGACTATAAACGTGAGTCAGAAAAAGCACCGTTCGAGTAATTTTCATAGGTGTTGGAAAGTTATTGGAGAATTGAGATGGTAGGACTTCTAACTTTCCGATCTGGAAGAATTTACACATCCACATACCCACGTGCATGCGCACTGAAAATATCTAGCCCAAAAAAGGCGGTTCGTGCCCTCAAAAACGGATCGCAAGATTGAAAAAACAAACTATTTCACACTTATAGCTTGAAATTTTCTGGGCCAACTGATCCGAATGTTCTGCAGAAACATGCGCCCTGGCCATGGACCTGTTACAACGTGGTGCTAGGCACACATTAGGGCGGAATCGGTGAACTGAGAAAAGACAAAACTCACCCTATTGATGGTATTGACCAAGACTATGAACGTGAGTCAGAAAAAGCTCCGTTTGAGTAATTTTCATAGGTGTTGGAAAGGTATCGGAGAATTGAGATGATAGGACTTCTAATTTTCCGATCTTGAAGAATTTACACATCCACATACACACGTGCACGCGCACTGAAAATATCTAGCCCAAAAAGGTGGTTCGTGCCCTCAAAAACGGGTCGCAAGATTAAAAAAACAAACTATTTCGCACTTATAGGTCAAAATTTTCTGGGCCAACTGATCCGAATGGTCTGCAGAAACATGTGCCTTGGCCATGGACCTGTCACAACATGGTGCTATGCTCACATTAGGGTAGAATCAGTGAATTGAGAAAATACAAAACTCACCCTATTGATGGTATTGACCGAGACTATAAACGTGAGTCAGAAAAAGCTCCGTTTGAGTAATTTTCATAGGTGTTGGAAAGGTATCGGAGAATTGAGATGATAGGACTTCTAATTTTCCAATCTGGAAGAATTTACACATCCACATACACACGTGCACGTGCACTGAAAATATCTAGCCCAAAAAGGCGGTTCATGCCCTCAAAAACGGATCGCAAGATTAAAAAAACAAACTATTTCGCACTTATAGCTCGAAATTTTCTGGGCCAACTGATCCGAATGGTCTGCAGAAACATGCGCCTTGGCCATGGACCTATCACAACATGGTGCTATGCTCACATTAGGGTAGAATCAGTGAACTGAGAAAAGACAAAACTCACCCTATTGATGGTATTGATCGAGACTATAAACGTGAGTCAGAAAAAGCTCCGTTTGAGTAATTTTCATAGGTGTTGGAAAGGTATCGGAGAATTGAGATGATAGGACTTCTAATTTTCCGATCTGGAATAATTTACACATCCACATACACACACGCACGCGCACTGAAAATATCTAGCCCAAAAAAGGCAGTTCGTGCCCTCAAAAACGGATCGCAAGATTGAAAAAACATACTATTTCGCACTTATAGCTTGAAATTTTCTGGGCTAACTGATCCGAATGGTCTGCAGAAATATGCGCCTTGGCCATGTACCTGTTACAACATGGTGCTAGGCTCACATTAGGGCAGAATCGGTGAACAGAGAAAAGACAAAACTCACCCTATTGATGGTATTGACCGAGACTATAAACGTGAGTCGGAAAAAAAACACCGTTTGAGTAATTTTCATAGGTGTTGGAAAGGTATCCGAGAATTATGATGATAGGACTTCTAATTTTCCGATCTAGAAGAATTTACACGTCCAAATACACACGTGCATGCCCACTGAAAATATCTAGCCCAAAAAAGGCGGTTCGTGCCCTCAAAAACGGATCGCAATATTGAAAAAACAAACTATTTCGCACTTATAGCTCGAAATTTTCTGGGCCAACTGATCCGAATGGTCTGCAGAAATATGCGCCTTGGCCATGGACCTGTTACAACATGGTGCTAGGCTCACATTAGGGCAGAATTAGTGAACAAAGAAAAAACAAAACACACCCTATTGATGGTATTGATCGAGACTATAAACGTGAGTCAGAAAAAGCACCGTTTGAGTAATTTTCATAGGTGTTGGAAAGGTATCGGAGAATTGAGATGCTAGGACTTCTAACTTTCCGATCTAGAAAAATTTACACATCCACATACCCACGTGCATGCGCACTGAAAATATCTAGCCCAAATAGGCGGTTCGTGCCCTCAAAAACGGATCGCAAGATTGAGAAAATAAACTATTTCACACTTATAGCTTGAACTTTTCTGGGCCAACTGATCCGAATGGTCTGCAGAAACATGTGCCCTGGCCATGGACCTGTTACAACATGGTGCTAGGCTCACATTAGGGCAGAATCGGTGAACTGAGAAAAGACAAAACTCACCCTATTGATGGTATTGACCGAGACTATAAACGTGAGTCAAAAAAGCTCCGTTTGAGTAATTTTCATAGGTGTTGGAAAGGTATCAGAGAATTGAGATGATAGGACTTCTAATTTTCCGATATGGAAGAATTTACACATCCACATACACACGTGCACGCGCACTGAAAATATCTAGCCCAAAAAAGGCGGTTCGTGCCCTCAAAAACGGATCGCAAGATTGAAAAAACAAACTATTTCGCACTTATAGCTCGAAATTTTCTGGGCCAACTGTTCCGAATGGTCTGCAGAAATATGCGCCTTGGCCATGGACCTGTTACAACATGGTGCTAGGCTCTCATTAGGGCAGAATCGACCAAAGAAAAAACAAAACTCACCCTATTGATGGTATTGATCGAGACTATAAACGTGAGTAAGAAAAAGCACCGTTTGAGTAATTTTCATAGGTGTTGGAAAGGTATCGGAGAATTGAGATGGTAGGACTTCTAACTGTCCGATCTGGAAAAATTTACACATCCACATACCCACGTGCATGCGCACTGAAAATATCTAGCCCAGATAGTCGGTTCGTGCCCTCAAAAACGGATCGCAAGATTGAAAAAACAAACTATTTCACACTTATAGCTTGAACTTTTCTGGGCCAACTGATCCGAATGGTCTGCAGAAACATGCGCCCTGGCCATGGACCTGTTACAACATGGTGCTAGGCTCACATTAGGGCAGAATCGGTGAATTGAGAAAAGACAAAACTCACCCTATTGATGGTATTGACCGAGACTATAAACGTGAGTCAAAAAAAGCTCCGTTTGAGTAATTTTCATAGGTGTTGGAAAGGTATCGGAGAATTGAGATGATAGGACTTCTAATTTTCCGATATGGAAGAATTTACACATCCACATACACACGTGCACGCGCACTGAAAATATCTATCCCAAAAAACGCGGTTCGTGCCCTCAAAAACGGATCGCTAGATTGAAAAAACAAACTATTTCGCACTTATAGCTCGAAATTTTCTAGGCCAACTGATCCGAATGGTGTGCAGAAATATGCGCCTTGGCCATGGATCTGTTACAACATGGTGCTAGGCTCACATTAGGGTAGAATCGGTGAACAAAGAAAAAACAAAACTCACCCTATTGATGGTATTGATCGAGACTATAAACGTGAGTCAGAAAAAGCACCGTTCGAGTAATTTTCATAGGTGTTTGAAAGGTATCGGAGAATTGAGATGGTTGGACTTCTAACTATCCGATCTGGAAAAATTTACACATCCACATACCCACGTGCATGCGCACTGAAAATATCTAGCCCAAATAGGCGGTTCGTGCCCTCAAAAACGGATCGCAAGATTGAAAAAACAAACTATTTCACACTTATAGCTTGAACTTTTCTGGGCCAACTGATCCGAATGGTCTGCAGAAACATGCGCCCTGGCCATGGACCTGTTACAACATGGTGCTAGGCTCACATTAGGGCAGAATCGGTGAACTGAGAAAAGACAAAACTCACCCTATTGATGGTATTGACTGAGACTATGAACGTGAGTCAGAAAAAGCTCCGTTTGAGTAATTTTCATAGGTGCTGGAAAGGTATCGGAGAATTGAGATGATAGGACTTCTAATTTTCCGATATGGAAGAATTTACACATCCACATACACACGTGCACGCGCACTGAAAATATCTATCACAAAAAACACGGTTCGTGCCCTCAAAAACGGATCGCTAGATTGAAAAAACAAACTATTTCGCACTTATAGCTCGAAATTTTCTAGGCCAACTGATCCGAATGGTGTGCAGAAATATGCGCCTTGGCCATGGATCTGCTACAACATGGTGCTAGGCTCACATTAGGGTAGAATCGGTGAACAAAGAAAAAACAAAACTCACCCTATTGATGGTATTGATCGAGACTATAAACGTGAGTCAGAAAAAGCACCGTTCGAGTAATTTTCATAGGTGTTTGAAAGGTATCGGAGAATTGAGATGGTTGGACTTCTAACTATCCGATCTGGAAAAATTTACACATCCACATACCCACGTGCATGCGCACTGAAAATATCTAGCCCAAATAGGCGGTTCGTGCCCTCAAAAACGGATCGCAAGATTGAAAAAACAAACTATTTCACACTTATAGCTCGAAATTTTCGGGGCCAACTGATCCGAATGGTCTGCAGAAACATGCGCCCTGGCCATGGACCTGTTACAACATGGTGCTAGGCTCACATTAGGGCAGAATCGGTGAACTGAGAAAAGACAAAACTCACCCTATTGATGGTATTGACTGAGACTATGAACGTGAGTCAGAAAAAGCTCCGTTTGAGTAATTTTCATAGGTGCTGGAAAGGTATCGGAGAATTGAGATGATAGGACTTCTAATTTTCCGATCTTGAAGAATTTACACATCCACATAGACACGTGCACACGCACTGAAAATATCTAGCCCAAAAAGGCGGTTCGTGCCCTCAAAAACGGGTCGCAAGATTAAAAAAACAAACTATTTCGCACTTATAGGTAAAAAAATTCTGGGCCAACTGATCCGAATGGTCTACAGAAACATGCGCCTTGGCCATGGACCTGTCACAACATGGTGCTATGCTCACATTAGGGTAGAATCAGTGAACTGAGAAAAGACAAAACTCACCCTATTGATGGTATTGACCGAGACTATAAACGTGAGTCAGAAAAAGCTCCGTTTGAGTAATTTTCATAGGTGTTGGAAAGGTATCGGAGAATTGAGATGATAGGACTTATAATTTTCCGATCTGGAAGAATTTACACATCCACATACACACATGCACGCGCACTGAAAATCTAGCCAAAAAGTGAAAAGCGGATCAAGATTGAAAAAACAAACTATTTAGCACTTATAGCTAAAAATTTTGGGCAAAACTCACCCTATTGATGGTATTGACCGAGACTATAAGCGTGAGTCGAGAAAAAGCTCCGTTTGAGTAATTTTCATAGGTGTTGGAAAGGTATCGGAGAATTGAGATGATAGGACTTCTAATTTTCGATCTGGAAGAATTTACATCCACATACACACATGCACGCGCACTGAAAATATCTAGCCAAAAAAAGGCAGTTCGTGCCCTCAAAAACGGATCGCAAGATTGAAAAAACATACTATTTCGCACTTATAGCTTGAAATTTTCTGGGCTAACTTTTCCGAATGGTCTGCAGAAATATGCGCCTTGGCCATGGACCTGTTACAACATGGTGCTAGGCTCATATTAGGGCAGAATCGGTGAACAGAGAAAAGACAAAACTCACCCTATTGATGGTATTGACCGAGACTATAAACGTGAGTCAGAAAAAAACACCGTTTGAGTAATTTTCATAGGTGTTGGAAAGGTATCGGAGAATTATGATGATAGGAATTCTAATTTTCCGATCTGGAAGAATTTACACATCCACATACACACATGCACGTGCACTGAAAATATCTAGCCCAAAAAAGGCGGTTCGTGCCCTCAAAAACGGATCGCAAGATTGAAAAAACAAACTATTTCGCACTTATAGCTCGAAATTTTCTGGGCCAACTGATCCGAATGGTCTGCAGAAACATGCGCCTTGGCCATGGACCTGTTACAACATGGCGCTAGGCTCACATTAGGGTAGAATCGGTGAACGGAGAAAAGACAAAACTCACCCTATTGATGGTATTGACCGAGACTATAAACGTGAGTCAGAAAAAGCTCTGTTTGAGTAATTTTCATAGGTGTTGGAAAGGTATCGGAGAATTGAGATGATAGGACTTCTAATTTTCTGATCTAGAAGAATTTACACATCCACATACACACGTGCATGCCCACTGAAAATATCTAGCCCAAAAAAGGCGGTTCGTGCCCTAGAAAACGGATCGCAAGATTGAAAAAACAAACTATTTCGCACTTATAGCTCGAAATTTTCGGGGCCAACTGATTTGAATGGTCTGCAGAAATATGCGCCTTGGCCATGGACCTGTTACAACATGGTGCTAGGCTCACACTAGGGCAGAATCAGTGAATAAAGAAAAAACAAAACTCACCCTATTGATGGTATTGATCGAGACTATAAATGTGAGTCAGAAAAAGCACCGTTTGAGTAATTTTCATAGGTGTTGGAAAGGTATCGAAGAATTGAGATGGTAGGACTTCTAACTTTCCGATCTGGAAAAATTTACATATCCACATACCCACGTGCATGCGCACTGAAAATATCTAGCCCAAATAGGCGGTTCGTGCCCTCAAAAATGGATCGCAAGATTGAAAAAACAAACTATTTCACACTTATAGCTTGAAATCTTCTGGGCCAACTGATCCGAATGGTCTGCAGAAACATGTGCCTTGGCCATGGACCTGTTACAACATGGTGCTAGGCTCACATTAGGGCAGAATCGGTGAACAGAGAAAAGACAAAACTCACCCTATTGATGGTATTGACCGAGACTATAAACGTGAGTCAGAAAAAGCTCTGTTTGAGTAATTTTCATAGGTGTTGGAAAGGTATCGGAGAATTGAGATGATAGGACTTCTAATTTTCTGATCTGGAAGAATTTAAACATCCACATACACACGTGCACGCGCACTGAAAATATCTAGCCCAAAAAAGGTGGTTCGTGCCTTCAAAAACGGATCGCAAGATTGAAAAAACAAACTATTTCGCACTTATAGCTCGAACTTTTCTGGGCCAACTGATTTGAATGGTCTGCAGAAATATGCGCCCTGGCCATGGACCTGTTACAACATGGTGCTAGGCTCACATTAGGGCAGAATCAGTGAACAAACAAAAAACAAAACTCACCCTATTGATGGTATTGATCGAGACTATAAACGTGAGTCAGAAAAAGCACCGTTTGAGTAATTTTCATAGGTGTTGGAAAGGTATCGGAGAATTGAGATGGTAGGACTTCTAACTTTTCGATCTGGAAAAATTTACACATCCACATACCCACGTGCATGCGCACTGAAAATATCTAGCCCAAATAGGCGGTTTGTGCCCTCAAAAACGGATCGCAAGATTGAAAAAACAAACTATTTCACACTTATAGCTTGAACTTTTCTGGGCCAACTGATCCGAATGGTCTGCAGAAACATGCGCCCTGGCCATGTTCCTGTTACAACATGGTGCTAGGCTCACATTAGGGCAGAATCGGTGAACTGAGAAAAGACAAAACTCACCCTATTGATGGTATTGACCGAGACTATAAACGTGAGTCAAAAAAAGCTCCGTTTGAGTAATTTTCATAGGTGTTGGAAAGGTATCGGAGAATTGAGATGATAGGACTTCTAATTTACCGATATGGAAGAATTTACACATCCACATACACACGTGCACGCGCACTGAAAATATCTAGCCCAAAAAAGGCGGTTCGTGCCCTCAAAAACGGATCGTAAGATTGAAAAAACAAAATATTTCGCACTTATAGCTCGAAATTTTCTGGGCTAGCTGATCCGAATGGTCTGCAGAAATATGCGCCTTGGCCATGGACCTGTTACAACATGATGCTAGGCTCACATTAGGGTAGAATCGGTGAACAAAGAAAAAACAAAACTCACCCTATTGATGGTATTGATCGAGACTATAAACGTGAGTGAGAACAAGCACCGTTCAAGTAATTTTCATAGGTGTTCGAAAGGTATCGGAGAATTGAGATGATAGGACTTCTAATTTTCCAATCTGGAAGAATTGACACATCCACATACACACGTGCACGCGCACTGAAAATATCTAGCCCAAAAAGGCGGTTCGTGCCCTCAAAAACGGATCGCAAGAGTAAAAAAACAAACTATTTCGCACTTATAGCTCGAAATTTTCTGGGCCAACAGATCCGAATGGTCTGCAGAAACATGCGCCTTGCCCATGGACCTGTCACAACATGGTGCGATGCTCAGATTAGGGTAGAATCAGTGAACTGAGAAAAGACAAAACTCACCTTATTGATGGTATTGACCGAGACTATAAACGTGAGTCAGAAAAAGCTCCGTTTGAGTAATTTTCATAGGTGTTGGAAAGGTATCGGAGAATTGAGATGATAGGACTTCTAATTTTCCGCTCTAGAAGAATTTACACATCCACATACACACATGCACGCGCACTGAAAATATCTAGCCAAAAAAAGGCGGTTCGTGCCCTCAAAAACGGATCGCAAGATTGAAAAAACATACTATTTCGCACTTATAGCTTGAAATTTTCTGGGCTAACTGATCCGAGTGGTCTGTAGAAATATGCGCCTTGGCCATGGACCTGTTACAACATGGTGCTAGGCTCACATTAGGGCAGAATCGGTGAACAGAGAAAAGACAAAACTCACCCTATTGATGGTATTGACCGAGACTATAAACGTGAGTCGGAAAAAAACACTGTTTGAGTAATTTTCATAGGTGTTGGAAAGGTATTGGAGAATTGAGATGGTAGGACTTCTAACTTTCCGATCTGGAAAAATTTACACATCCACATACCAACGTGCATGCGCACTGAAAATATCTAGCCCTAATAGGCGGTTCGTGCCGTCAAAAACGGATTGCAAGATTGAAAAAACAAACTATTTCACACTTATAGCTTGAACTTTTTTGGGCCAACTGATCCGAATGGTCTGCAGAAACATGCGCCCTGGCCATGGACCTGTTACAACATGGTGCTAGGCTCACATTAGGGCAGAATCGGTGAACTGAGAAAAGACAAAACTCACCCTATTGATGGTATTGACCAAGACTATAAACGTGAGTCAAAAAAAGCTCCGTTTGAGTAATTTTCATAGGTGTTGGAAAGGTATCGGAGAATTGAGATGATAGGACTTCTAATTTTCCGATATGGAAGAATTTACACATCCACATACACACGTGCACGCGCACTGAAAATATCTAGCCCAAAAAAGGCGGTTCGTGCCCTCAAAAACGGATCGTAAGATTGAAAAAACAAACTATTTCGCACATATAGCTCGAAATTTTCTGGGCCAACTGATCCGAATGGTCTGCAGAAACATGTGCCTTGGCCAGGGACCTGTCACAACATGGTGCTAGGCTCACATTAGGGCAGAATCAGTGAACAGAGAAAGGACAAAACTCACCCTATTGATGGTATTGACCGAGACTATAAACGTGAGTCAGAAAAAGCACCATTCAAGTAATTTTCATAGGTGTTGGAAAGGTATCGGAGAATTGAGATGGCAGGACTTCTAATTTTCCAATCTGGAAGAATTTACACATCCACATACACACATGCACGCGCACTGAAAATATCTAGCCCAAAAAAAGCGGTTCGTGCCCTCAAAAACGGATCGCAAGATTGAAACAACAAACTATTTCGCACTTATAGCTCGAAATTTTCTGGGCCAACTGATTCGAATGGTCTGCAGAAACATGTGCCTTGGCCAGGGACCTGTCACAACATGGTGCTAGGCTCACATTAGGGCAGAATCAGTGAACAGAGAAAGGACAAAACTCACCCTATTGATGGTATTGACCGAGACTATAAACGTGAGTCAAAAAAAGCTCTGTTTGAGTAATTTTCATAGGTGTTGGAAAGGTATCGGAGAATTGAGATGATAGGACTTCTAATTTTCCGATCAGGAAGAATTTACACATCCACATACACACATGCACGCGCACTGAAAATATCTATCCCAAAAAAGGCAGTTCGTGCCCTCAAAAACGGATCGCAAGATTGAAAAAACATACTATTTCGCACTTATAGCTTGAAATTTTCTGGGCTAACTGATCCGAATGGTCTTCAGAAATATGCGCCTTGGCCATGGGCCTGTTACAACATGGTGCTAGGCTCACATTAGGGCAGAATCAGTGAACAGAGAAAAGACAAAACTCACCCTATTGATGGTATTGACCGAGACTAAAAACGTGAGTCAAAAAAAACACCGTTTGAGTAATTTTCATAGGTATTGGAAAGGTATCGGAGAATTGAGATGGTAGGACTTCTAACTTTTCGATCTGGAAAAATTTACACATCCACATACCCACGTGCATGCGCACTGAAAATATCTAGCCAAATAGGCGGTTCGTGCCCTTAAAAACGGATCGCAAGATTGAAAAAACAAACTACTTCGCACTTATAGCTTGAACTTTTCTGGGCCAACTGATCCGAATGGTCCGCAGAAACATGCGCCTTGGCCAGGGACCTGTTACAACATGGTGCTAGGCTCACATTAGGGCAGAATCAGTGAACTAAGAGAAGACAAAACTCACCCTATTGATGGTATTAACCGAGACTATAAACGTGAGTCAAAAAAAGCTCTGTTTGAGTAATTTTCATAGGTGTTGGAAAGGTATCGGAGAATTGAGATGATAGGACTTCTAATTTTCCGATCTGGAAGAATTTACGCATCCACATACACACATGCATGCGCACTAAAAATATCTAGCCCGAAAAAGGCAGTTCGTGCCCTCAAAAACGGATCGCAAGATTGAAAAAACATACTATTTCGCACTTATAGCTTGAAATTTTCTGGGCTAACTGATCCGAATGGTCTGCAGAAATATGCGCCTTGGCCATGGACCCGTTACAATATGGTGCTAGGCTCACATTAGGGCAGAATCGATGAACAGAGAAAAAACAAAACTCACCCTATTGATGGTATTGATCGAGACTATAAACGTGAGTCAGAAAAAGCACCGTTTGAGTAATTTTCATAGGTGTTGGAAAGGTATCGGAGAATTGAGATGGTAGGACTTCTAACTATCCGATCTGGAAAAATTTACACATCCACATACACACGTGCACGCGCACTGAAAATATCTAGCCCAAATAGGCGGTTCGTGCCCTCAAAAACGGATCGCAAGATTGAAAAAACAAACTATTTCACACTTATAGCTTGAACTTTTCTGGGCCAACTGATCCGAATGGTCTGCAGAAACATGCGCCCTAGCCATGGACCTGTTACAACATGGTGCTAGGCTCACATTAGGGCAAAATCGGTGAACTGAGAAAAGACAAAACTCACCCTATTGATGGTATTGACCGAGACTATAAACGTGAGTCAAAAAAAGCTACGTTTGAGTAATTTTCATAGGTGTTGGAAAGGTATCGGAGAATTGAGATGATAGGACTTCTAATTTTCCGATATGGAAGAATTTACACATCCACATACACACGTGCACGCGCACTGAAAATATCTAGCCCAAAAAAGGCGGTTCGTGCCCTCAAAAACGGATCGCAAGATTGAAAAAACAAACTATTTCGCACTTATAGCTCGAAATTTTCTGGGCCAACTGATCCGAATGGTCTGCAGAAATATGCGCCTTGGCCATGGACCTGTTACAACATGGTGCTAGGCTTACATTAGGGTAGAATCGGTGAACAAAGAAAAAACAAAACTCAACCTATTGATGGTATTGATCGAGACTATAAACGTGCGTCAGAAAAAGCACCGTTCGAGTAATTTTCATAGGTGTTGGAAAGTTATCGGAGAATTGAGATGGTAGGACTTCGAACTTTCCAATCCAGTAGAGCTTCAGGGAGGGAGAGTTCCGTCAGCACGACGGCGTGGTGACGATCTTGATGTTCTACCGGCGCAGGGCTTCGCCTAAGCTTTGCGACGATATGACCGAGGTGGAATATGGTGGAGGGGGGCACCGCACACGGCTAAGGATCGATCCGTAGATCAACTTATGTGTTCTAGGGTGCCCCCCTGCCCCCGTATATAAAGGAGCAAGGGGGGGTGCGGCCGGCCCTTGGAGGAGGCGCTGGAGGAGTCCTACTCCCACCGGAGTAGGACTCCCCCCCCTAGTTGGAGTAGGATTGGGGGAGGAAAGAGGGAAGAGGCGCCGCCTCTCCTTGTCCTATTCGGACTAGGGGGGGGGGCGCCCTGCCCCCTGGCCGGCCCTTCCTCTTCTCCCTCATGGCCCACTAAGGCCCAATAACCCCGGGAGGGTTCAGTAACCCGGTGTTCCAATAAAATCCGATTTCACCCGAACCATTCCAACTCAAATATAGGCTTCCAATATATCAATCTTTATGTCTCGACCATTTCGAGACTCCTCGTCATGTCCGTGATCACATCCGGGACTCGAACTTCTTGGTACATCAAAATACACAAACTCATATTATAACCGTCATTGAAACCTTAAGCGTCACGGACCCTACGGTTCGAGAACAATGTAGACATGACCGAGACATGTCTCGGTCAATAACCAATAGCGGGACCTGGATGCCCATATTGGCTCCTACATATTCTCGAAGACCTTTATCGGTCGGACCGCATAACAACATACGTTGTTCCCTTTGTCATCGGTATGTTACTGCCTGAGATTCGATCGTCGGTATCCAATACCTAGTTCAATCTCGTTACCGCAAGTCTCTTTACTCGTTCCGTAATACATCATCTCACAGCTAACTCATTAGTTGTAATGCTTGCAAGGCTTCATGATGTGTATTACCGAGAGGGCCAGAGATACCTCTCCGACAATCGGAGTGACAAAACCTAATCTCGAAATCGCCAACCCAACATCTACCTTTGGAGACACCTGTAGTACTCCTTTATAATCACCCGATTCGTTGTGACGTTTGGCAGTACCAAAAGTGTTCCTCCGGTGGCAGGAGTTGCATAATCTCATAGTTATAGGAACATGTATAAGTCATGGATAAAAGCAGTAGCAACATACTAAGCGATCGTGTGCTAAGCTAATGGAATGGGTCATGTCAATCGATCATTCAACTAATGATGTGACCTTGTTAATCAAATAACAACTCTTTGTTCATGGTTAGGAAACATAACCATCTTTGATTAACAAGCTAGTCCAGTAGAGGCATACTAGTGACATATTGTTTGTCTATGCATTCACACATGTATCATGTTTCCGGTTAATACAATTCTAGCATGAATGATAAACATTTATCATGAAATAAGGAAATAAATAATAACTTTATTATTGCCTCTAGGGCATATTTCCTTCATGTAACCGAATCTGTGTAACCCTAGCCTCTCCGGTGTCTATATAAACCGGAGGGCCTTTGTCCATAGGACGAAGATTACATCTCAACAATCATACCATAGGCTAGCTTCTAGGGTTTAGCCTCCTTGATCTCGTGGTAGATGTACTCTTGTACTACCCATATCATAAATATTAATCAAGCAGGACGTAGGGTTTCACCTCCATTGTGTCCCTCATCTCTTGTTACCATCCGCCTAGACGCACAGTTCGGGACCCCCTACCCGAGATCCGCCGGTTTTGACACCGACACTCACCCTGTTGATGGCATTGACCGAGACTATAAACGTGAGTCAGAAAAAGCTCCGTTTGAGTAATTTTCATAGGTGTTGGAAAGGTATCGGAGAATTGAGATGATAGGACTTCTAATTTTCCGATCTGGAAGAATTTTCACATCCACATACACACGTGCACGCGCACTGAAAATATCTAGCCCAAAAAAAGCAGTTCGTGCCATAAAAAACGGATCGCAAGATTGAAACAACAAACTATCTCGCACTTATAGCTCGAAATTTTCTGGGCTAACTGATCCGAATAGTCTGTAGAAACATGCGCCTTGGACATGGACCTGTTACAACATGGTGCTAGGCTCACATTAGGGCAGAATCAGTGAACAGAGAAAAGACAAAACTCGCCCTGTTGATGGTATTGACCGAGACTATAAACGTGAGTCAGAAAAAGCTCCGTTTGAGTAATTTTCATAGGTGCTGGAAAGGTATCAGAGAATTGAGGTGATAGGACTTCTAATTTTCTGATCTGGAAGAATTTACACATCCACATACACACGTGCACGCACACTGAAGATATCTAACCCAAACAAGGCGGTTCGTGCCCTCATAAATGGATCGCAAGATTGAAAAAACAAACTATTTCGCACTTATAGCTCGAAATTTTCTAGGCCAACTCATCCGAATATTCTGTAGAAACATGTGCCTTGGCCATGGACCTGTTACAACATGGTGCTAGGCTCACATTAGGGCAGAATCGGTGAACAGAGAAAAGACAAAACTCACCCTATTGATGGTATTGACAGAGACTTTAAACGTGAGTCAGAAAAGGCTCCGTTTGAGTAATTTTCATAGGTGTTGGAAAGGTATCAGAGAATTGAGATGGTAGGACTTCTAATTTTCCGATCTAGAAGAATTTACACATCCACATACACACGTGCACTGAAAATATCTAGCCCAAAAAAGGCGGTTCGTGCCCTAAAAAACGGATCGCAAGATTGAAAAAACAAACTATTTCACACTTATAGCTCGAAATTTTCTGGGCCAACTGATCCGAATGGTCTGCAAAAACATGCGCCTTGGCCACGGACCTGTTACAACATGGTTCTAGGCTCACATTAGGGTAGAATCGGTGAACAGAGAAAAGACAAACTCACCCTATTGATGGTATTGACCGAGACTATAAACGTGAGTCAGAAAAAGCTCCATTTGAGTAATTTTCATAGGTGTTGGAAAGGTATCGGGGAATTGAGATGATAGGACTTATAATTTTCCGATTTGGAAGAATTTACACATCCACATACACACATGCACACGCACTGAAAATATCTAGCCCAAAGAAGGCGGTTTGTGCCCTCAAAAATGGATCGCAAGATTGAAAAAACAAACTATTTCACACTTATAGCTCGAAATTTTCTGGGCCAACTGACCGAATTGTCTGTAGAAACATGCGCCTTGGCCATGGACCTGTTACAACATGGTGCTAGGCTCACATTAGGGCAAAATCGGTGAACTGAGAAAAGACAAAACTCACCCTACTGATGGTATTGACCGAGACTATAAACGTGAGTCAGAAAAAGCTTTGTTTGATTAATTTTCATAGGTGCTTGGAAAGGTATCGGAGAATTGAGATGGTAGGACTTCTAACATCCACATACACACGTGCATGCGCACTGAAAGTATCTAGCCCAAAAAAGGCGGTTCGTGCCCTCAAAAATGGATCGCAAGATTGAAAAACTTTTCTGGGCCAACTGATCCGAAGGGTCTGCAGAAACATACGCCCTGGCCATTGATATGTTACAACATGGTGCTAGGCTCACATTAGGGTAGAATTGGTGAACAGAGAAAAGACAAAACTCACCCTATTGATGGTATTGACCGAGACTATAAACGTGAGTCAGAAAAAGTTCTGTTTGAGTAATTTTCATAGGTGTTTGGAAAGGTATCAGAGAATTGAGATGGTAGGACTTCTAACTTTCCGATCTGGAAGAATTTACACATCCACACACCCACGTGCATGCGCACTAAAAATATCTATCCCAAAAAAGGCGGTTCATGCCCTCAAAAATGGATCACAAGATTGAAAAAACAAACTATTTCACACTTATAGCTTGAACTTTTCTGAGCCAACTGATCCGAATGGTCTACAGAAACATGCGCCTTGGCCATGGACCTATTACAACATGGTGCTAGGCTCACATTAGGGCAGAATCAGTGAACAGAGAAAAAACAAAGCTCACCCTATTGATGGTATTGATCGAGACTATAAACGTGAGTCAGAAAAAGCACCGTTTGAGTAATTTTCATAGGTGTTGGAAAGGTATCGGAGAATTGAGATGATAGGACTTCTAATTTTCTAATCTGGAAGAATTTACACATCCACATACACATGTGCACGTGCACTGAAAATATCTAGCCCAAAAAAGGTGGTTCGTGCCCTCAAAAACGGATCGCAAGATTGAAAAAACAAACTTTTTCGCACTTATAGCTCAAAATTTTCTGGGCCAACTGATCCGAATGGTCTGCAGAAACACGCACCTTTGCCATGGACCTGTTACAACATGGTGCTAGGCTCACATTAGGGCATAATTGGTGAACAGAGAAAAGACAAAACGCACCCTATTGATGGTATTGACAGAGACTATAAACGTGAGTCAGAAAAAGCTCCGTTTGAGATATTTTCATAGGTGTTGGAAAGGTATCGGAGAATTGAGATTGTAGGAGTTCTAAGTTTCCGATCTGGAAGAATTTACACATCCACATACCCACGTGCATGCGCAATGAAAATATCTAGCCCAAAAAAGGTAGTTCGTGCCCTAAAAAACGGATCGCAAGATTTAAAAAACAAACTATTTCGCACTTATAGCTTGAACTTTTCTGGGCCAACTGATCCAAATGGTCTGCAGAAACATGCGCCCTGGCCATGGACCTGTTACAATATGGTGCTAGGCTCACATTAGGGCAGAATCGGTGAATAGAGAAAAGACAAAACTCACCCTATTGATGGTATTGACCGAGACTATAAACGTGAGTCAGAAAAAGCTCCGTTTGAGTAATTTTCATAGGTGTTGGAAAGGTATCGGGGAATTGAGGTGATAGGACTTCTAATTTTCTGATCTGGAAGAATTTACACATCCACATACACACGTGCACGCGCACTGGAAATATCTAGCCCAAAAAAGGCGGACCGTGCCCTCAAAAACGGATCGCAAGATTGAAAAAACAAACTATTTCGCACTTATAGCTCAAAATTTTCTGGGCCAACTGATCCGAATGGTCTGCATAAATATGCGCCTTGGCCATGGACCTGTTACAACATGGTGCTAGGCTCACATTAGTGCAGAATCGTTGAACAGAGAAAAGACAAAACTCACCCTATTGATGGTATTGACCGAGACTATAAATGTGAGTCAGAAAAAGCTTCGTTAGAGTAATTTTCATAGGTGTTTGGAAAGGTATCGGAAAATTGAGATGGTAGGACTTCTAACTTTCCAATCGGGAAGAATTTACACATCCACATACACACGTGCATGTGCACTGAAAATATCTAGCCCAAAAAAGGCGGTTCGTGCCCTAAAAAATGGATTGCAAGATTGAAAAAACAAACTATTTCGCACTTATAGCTTGAACTTTTCTAGGCCAACTGATCTGAATGGTCTGCAGAAACATGCGCCATGGCCTATGATCTGTTACAACATGGTGCTAGGCTCACATTAGGGCAGAATCGGTGAACAGAGAAAAGACAAAACTCACCCTATTGATGGTATTGACCGAGACTATAAACGTGAGTCAGAAAAAGTTCCGTTTGAGTAATTTTCATAGGTGTTTGGAAAGGTATCGGAGAATTGAGATGGTAGGACTTCTAACTTTCCAATCTGGAAGAATTTACACATCCACATACCCACGTGCATGCGCACTGAAAATATCTAGCCCAAAAAAGGCGGTTCATGCCCTCAAAAACGGATCACAAGATTGAAAAAACAATTTATTTCGCACTTATACCTTGAACTTTTCTAGGCCAACTGATCCGAATGGTCTACGGAAACATGCGCCTTGGCCATGGACCTATTACAACATGGTGCTAGGCTCACATTAGGGCAGAATCAGTGAAAAGGGAAAAAACAAAACTCACCCTATTGATGGTATTGATCGAGACTATAAACGTGAGTCAGAAAAAGCACCGTTTGAGTAATTTTCATAGGTGTTGGAAAGGTATCGGAGAATTGAGATGATAGGACTTCTAAGTTTCTGATCTGGAAGTATTTACACATCCACATACACACGTGCACGTGCACTGAAAATATCTAGCCAAAAAAGGTGGTTCGTGCCCTCAAAAAAGGATCGCTAGATTGAAAAAACAAACTTTTTCGCACTTATAGCTCGAAAATTTCTGGGCCAACAGATCCGAATGGTCTGCAGAAACACGCACCTTTGCCATGGACCTGTTACAACATGGTGCTAGGCTCACATTAGGGCATAATCGGTGAACAGAGAAAAGACAAAACCCACCCTATTGATGGTATTGACAGAGACTATAAACGTGAGTCAGAAAAAGCTCCGTTTGAGATATTTTCATAGGTGTTGGAAAGGTATCGGAGAATTGAGATGGTAGGACTTCTAAGTTTCCGATCTGGAAGAATTTACACATCCACATACCCACGTGCATGCGCACTGAAAATATCTAGCCCAAAAAAGGCGGTTCGTGCCCTAAAAAGCGGATCGCAAGATTTAAAAAACAAACTATTTCGCACTTATAGCTTGAACTTTTCTGGACCAACTGATCCAAATGGTCTGCAGAAACATGCGCCCTAGCCATGGACCTGTTACGATATGGTGCTAGGCTCACATTATGGTAGAATCGGTGAACAGAGAAAAGACAAAACTCACCCTATTGATGGTATTGACCGAGACTATAAACGTGAGTCAGAAAAAGCTCCATTTGAGTAATTTTCATAGTTGTTGGAAAGGTATCGGGGAATTGAGATGATAGGACTTATAATTTTCCGATTTGGAAGAATTTACACATCCACATACACACGTGCACGCGCACTGGAAATATCTAGCCCAAAAAAGGCGGTTCGTGCCCTCAAAAACGGATCGCAAGATTGAAAAAACAAACTATTTCGCACTTATAGCTCGAAATTTTCTGGGCCAACTAATCCGAATGGTCTGCATAAACATGCGCCTTTGCCATGGACCTGTTACAACATGGTGCTAGGCTCACATTAGTGCAGAATCGGTGAACAGAGAAAAGATAAAACTCACCCTATTGATGGTATTGACCGAGACTATAAATGTGAGTCAGAAAAAGCTTCGTTAGAGTAATTTTCACAGGTGTTTGGAAAGGTATCGGAGAATTAAGATGGTAGGACTTCTAACTTTCCGATCTGGAAGAATTTACACATCCACATACACACGTGCATGTGCACTGAAAATATTTAGCCCAAAAAAGGCGGTTCATGCCCTAAAAAATGGATTGCAAGATTGAAAAAACAAACTATTTCGCACTTATAGCTCGAAATTTTCTGGGCCAACTGATCCAAATGGTCTGCAGAAACATGTGCCCTGGCCATGGACCTATTACAATATGGTGCTAGGCTCACATTAGGGCAGAATCGGTGAACAGAGAAAAGACAAAACTCACCCCATTGATGGTATTGACCGAGACTATAAACGTGAGTAAGAAAAAGCTCCGTTTGAGTAATTTTCATAGGTGTTGGAAAGGTATCGGGGAATTGAGATGATAGGACTTCTAATTTTCTGATATGGAAGAATTTACACATCCACATCCACACGTGCACGCGCACTGGAAATATCTAGCCCAAAAAAGGCGGTCCGTGCCCTCAAAAACGGATCGCAAGATTGAAAAAACAAACTATTTCGCACTTATAGCTCAAAATTTTCTGGGCCAACTGATCCGAATGGTCTGCATAAACATGCGCCTTTGCCATGGACCTGTTACAACATGGTGCTAGGCTCACATTAGTGCAGAATTGGTGAACAGAGAAAAGACAATACTCACCCTATTGATGGTATTGACCGAGACTATAAATGTGAGTCAGAAAAAGCTTCGTTAGAGTAATTTTCATAGGTGTTTGGAAAGGTATCGGAAAATTGAGATGGTAGGACTTCTAACTTTCCAATCGGGAAGAATTTACACATCCACATACACACGTGCATGTGCACTGAAAATATCTAGCCCAAAAAAGGCGGTTCGTGCCCTAAAAAATGGATCGCAAGATTGAAAAACAAACTATTTCGCACTTATAGCTTGAACTTTTCTAGGTCAACTGATCCGAATGGTCTGCAGAAACATGCGCCATGGCCTATGATCTGTTACAACATGGTGCTAGGCTCACATTAGGGCAGAATCGGTGAACAGAGAAAAGACAAAACTCACCCTATTGATGGTATTGACCGAGACTATAAACGTGAGTCAGAAAAAGTTCCGTTTGAGTAATTTTCATAGGTGTTTGGAAAGGTATCGGAGAATTGAGATGGTAGGACTTCTAACTTTTTGATCTGGAAGAATTTACACATCCACATACCCACGTGCATGCGCACTGAAAATATCTAGCCCAAAAAAGGCGGTTCATGCCCTCAAAAACGGATCACAAGATTGAAAAAACAATTTATTTCGCACTTATACCTTGAACTTTTCTAGGCCAACTGATCCGAATGGTCTACGGAAACATGCGCCTTGGCCATGGACCTATTACAACATGGTGCTAGGCTCACATTAGGGCAGAATCAGTGAAAAGAGAAAAAACAAAACTCACCCTATTGATGGTATTGATCGAGACTATAAACGTGAGTCAGAAAAAGCACCGTTTGACTAATTTTCATAGGTGTTGGAAAGGTATCGGAGAATTGAGATGATAGGACTTCTAAGTTTCTGATCTGGAAGTATTTACACATCCACATACACACGTGCACGCGCACTGAAAATATCTAGCCAAAAAAGGTGGTTCGTGCCCTCAAAAAAGGATCGCTAGATTGAAAAAACAAACTTTTTCGCACTTATAGCTCGAAATTTTCTGGGCCAACTGATCCGAATGGTCTGCAGAAACACGCACCTTTGCCATGGACCTGTTACAACATGGTGCTAGGCTCACATTAGGGCATAATCGGTGAACAGAGAAAAGACAAAACCCACCCTATTGATGGTATTGACAGAGACTATAAACGTGAGTCAGAAAAAGCTCCGTTTGAGATATTTTCATAGGTGTTGGAAAGGTATCGGAGAATTGAGATGGTAGGACTTCTAAGTTTCCAATCTGGAAGAATTTACACATCCACATACCCACGTGCATGCGCACTGAAAATATCTAGCCCAAAAAAGGCGGTTCGTGCCCTAAAAAGCGGATCGCAAGATTTAAAAAATAAACTATTTCGCACTTATAGCTTGAACTTTTCTGGACCAACTGATCCAAATGGTCTGCAGAAACATGCGCCCTGGCCATGGACCTGTTACAATATGGTGCCAGGCTCACATTATGGCAGAATCGGTGAACAGAGAAAAGACAAAACTCACCCTATTGATGGTATTGACCGAGACTATAAATGTGAGTCAGAAAAAGCTCCGTTTGAGTAATTTTCATAGGTGTTGGAAAGGTATCGGGGAATTGAGATGATAGGACTTCTAATTTTCCGATTTGGAAGAATTTACACATCCACATACACACGTGCATGCGCACTGAAAATATCTAGCCCAAAAAAGGCGGTTCGTGCCCTCAAAAATGGATCGCAAGATTGAAAAACTTTTCTGGGCCAACTGATCCGAATGGTCTGCAGAAACATACGCCCTGGCCATTGATCTGTTACAACATGGTGCTAGGCTCAGATTAGGGCAGAATCGGTGAACAGAGAAAAGACAAAACTCACCCTATTGATGGTATTGACCGAGACTATAAACGTGAGTCAGAAAAAGTTCCGTTTGAGTAATTTTCATATGTGTTTGGAAAGGTATCGGAGAATTGAGATGGCAGGACTTCTAACTTTCCGATCTGGAAGAATTTACACATCCACATACCCACGTGCATGCGCACTGAAAATATCTAGCCCAAAAAAGGCGGTTCATGCCCTCAAAAACGGATCACAAGATTGAATAAACAAACTATTTCACACTTATAGCTTGAAGTTTTCTGGGCCAACTGATCCGAATGGTCTACAGAAACATGCGCCCTGGCCATGGACCTATTACAACATGGTGCTAGGCTCACATTAGGGCAGAATCAGTGAACAGAGAAAAAACAAAACTCACCCTATTGATGGTATTGATCGAGACTATAAACGTGAGTCAGAAAAAGCACCGTTTGAGTAATTTTCATAGGTGTTGGAAAGGTATCGGGGAATTGAGATGATAGGACTTCTAAGTTTCTGATCTGGAAGAATTTACACATCCACATACACACGTGCACGCGCACTGAAAATATCTAGCCAAAAAAGGTGGTTCGTGCCCTCAAAAACGGATCGCAAGATTGAAAAAACAAACTTTTTCGCACTTATAGCTCGAAATTTTCTGGGCCAACTGATCCGAATGGTCTGCAGAAACACGCACCTTGGCCTTGACCTGTTAGAACATGGTGCTAGGCTCACATTAGGGCAGAATCGGTGAACAGGGAAAAGACAAAACGCACCCTATTGATGGTATTGACAGAGACTATAAACGTGAGTCAGAAAAAGCTCCGTTTGAGATATTTTCATAGGTGTTGGAACGGTATCGGAGAATTGAGATGGTAGGACTTCTAACTTTCCGATCTGGAAGAATTTACACATCCACATACCCACGTGCATGCGCACTGAAAATATCAAGCCCTAAAAAGGCGGTTCGTGCCCTCAAAAACGGATCTCAAGATTTAAAAAACAAACTATTTCGCACTTATAGCTTGAACTTTTCTGGGCCAACTGATCCGAATTGTCTGCAGAAACATGCGCCTTTGCCATGGACCTGTTACAACATGGTGCTAGGCTCACATTAGTGCAAAATCGGTGAACAGAGAAAAGACAAAACTCACCCTATTGATGGTATTGACCGAGACTATAAATGTGAGTCAGAAAAAGCTTCGTTAGAGTAATTTTCATAGGTGTTTGGAAAGGTATCGGAGAATTGAGATGGTAGGACTTCTAACTTTCCGATATGGAAGAATTTACACATCCACATACACACGTGCATGTGCACTGAAAATATCTAGCCCAAAAAAGGCGGTTCGTGCCCTAAAAAATGGATCGCAAGATTGAAAAAAACAATCTATTTCGCACTTATAGCTTGAACTTTTCTAGGCCAACTGATCCGAATGGTCTGCAGAAAAATGCGCCATGGCCTATGACTTGTTACATAATGGTGCTAGGCTAACATTAGGGCAGAATCGGTGAACAGAGAAAAGAGAAAACTCACCCTATTGATGGTATTGTTCGAGACTATAAACATGAGTCAGAAAAAGCTTTGTTTCAGTAATTTTCATAGGTGTTTGGAAAGGTATCGGAGAATTGAGATGGTAGGACTTCTAACTTTCCGATCTGGAAGAATTTACACATCCACATACACATGTGCATACACACTGAAAATATCTAGCCCAAAAAAGGTGGTTCGTGCCCTCAAAAACGGATCGCAAGATTGAAAAACTTTTCTGGGCCAACTGATCCGAATTGTCTGCAGGAACATGCTCCCTGGCCATAGATCTGTTACAACATGGTGCTAGGCTCACATTAGGGCAGAATCAGTGAACAGAGAAAAGACAAAACTGACCGAGGGAGTCCTGGACTAGGGGGTGTCAGGACAGCCGGACTATCATCGTCCATGCGGACTCCAAGACTACGAAGATACAAGATTGAAGACTCATCCCGTGTCCGGATGGGACTTTCCTTGGCGTGGAAGGCAAGCTTGGCGTCTGGATATGTAGATCTCCTACCATTGTAACCGACTCACTGTAACCCTAGCCCTCTCCGGTGTCTATATAAACCGGAGGGCTTTAGTCCGTGGACACAACATCCATTACAACAATCATACCATAGGCTAGCTTCTAGGGTTTAGCCTCCTTGATCTCGTGGTAGATCCGGTCTTGTAATACAAATCATCAATATTAATCAAGCGGGGCGTGGGGTTTTACCTCCATCAAGAGGGCCCGAACCTAGGTAAAACGTCGTGTCCCTTGTCTCTAATTACCATCCGCCTAGACGCACAGATTCGGGACCCCTACCGAGATCCGCCGGTTTTGACACCGCCATTGGTGCTTTCATTGAGAGTTCCTCTATGTCGTCACCGATAGGCTCGATGGCTTCTTCAATCAACAACAACGCCGTCCAGGGTGAGACTTTTCTCCCCGGACAGATCTTTGTATTCGGCGGCTTCGCACTACAGGACAATTCACTTGGCCATCTGGAGCAGATCGAAAGCTACGCCCCTGGCCGTCACGTCAGATTTGGAAGCTTAAACTTCACGACGGATATCCATGGAGAATTGATCTTCGATGGATCCGAGCCGCAGCCGAGCGTTCCGCATTGTCACGATGAGCATGATCTAACTCTGCCGCCGGACAGTACCTTGGAGGCCGCGCACGACTCCACTCCGACCCTTAGTTCGGAACCGATCGCGCAGATCGAGGACTGGTGGCTGGACACCGCCTCGGGGGCTCCAGCGCCCACGGCGATAGAGCGGAATACCGACCATGTCCCTTATAAAGGTTGTAACTCCGAGGCGCCGGACTCCTTGCCGGACTCCGAACCTCCCGCGCCCCTGCTAATCGAATCTGATTGGGCGCCGATCATGGAGTTCACCGCTGCGGACATCTTCCAACACTCACCCCTTGGCGACATCCTAAATTTGCTAAAGCATCTCTCACTATCCGGAGAGCCCTAGCCGGACTACGGCCAGGATGGTTGGGATGCGGGTGACGAAGAAATTCAAATCCCGCCCACCACCCACTTTGTAGCCACTGTCGACGATCTAACCGACATGCTAGACTATGACTCCGATGACATAGACGGTATGGACGACGATGCCGGAGACGATCAAGAACCAGCGCCTACAGGGCACTCGAAGACCACCCCAACACACGACGTATATATGGTGGATACCCCAAAAGGAAGCGATGAAGAGGAACAACGGGGCGCGACAAAGGATAATCCCGCCGGTAAACAACCAAAACGGCGACGCAGACGCCGACCTAAGCCCCGCCTCGGCAAAGACAGCATTCCTAATGACCCAGCGTTAGAGCAGGGCAAACCAGTGGACGACGAACATGCAACCAAGCAACCGTACGAACAGGACGAATCGGATAATCAATCCAATCCCGGCGAAACCAACAGTCTGGACGACCTCACGCCAACATACCACCGGAGCATAAGAACCTTCACGGAAGACTTGTCGCCACCGCAAGAAGCTTGAAGAAGGAAAAACGGAAGCTCAAAACAGCGGAAGACATACTCAGAATGAGGTGGAGCAAAGTACTCAAGACCGCAGACAAATATGGCAATGACCATCAATCAAAGAGCTACCCGAAGCGCAAGCTGCTGCCAGAATTTGACGAGGAAGCCATAGAGCCCCCACAATCAAAAAACAAAGAGGCCACCTGGCCGGATAGACGGCCAGATGATAGGCCAAAATCTACAAGCGGCGCAGCACATAAGCCGACTCATGACCCTGGGAAAACAGATGGCCCATCCAGGTCCATTTACGGGCCAAAAAAGAGGGCCCCAGGAAGGAACACAGCACGCCAAGTATTCGAAGACAGCGGTACACCCAAATATGGGCGCGCACACCCACTATGTTTCACCAATGAGGTGCTTTGGATCATGAATTCCCAGCAGGGTTTAAACCCATAAACATAGAGGCTTCTGACGGAACAATGACCACAGAGTGCGGATAGAGGATTACATACTACACATACATATGGCTAGAGGAGATGATCTCCACGCCATAAAATATCTACCCCTCAAGCTCAAAGGGCCAGCTCGGCACTGGCTCAAAAGCCTCCCAGAAAACACTGTTGGAAGTTGGGAAGAGCTCGAGGATGCGTTCAGAACAAATTTTCAAGGGACTTATATCCGCCCTCCGGATGCAGACGATCTAAGTCATATAACTCAACAGCCCGGAGAGTCAGTTTGTAAATTCTGGAACAGGTTCCTTACTAAAAAGAACCAAATAGTTGACTGTCCGGACGCCGAAGCCTTAGCAGCTTTTAAACACAACGTCCGAGACGAATGGCTCGCCAGAAACCTCGGCCAAGAGAAGCCGAGGACAATGTCCGCGCTAACAAGCCTCATGACCCGCTTTTGCGCGGGGGAAGATAGCTGGCTAGCAAGATGCAGCACCAGCGACCCGAGTACATCCGAGATTAGAGATGGAAATGGAAAATCACGGTGCAGAAAGGATCAGCGCCGGAATAAAGAAAAAAGCCCAAAGAATATGACGGTCAACGCCGGATTCAAAAGCTCGCGGCCAAACAACAAAACACTGCCTCTTAAGGATAACGGTGATGAGCTATCAACAAACAAAATTTTGGATCGGATATGTCAAATCCACAAGACCCCGGAAGGCCCGCAAACCACACCCACCGAGATTGTTGGGTTTTCAAACAGTCCGCCGACTCAACGCCGAACACAAGGGGCTCGATGCAACAAGCGAGGATGATGATAAACCCCACCAGCAGAGCACCGGAAAACAAAAGACTTTACCACAAGAAGTCAAAGCAGTAAACTCACTTCATGTGATAATACGGAAAAAAATGCGTTACCCGCTAAGATGGGTCTCGCACGGTCCACCCCAAATGAACCTCGAGATTGGATGTCAAAACCAATCACTTTTGACCACCGGATTATTCGAAGTGTTCAAATGCAGGATGGACTGCTCTGATATTGGATCCTATAATTGACGGACTACAATTTACACAAGTCCTGATGGACGGAGGCAGCGATTTAAACCTGCTATATCCAAACACAATCCGCAAGTTGAGGATAGACCTTACTAAAATTCGACATAGCCGCACTTCCTTTAAAGGGTGACACGAGGCCCTTACGCCAAGTGCAGGCTCCTTATTGCTAGAATTTGTGTTGGTCACCAAACAACTTCCGACGCGAAAAACTAATCTTTCATGTCACCTCATTCAAAAGTAGCTATCAAGCACTATTGGGACGAGAAGCTTTTGTCCGCTTTAACGCAATACCACATTACGCGTCTCTTACACTTAAAATGCCCGGTCCACGTGGCATCATTTCATTAAGAGGGTCATCTAAAGATCCCGAACATGGCTAGACGAGTCCGGTATAAGTAAGCTAGGGGCTCCCTATTGATGGTATTTACCGAGACTATAACCGTGTGTCACAAAAAGCTTCGTTTGAGTAATTTTCATAGGTGTTTGGAAAGGTATCGGAGAATTGAGATGGTAGGACTTCTAACTTTCCAATCTGGAACAATTTACCCATCCACATACACACGTGCATGCGCACTGAAAATATTTAGCCCAAAAAAGGCAGTTCATGCCCTCAAAAACGGATCGCAAGATTGGAAAAACAATCTATTTCGCACTTATAGCTTGAACTTTTCTAGGCCAACTGATACGAATGGTCTGCAGAAACATGCGCCATGGCCATTGACCTGTTACAACATGGTGCTAGGCTCAAATTTGGGCAGAATCGGTGAGCAGAGAAAAGACAAAACTCACCCTATTGATGGTATTGACCGAGACTATAAACGTGAGTCAGAAAAAGTTCCGTTTGAGTAATTTTCATAGGTGTTGGAAAGGTATCGGAGAATTGAGATGATAGGACTTCTAATTTTCAGATCTAGAAGAATTTACACATCCACATACCCACGCACGCATGGAAAATATCTAGCCCAAAAAGGCGGTTCGTGCCCTCAAAAGCGGATCGCAAGATTGGAAAAACAAACTACTTATAGCTCGAAATTTTACGGGCCAACTGATCCGAATGGTCTGCGAAACATGCGACTTGGCCTTGACCTGTTACAACATGGTGCTAGGCTCACATTAGGGCAGAATCGGTGAACAGAGAAAAGACAAAACTCACCCAATTGATGGTATTGACCGAGACTATAAACGTGAGTCACAAAAAGCTTCGTTTGAGTAATTTTCATAGGTGTTTGGAAAGGTATCGGAGAATTGAGATGGTAGGACTTCTAACTTTCCGATCTAGAAGAATTTACACATCCACATACACATGTGCATGCGCCTTGAAAATATCTAGCCCAAAAAGGCGGTTCATGCCCTCAAAAGCGGACCGCAAAGATTGAAAAAACAACCTATTTCACACTTATAGCTTGAACTTTTCTAGGCCAACTGATCCGAATGGTCTGCGAAACATGCGCCTGGCCATTGACCTGTTACAACAAGGTGCTAGGCTCACATTAGGGCAGAATCGGTGAGCAGAGAAAAGATAAAACTCACCCTATTGATGGTATTGACCGAGACTATAAGCGTGAGTCGGAAAAAGCACCGTTTGAGTAATTTTCATAGGTGTTGGAAAGGTATCGAGAATTGAGATGATAGGACTTCTAATTTTCCGATCTGGAAGAATTTACATCCACATACACGTGCACGCGCCTTTGAAAATATGTAGCCCAAAAAGGCGGTTCGTGCCCTCAAAAACAGATCGTAAGATTGAAAAAACAAACTTTTTCGCACTTATAACTCGAAATTTTCTGGGCCACCTGATTCGAATGGTCTGCAGAAACATGCGCCTTGGCCATGGACCTGTTACAACATGGTGCTAGGCTCACATTAGGGCAGAATCGGTGCATAGAGAAAAGACAAAACACACCCTATTTATGGTATTGACAGAGACTATAAACGTGAGTCAGAAAAAGCTCCGTTTGAGTTATTCTCATAGGTGTTGGAAAGGTATCGGAGAATTGAGATGGTAGGACTTCTAACTTTCCGATCTGGAAGAATTTACACATCAACACACCCACGTGCATGCGCACTGAAAATATCTAGCCCAAAAAAGGCGGTTTGTGCCCTCAAAAACGGATCGCAAGATTGAAAAAACAAACTATTTCGCACTTATAGCTTGAACTTTTCTGGCCAACTGATCTGAATGGTCTGCAGAAACATGCGCCCTGGCCATGGACCTGTTACAACATGGTGCTAGGCTCACATTAGGGCAGAATCGGTGAACTGAGAAAAGACAAAACTCACCCTATTGATGGTATTGACCGAGACTATAAACGTGAGTCAGAAAAAGCTCCGTTTGAGTAATTTTCATAGGTGTTGGAAAGGTATCGGGGAATTGAGATGATAGGACTTCTAATTTTCCGATCTAGAAGAATTTCACATCCACATACACACGTGCATGCGCACTGGAAATATCTAGCCCAAAAAAGGCGGTTCGTGCCCTCAAAAACGGATCGCAAGATTGAAAAAACAAACTATTTCGCACTTATAGATCGAAATTTTCTGGGCCAACTGATCCAAATGGTCTACAAAAACATGCGCCTTTGCCATGGTCCTGTTACAACATGGTGCTAGGCTCACATTAGGGAAGAATCGGTGAATAGAGAAAAGACAAAACTCACCCTATTGATGGTATTGACCGAGACTATAAACATGAGTCAGAAAACGCTTCGTTTGAGTAATTTTCATAGGTGTTTGGAAAGGTAACGGAGAATTGAGATGGTAGGACTTCTAACTTTCCGATCTGGGAGAATTTACACATCCACATACACACGTGCATGCACTGAAAATATCTAGCCCAAAAAGGCGGTTCGTGCCTAAAAAACAGATCATAAGATTGAAAAAACTATCTATTTCGCACTTATAGCTTGAACTTTTCTAGGCCAACTGATCAGAATGGTCTACAGAAATATGCGCCTTGGCCATGGACCTATTACAACATGGTTCTAGGCTCACATTAGGGCAGAATCGATGAACAGAGAAAAAACAAAACTCACCCTATTGATGGTATTCATCGAGACTATAAACGTGAGTCAGAAAAAGCACCGTTTGAGTAATTTTCATAGGTGTTGGAAAGGTATCAGAGAATTGAGATGATAGTACTTCTAATTTTCTGATCTGGAAGAATTTACACATCCACATACACACGTGCACGCGCACTAAAAATATCTAGCCCAAAAAAGGCGGTTCGTGCCCTAAAAAACGGATCATAAGATTGAAAAAACAAACTTTTTCGCACGTATAACTCGAAATTTTCTGGGCCAACTGATCCGAATGGTCTGCAAAAATATGCGCCTCGGCCATGGACCTATTACAACATGGTGCTAGGCTCACATTAGGGCAGAATCGGTGAACAGAGAAAAGACAAAACGCACCCTATTTATGGTATTGACAGAGACTATAAACGTGATTCAGAAAAAGCTCCGTTTGAGTTATTTTCATAGGTGTTGGAAAGGTATCGGAGAATTGAGATGGTAGGACTTCTAACTTTCTGATCTGGAAGAATTTACACATCCAAATACCCACGTGCATGCGCACTGAAAATATCTAGCCCGAAAAAGGCGGTTTGTGCCCTCAAAAACGGATCGCAAGATTGAAAAAACAAACTATTTCGCACTTATAGCTTGAACTTTTCTGGGCCAACTGATCCGAATGGTCTGCAGAAACATGCGCCCTGGCCATCGACCTATTACAACATGGTGCTAGGCTCACATTAGGGCAGAATCAGTGAATAGAGAAAAGACAAAACTCACCCTATTGATGGTATTCACCGAGACTATAAATGTGAGTCAGAAAAAGCTCCGTTTGAGTAATTTTCATAGGTGTTGGAAAGGTATCGGGGAATTGAGATGATAGGACTTCTAATTTTCCAATCTGGAAGAATTTACACATCCACATACACACGTGCACGCGCACTGGAAATATCTAGCACAAAAGAGGCGGTTCGTGCCCTCAAAAACGGATCGCAAGATTGAAAAAACAAACTATTTCGCACTTATAGCTCGAAGTTTCCTGGGCCAACTGATCCAAATGGTCTGCAGAAACATGCGCCTTTGCCATGGACCTGTTACAACATGGTGCTAGGCTCACATTAGGGAAGAACTGGTGAACAGAGAAAAGACAAAACTCACCCTATTGATGGTATTGACCGAGACTATAAAGGTGAGTCAGAAAAAGCTTCGTTTAAGTAATTTTCATAGGTGTTTGGAAAGGTAACGGAGAACTGAGATGGTAGGTGTCGGTTGTACTAAAGTAGGGGTACCTTAGTACCCCGAACTTGTCTGCAGGCAATCGCAGCACCCGTGGCAAAGCTCTCCAAGCGTCCGCCAGGGACCCTCCTTTTTCTATTACTACCATTCAAGAACAAAGTATTAACTAAGGAGACAAGGCCCCGGCAAGAGAAGCTTGCCGGGAAGAACAAATACCCCGGCAAGAGGAGCTTGCCGGGAAGGCCAACTGAGTCACTTCAGAGAACTTGCCGCGATGCCCAGCGTCCGGCAAGAAGGCCAATGACCGCAAGCTTGCGGTATGAACAAGAGAAGGACCGCGGCAAGGTGTTTGCCGCGGCAAGGTTGCAACCCTGCACCCAAACTCCAGCGCATCCAGCAAGGTGTCATCCTAGGGCTATCCCAGGAGCACGTGGCGGTATTTGCCGCACAATATCTTGGAGCGGGTGTAGCGGAGGCGACAAGGAGGCCATCGTGGCAACCGGTGGCGCACCTAACGGTCGCTTCCTCACACTGTTGGGGCGACCAGACGGGCATTGAATGCCCTTGTCCCCCGCCATCAGAATTAGGTAGGGGACACTGTTGGACACTGTTGTACCAACCTGCGTTTTTACTCTTTTACCCCCTCTTCCTACGCTGCCACCTGTCGGTAACCCCCTTGGACTATAAAAGGGAGGCCCGTGCGCACGTAGAAGGGGTTCGGAACTTTTGGACACTGGGGTTGGGGTTCATCCAACACCACTACACGCTCGCGCTCTCGAGCAAGAACAAATACAAACACAAAGCAGCAGTAGGAGTTTTATCTCTCCGGAGAGCTCCGAAGCTGGGTAAAAATCGCCCGTTTCCCCCCGTGTGCTCGACCTCGATCTGCTCTGCGCGCGCCCTCCGCTCCCTTGCCGGACTAGAAGGGGCTCCCTGCCCCATAGGTGCTCGTGCCCATGAAGCGCCACGACATCTTTGGCGCGCCCGTAGAAGCGTCGAGTCGTGAGCATCTTATCCGGTCTCCACGCTTGGCGCGCATCAACGCCTTCATCAACATGCCACCAAAGAAAAGCCTTGGGTGGCGCTCCATCTACATCGATTCTACCACCGCCGCAGAACAAGCAGGCGATGGAGTGGGCCGGCGAGGAGCGGCGCCGGCGGTGGGACTCACGTGGTCACCAGGTCCAAAACAAAGGCCCATAGCGTCGGTGACCGTCAGAACACGCGTCCTTCCCGGAGGTGCAAGGTCGACAACGCCCGGTGCTCTAACACCGTGCTCGCGTTAGTGCAAAGGCTAAGTTGGTGGGTCGCGGGGCGTTCGAGACCAACATGCACGCCAAACATCTTTGGCGCGAGTGAGGTCCGATCGCCCGGACGGGTGTTGCTCCTTCAATCCAGTTGGAATACGAGCACATACCACTCCTCGCGCCGCTTCGTCGCCGCCGCCACCCAAGATCTGCAGAGAAGGCGGCGAGCCCAGCTGCTTCTAGACTACCCTCCGACGCCACACAAGATTGACGACTGGAGGATGACCATTTACAGCCTCAGCGGCTTCGCCAACGGCGACAAGCCCCGGCAACCGAGCGCATCGAAGCCCCAGCAAGGCGCCCAGGCGCAAGCCGACGCCGACAAGACCGCTGGGGGTGCCACCTCCGTGCACTCCCAGCCCCGAAGGCCGAGGTCGCCGGCTCGTCGGGCCAACTTTGACGCCGACTCCACCGCGTCGTCGGACCCGCGAGCTCGCCGCGATCAAGGTCACGTTCTCCAAGAACGACGGCACGAAGCCGCTCGTACTCGCATCGGCGCGCGCAGAAGCGGCGGTCAATCGACCTGCGCTGCTGGGCCCACTTGTCCATTTGCATGCGCCGAGAACCAAGCGACTTGCGTCTGCGGCAGGTTGCCTGCGTTCACCCGTGAGCTGCGGCAAGTCCAGATGGCGAAGACCAAGAACTTCAAGCCCGGCGTGCCCAAGAAATGCGATGGCAGGATACACCGTCGGAGTTCCTCGGCATCTACACCATCGCGGTGCAGGCTGCGGAGGGCGCGCGAGAAGATACTGCCAACTACTTCCGGTGGTGCTCAAGCCCAACGTCGAGATCTTGGCTCATGCACTTGCGGGACGGCTCCATCTCTTCATGGGCGGACTGTGTCATCAGTTTGTTGGCGCTTTCACGGTGACCACAAACCCCATGGCGAGAGTGATCTGCATCTGCTCGTCCGAGAAGAGGAGAACCCTGCGCAAGTACATCTGAGATTCAGCCAAGTGCGGTGCAACATCCTGGCGTCCACCTGCGCGAGTTATCGGTAGCGTTCCATCGAGCGTCGTAAGCGTAGGATGAGGAGGAGATGGCGGCGTGCAAGATTAGAGATGTCAGCGAGCTGTACGCTCTGGCCGACAATTGTGCACGGGCTAAGGAGGGGAGGAAGATCCCCAGAGAAATTGCGGGAGCAGAAGGATCTGATAGTGATGATACCGCCCCGGCAAGGAAGAACCGGAGGCGGAACAACAGAAAAAGAAAGGCTAAGGATGTGCTAGTTGTCGAGCATTACGGCGACGGAGGTGGCTCCGACAAGGCCAAAGCCAGTGAGTCCGGCAAGGCTGTGGTAGCCGCTGACAAGCAGGATGGCTCCGGCAAGCGGTATTGCAAGATCCACCGCACCAAGGGCCATGACCTCCAAACCTGCAAGAAAGTTGAGCAGATGGCGAACTCTGAGAAAGCTGAGTCTGGCGCGCGACAAGGAGAGAGCCTAGGGAGGTGGCGGGGGATCCGGCAAGAAGCTTCCCGCCCGGTGAGGGCACCGCGGCAAGGCCAAACCGCGGCAAGGAGACAGGCCTCCCCGTGGCCGCGACAAGGACGAAGATGAAGATGAGGATGATGAGATGGAGGAAGATGAGGCTAATGACCAAGAGTTTCAGAAGGCAACGGAGGTGTTGTGCATCGACGGCGGTGCCTCTCTGCACACCTCGCACCGCCAACTCAAGCAGTGGGTGCGAGAAGTGAACGCAGCGGAGCCGTCCGTCGAGTCGCGCAAGCCTCTGAAGTGGTCCAGCACGCCCATCATCTTCGATGTTGAGGATCACCCTGATCGCATCACTGCGGTCGGGTGCTTGCCAATGTTGGTCTCACCAACAATCCGCAACCTCAAGGTCACGAAGATGTTGGTTGACGGCGGGGCCGGCCTGAATCTGATTTCCTCCACAGTTCTCAAGAAGCTTCAGATCCCCGACAGCAAGCTCGAAGAGACTGGTACCTTTCAAGGAATAAACCCGGTAAGGAGCAAGCCCAAGGGGAAGATCACACTGCCAGTGACGTTTGGCAGCGAGCTGAATTTTAGGACAGAGAGGGTCACATTCGACGTCGCCGATTTCCCGTTGCCTACAATGGGACACTCTGCCGACCGGCGCGCCCAAGTTCATGGCAGCCTCTCACTCGCCTACAATGTGCTCAAGATGCCTGGTCCGATAAGTGTCATTTCTGTCCAAGGTGACAAGAAGGATGCACTTATCTGCACCGATAGGATCTACCGGAAGCAGCAGCCTGATCGAGCACAAGCCACTTGCAGCTGAAGCTCCCCGGGGGAAGAAGAAGGCCAAGTCCGGCAAGAGTAGCAGCTCTGGTGCCCACTCCGGCAAGCGCACCTCTTGGTGCTGCAGCCTTCTGATCGGCGCACCATCGAGCTCCACCGGCAAGTGCAAGAAGGCAAAGGCAGTTCCACCAAAGACTGGGCCCGGTAAGAACAGCTCTGGTGCCTACTCCGGCAAGCACACTTCTCCGGAGTGCTGCGCCGCCGTCGAGGACGCGCCATCGAGCTCCACCGGCCAGTAGAGCAAAGAGAGCAGTCAGTTCCAAACTTTTGAGTCGTATTCCTTGAAAGGCCGTACCTTGTATGGAAAACCTGTGCGCAGAGGGGTCGAATCGTGGCTAAGTTGCGCCCTTGATCTGTTTCGAGTTCCCTCAACGATGAAAGCGCACTGCGACTTTCCCGACGAGTTTTTCCTGCGGGCAACCACGCCAATGAGCTGCGATGTTCCGCACTCAGCAAGTGTGTTTGCACCGGCGGGTTCCCTGAAAGCGTGAGGGTGAAAACATACAAGGAAGGGAATCAAGGGAGAAGTGCGGCATTGCCGGAGCACAGAAGACAGGAAAGCTAAGTTGCCCAAGTTTGAGTACGAAACACTTTTAGTTTTAAATTTCTATGTTACATTCCTTGAACGTTCGTGCCTTGTATGGAAAACCTGTGCGCGGAGGAACCAACTCGTGGTTAAGTTGCGCCCTTGCTTTGTTCCGAGTCCGCTCAACAATACAAGTGCGCTGCAACTGGACCGACAAGGTTTCTTGCCGGAGACAGCACCGCCAGTGGGCTGCTGATGTTCCGCACTCAGCAAGTGTGTTAGCACCGGCAAGTTTCCTAAAAGCGTAGGGTAAAAACATACAAGGGATGTGATGGGGTAGAGGATGTAACGTAGCAAGCCTTGCCGTGGGACGTCCTTTGTATGGGAAACTTATGCGCGAAGGAGCCGACTCGTGGCTAAGTTGCACCCTTGATTTGTTTTCGAGTCCGCTCAATAATGAAAACGTGCTGCAACTAGCCCGGCGAGGTTTCTTGCCGGAGACAACACCGCCAGTGGGCTGCTAATGTTCCACACTTAGCAAGCGTGTATGCATCGGCAAGTCCCCTAAAAGCGTAGAGTATAAACATACAAAGGGTAAAACATGGCATTGCATTGTCCAACATGAAGTTACGTCACAAAAAGTAACTTATTGCGGTGCTGTCTAAGTTGTTTTCATGACTGAAATAACAGCGACGAAGAAAGAGCAGAAAGGCGCACCGCACCTGAGCCCCGGCAAGACACGCATTGCCGGGGCTGGCTTCCATAGTCCCTCCACGGCAAGCCGAAGTCGCCAGGGCTGCGATGCCAACGGCAAGAACAAAAGAAAAGGGCGCAAGCTCCTGCGTCCCGACGAACTAGAGTTGCCGGGGCTGTGATATCAGATAAGTTTTTCATCCCTCATCATGCATCCTCTTATGGACTGGAGAATGCGAGGCCGCGTCCTTGAATGAGCGTGCCTTGTATGGAAAAAAAACCTGTCTTGTGAGAGGGCCGAATCATGCTAAGTTGCGCCCTTGATTTGTTTTCGAGTCCGCTCAACAATGCAAGTGCGCTGCGACTGGCCCGACAAGGTTTCTTGCCGGAAGCAGCACCGCCAGCGGGCTGCTGATGTTCCGCACTCAGCAAGTGTGTTTGCGCCGGCAAGTTTCCTCAAAGCGTAGGGTGGAAACATACAATGCACAGAATCGAGTAAAGGATATCAGCCGGCAAGCATTCCCCTCTTTTGATTAAAAACATCCCATTTCAGTACAAGTCCATAGAGGATGAAAAACATGAAAGAGAGGATTACAAGTTTTAAATGCAGCTAAGGCCCGAAGGCTTACAAATTGAAAAAGATAAGATGCCCGTAATCCCTCTCCTGTTTCTCTCTTCAGGAAGTAGGTCAAGGCGGCCCCGGCAAGAGAAGTTTGCCGGGAAGGGCAAAAGGGGCGCCTAGGTGAGCTACGGGTGCCAGAAGACACCAAGAGAACATCCCGGGGGCCGGCCAGGAGCTTGGCGGAGACGGAGGTGCCGGAAGCAGAGCTCGAAGATGGGGGCGGTGGGGCGTCGGCCGACGCTGCCGAGGCACCTCGCCCTCGTACTCGACTTGATGGCCTCGCCACCCCTCTTCCTCTTCCGCAGCCTCCTTACGCCCAGCCGCCCAAGGAGACCCCCGGAGTTCAGGAGGCCAAACCCGGATGATCGGTCGCCAGGTGCGCGCAGCTGCGCCCGACGCCTAGTCGGACACGCCGTCCTCGCTGTCGCTGTCGCTCCCCTCCTCGTCACTCTCGCTTTCGGGGAGTCTTCCTTCTCGGAGGAGCTGTACACGCAGCATCTCGCCCAGGTGCCGGAGTCCCCGAAGACCTTGACGGCGAGAAGGTCGCCCTCCATTAACTTAAAATGGACGGTGAACCCCGCTGTCAAGCTGTGGATGCGGGCGAACGTCTTCCACCCTCGATCAAGATACATCACGCCGGGGGCTGGGGATATGACACTGACTCGCGTGCCGTTGAGCCCGCAGCCCCTCACGCGCAATTCCAGCATCTCGGGCGGGTTCGGCTCCATCGCGCTCGCAAACGGAGCCAGAAGCCGGAGGCGACGACGGGGTGCCCGGCGCAGCTTGACGAAGAACTCCCAAGGATCATCCCTGGTGTGGACCGCGGGAGGAGGAGAACCGCCCGGAGGCGGCCGACGCCGGCCGCCGCCGCCTCTCCCAGCGCCCTCGACCTCGCCCGACCGCGCCCCTCCTCTTCCCTTGGGCTGGTTCGCCACCACGGTGCGGAATAGGGAGGATCGCTGCTTAGCAGCGACCCTCGCCGCCAGCGATTTAGCGGCCGGGGTTCCTTCCTCCATGGCGGATAAGAGGAAGGGCAGAAGTTGAAGAAAGGAGAAGATGAGGAAGTGCGGGTTTCTGCTCCCCTCTCGCCCTTCTTAAAAAGGCGAGGTGGGGGGCTCGGCCGCCCTTCGGCTCTAATCGAGCAGGAAGGGCAGGGAATCGGGCAGACCCGCTGCCTCCGCCCGTGGCCCGGCCAGTTCCCCACCTCCACCACCCACGACCCCCACGCATGGGAGCCGCGTGGCGGAGATGCAGAGCCGAGGCGACAGGTGAGATAACTGCGCCCCGCCCCATGATCACGGGGATGGGCGCCTCGAAAATCGCGCACGCCACCCACGCCTCCCACGACGCTGCAATCGACGCGTGCCGTTGCGGGAGAGCGCGGTGGATACGGGGTTGATTCGGTTGGACCAAGGCCGCGCGTGCCCGTGCACTATTTTGGGCTTGCCCCAACAGCACTCGGCACCGTGTATGGCCCAGGCCCGGGGGCTCCTGTCGGTGTACTAAAGTAGGGGGTACCTTAGTACCCCGAACTTCTGCACGAGCAGTCGCCGCACCGTGTGGCAAAGTTCGGCGAGCGTCCGCCAGGACCCTCCGCCTTTTTCTATTACTACCATTCAAGAACAAAGTATTAACTAAGGAGACAAGGAACCGGCAAGAGAAGCTTGCCGGGAAGAACAAAGACCCCGGCAAGAGGAGCTTGCCGGGAAGGCCAACAGAGGTGCTTGAGAGAACTTGCCGCGATGCCCCGCGCATCCCGGCAAGGCCCAGCGACCGGCAAGCTTGCCAACATGAACAAGAGAAGGACCGCGGCAAGGCGTTTGCCGCGGCATGGTTGCCACCCTGCACCCAAACTCCAGCGCATCCAGCAACGTGTCATCCAAGGGCTATCCCAGGAGCACGTGACGAGGCGCTGCACAGCCTTGCGGAGTGAGGTGGCAAGCGGAGCTGACATGGAGGCCATCGTGGCAACCGGTGGCGCACCTAACGATCGTTCCTCACCTGTTAGGCGACCGACCAGACGGGCATTAAATGCCCTTGTCCCCGCCATCGAAATTAGGTAGGGACACTCTTGGACACTGTTGTACCAACCTCGTTTTACTCTTTTACCCCCTCTTCCCTCGCTGCCACATCCGGTAACCACCTTGGACTATAAAAGGGAGGCCCGTGCGCACGTAGAAGGGGTTCGGAACTTTTGGACACTGGGGTTGGGGTTCATCCAACACCACCACACGCTCGCGCTCTCGAGCAAGAACAAATACAAACACAAAGCAGTAGTAGGAGTTTTATCTCTCCGGAGAGCTCCGAAGCTGGGTAAAAATCGCCCGTTTCCCCCCGTGTGCTCGACCTCGATCTGCTCTGTAAGGCCCTCCACTCCTTGCGGACTAGAAGGGCTCCCGCCCCATAGGTGCTCGTGCCCATTGAAGCACTGACGATGGGACTTCAACTTTCCGATCTGGAAGAATTTACACATCCACATACACGTGCATGCACTTGCTGAAAATATCTAGCCCAAAAAGGCGGTTCGTGCCCTAAAAATCGGATCATAAGATTGAAAAAAATATATTTCGCACTTATAGCTTGAACTTTTCTAGGCCAACTGATCCGAATGGTGCTGCAGAAATATGCGCCTTGGCCATGGACCTATTACAACATGGTGCTAGGCTCACATTAGGGCAGAATCGGTGAACAGAGAAAAAACAAAACTCACCCTATTGATGGTATTGATCGAGACTATAAACGTGAGTCAGAAAAAGCACCGTTTGAGTAATTTTCATAGGTGTTGGAAAGGTATCAGAGAATTGAGATGATAGGACTTCTAATTTTCTGATCTGGAAGAATTTACACATCCACATACACACGTGCACGCGCACTAAAAATATCTAGCCCAAAAAAGGCGGTTCATGCCCTCAAAACCGGATCGTAAGATTGAAAAAACAAACTTTTTCGCACTTATAACTCGAAATTTTCCGGGCACTGATCCGAATGGTCTGCAAAAACATGCGCCTTGGCCATGGACGTGTTACAACATGGTGCTAGGCTCACATTAGGGCAGAATCTGTGAACAGAGAAAAGACAAAATGCACCCTATTTATGGTATTGACAGAGACTATAAACGTGATTCAGAAAAAGCTCCATCTGAGTTATTTTCATAGGTGTTGGAAAGGTATCGGAGAATTGAGATGGTAGGACTTCTAACTTTCCGATCTGGAAGAATTTACACATCCAATACCCGTGCATGTGCACTGAAAATATCTAGCCCAAAAAGGCGGTTTGTGCCCTCAAAAAGCGGATCGCAAGAATGAAAAACAAACTATTTCACACTTATAGCTTGAACTTTTCTGGGCCAACTGATCCGAATGGTCTGCAGAAACATGCGCCCTGGCCATGGACATATTACAACATGGTGCTAGGCTCACATTAGGGCAGAATCAGTGAATAGAGAAAAGACAAAACTCACCCTATTGATGGTATTCACCGAGACTATAAATGTGAGTCAGAAAAAGCTCCGTTTGAGTAATTTTCATAGGTGTTGGAAAGGTATCAGGGAATTGAGATGATAGGACTTCTAATTTTCCAATCTGGAAGAATTTACACATCCACATACACATTTGCACGCGCACTGGAAATATCTAGCCAAAAAAAGGCGGTTTGTGCCCTCAAAAACGGATCGGAAGATTGAAAAAACAAACTATTTCGCACTTATAGCTCGAAATTTCCTGGGCCAACTGATCCAATTGGTCTGCAGAAACATGCGCCTTTGCCATGGACCTGTTACAACATGGTGCTAGGCTCACATTAGGGAAGAATCGGTGAACAGAGAAAAGACAAAACTCACCCAATTGATGGTATTGACCGAGACTGTAAATGTGAGTCAGAAAAAGCTTCGTTTAAGTAATTTTCATAGGTGTTTGGAAAGGTAACGGAGAATTGAGATGGTAGGACTTCCAACTTTCCGATCTGGAAGAATTTACACATCCACATACACACGTGCATGCGCACTGAAAATATCTAGCCCAGAAAAGGCGGTTCGTGCCCTAAAAAGGGATCGCAAGATTGAAAAAACAATCTATTTCGCACTTATAGCTTGAACTTTTCTAGGCCAACTGACCCGAATGGTCTGCAGAAATATGCGCCTTGGCCATGGACCTATTACAACATGGTGCTAGGCTCACATTAGGGCAGAATCGGTGAACAGAGAAAAAACAAAACTCACCCTATTGATGGTATTGATCGAGACTATAAATGTGAGTCAGAAAAAGCACCGTTTGAGTAATTTTCATTGGTGTTGGAAAGGTATCAGAGAATTGAGATGATTTGACTTCTAATTTTCTGATCTGGAAGGATTTACACATCCACATACACACGTGGATGCGCACCAAAAATATCTAGCCCAAAAAAGCGGTTCGTGCCCTCAAAAATGGATCGTAAGATTGAAAAAACAAACTTTTTCGCACTTATAACTCGATATTTCCTGGGCCAACTGATCCGAATGGTCTGCAAAAACATGCGCCTTGGCCATGGAACTGTTACAACATGGTGCTAGGCTCACATTAGGGCAGAATCGGTGAACAGAGAATAGACAAAATGCACCCTATTTATGGTATTGACAGAGACTATAAACATGAGTCAGGAAAAGCTCCGTTTGAGTTATTTTCATAGGTGTTGGAAAGGTATCGGAGAATTGAGATGGTAGGACTTCTAACTTTCCAATCTGGAAGAATTTACACATCCAAATACCCACGTGCATGCGCACTGAAAATATCTAGCCCAAAAAAGGCGGTTTGTGCCCTCAAAAACGGATCGCAAGATTGAAAAAACAAACTATTTCGCACTTATAGCTTGAACTTTTCTGGGCCAACTGATCCGAATGGTCTGCGAAACATGCGCCTGGCCATGGACATGTTACAACATGGTGCTAGGCTCACATTAGGGCAGAATCGGTGAATAGAGAAAGACAAAACTCACCCTATTGATGGTATTCACCGAGACTATAAATGTGAGTCAGAAAAAGCTCCGTTTGAGTAATTTTCATAGGTGTTGGAAAGGTATCGAGGAATTGAGATGATAGGAGTTCTAATTTTCCAATCTGGAAGAATTTACACATCCACATACACATGTGCACGCACTTTGAAATATCTAGCCAAAAAAGGCGGTTCGTGCCCTCAAAAGCGGATCGGAAGATTGAAAAACAAACTATTTAGCACTTATAGCTCGAAATTTCCTGAATAACTGATCCAATTGGTCTGCGAAACATGCGCCTTGGCCATGGACCTGTTACAACATGGTGCTAGGCTCACATTAGGGAAGAATCGGTGAGCAGAGAAAAGACAAAACTCACCATATTGATGGTATTGACCGAGACTATAAATGTGAGTCGAAAAAGCTCGTTTAAGTAATTTTCATAGGTGTTGGAAAGGTATCGGAGAATTAAGATGGTAGGACTTCCAACTTTCCGATCTGGAAGAATTTACACATCCACATACACACGTGCATGCACACTGAAAATATCTAGCCCAGAAAAGGCGGTTCGTGCCCTAAAAATCGGATCGCAAGATTGAAAAAACAATTTATTTCGCACTTATAGCTTGAAATTTTCTGGGCCAACTGATCCGAATGATCTGCAGAAATATGCGCCTTGGCCATGGACCTATTAAAAGATGGTGCTAGGCTCACATTAGGGTAGAATCGGTGAACAGACAAAAAATAAAACTCACCCTATTGATGGTATTGATCGAGACTATAAACGTGAGTCAGAAAAAGCACCGTTTGAGTAATTTTCATAGGTGTTGGAAAGGTATCGGAGAATTGAGATGATAGGACTTCTAATTTTCTGATCTGGAAGAATTTACACATCCACATACACACGTGCATGCGCACTAAAAATATCTAGCCCAAAAAAGGCGGTTCGTGCCCTAAAAAACGGATCGCAAGATTGAAAAAACAAACTATTTCGCACTTATAGCTCGAAATTTTTTGGGCCAACTAATCCGAATGGTCTGCAGAAACATGCGCCTTGGCCATGGACCTGTTACAACATGGTGCTAGGCTCACATTAGGGCAGAATCGGTGAACAGAGAAAAGACAAAACTCACCCTATTGATGGTATTGACGGAGACTATAAACGTGAGCCAGAAAAAGCTCCGTTTGAGTTATTTTCATAGGTGTTGGAAAGGTATCAGAGAATTGAGATGGTAGGACTTCTAACTTTACGATCTGGAAGAATTTACACATCCACATACCCATGTGCATGCGCACTGAAAATATCTAGCCCAAAAAAGGCGGTTCGTGCCCTCAAAAAACGGATCGCAAGATTGAAAAAACAAACTATTTCGCACTTATAGCTCGAAATTTTCTGGGCCAACTGATCCGAATGGTCTGCAGAAACATGCGCCATTGCCATGGACCTGTTACAACATGGTGCTAGGCTCACATTAGGGCAGAATCGGTGAACATAGAAAAGACAAAACTCACCCTATTGATGGTATTGACCGAGACTATAAACGTGAGTCGAGAAAAAGCTCGTTTGAGTAATTTTCATAGGTGTTGGAAAGGTATCGGAGAATTGAGATGGTAGGACTTCTAACTTTTGATCTGGAAGAATTTACACATCCACATTCACGTGCATGCACACTGAAAATATCTAGCCCAAAAAAGGCGGTTCGTGCCCTAAAAATGGATGCAAGATTGAAAAACAAACTATTTCACACTTATAGCTTGAACTTTTCTAGGCCAATTAATCCGATTATGCTGCAGAAACATGCGCCCTGGCCATGGACCTATTACAACATGGTGCTAGGCTCACATTAGGGTAGAATCGGTGAACAGATAAAAGACAAAAATCACCCTATTGATGGTATTGACCGAGACTATAAGCGTGAGTCGAGAAAAAGTTCCGTTTGAGTAATTTTCATAGGTGTTGGAAAGGTATCGGAGAATTAGATGATAGGACTTCTAATTTTCTGATCTGAAGAATTTACACATCCACATACACGTGCACGCCGCTGAAAATATCTAGCCAAAAAAGCGGTTTGTGCCCTCAAAAGCGGATCGCAAGATTGAAAAACAAACTATTTAGCACTTATAGCTCGAAATTTTTGGGCCAACTGATCCGAATGGTGCATAAACATGCAGGCCATGGACCTGTTACAACATGGTGCTAGGCTCACATTAGGGAAGAATCGGTGAGCAGAGAAAAGACAAAACTCACCCTATTGATGGTATTGACGAGACTATAAGCGTGAGTCGAGAAAAAGCTCCGTTTGAGTAATTTTCATAGGTGTTGGAAAGGTATCGGAGAATTGAGATGGTAGGACTTCTAACTTTCCGATCTGGAAAATTTACATCCACATACACACGCATGCATGCACTGAAAATATCTAGCCAAAAAAGGCGGTTCGTGCCCTAAAAAGCGGATCATAAGATTGAAAAACAAACTATTTAGCACTTATAGCTTGAACTTTTCTAGGCCAACTGATTCGAATGGTGCTGCGAAATATGCGCCTTGGCCATGGACCTATTACAACATGGTGCTAGGCTCACATTAGGGCAGAATCGGTGAACAGAGAAAAACAAAACTCACCCTATTGATGGTATTGATCGAGACTATAAGCGTGAGTCGGAAAAAGCACCGTTTGAGTAATTTTCATAGGTGTTGGAAAGGTATGATAGAATTGAGATGATAGGACTTCTAATTTTCGATCCGGAAGAATTTACACATCCACATACACGTGCACGCACTAAAATATCTAGCCCAAAAAGGCGGTTCGTGCCCTCAAAAGCGGATCGTAAGATTGAAAAAACAAACTATTTCGCACTTATAACTCGAAATTTTACTGGCCAACTGATCAAATGGTCTGCGAAACATGCGCCTTGGCCATGGACCTGTTACAACATGGTGCTAGGCTCACATTAGGGCAGAATCGGTGAGCAGAGAAAAGACAAAACTCACCCTATTGATGGTATTGGCGGAGACTATAAGCGTGAGCGAGAAAAGCTCCGTTTGAGTAATTTTCATAGGTATTGGAAAGGTATCGGAGAATTGAGATGGTAGGACTTCTAACTTAACGATCTGGAAGAATTTACACATCCACATACCCATGTGCATGCGCACTGAAAATATCTAGCCCAAAAAAGGCGGTTCGTGCCCTCAAAAAACGGATCGCAAGATTGAAAAAACAAACTATTTAGCACTTATAGCTCGAAATTTTAAAGGCCAACTGTCCTAATGGTGCTGCAGAAACATGCGCCTTTGCCATGGACCTGTTACAACATGGTGCTAGGCTCACATTAGGGCAGAATCGGTGAGCAGAGAAAAGACAAAACTCACCCTATTGATGGTATTGACCGAGACTATAAGCGTGAGTCGGAAAAAGCTCGTTTGAGTAATTTTCATAGGTGTTGGAAAGGTATCGGAGAATTGAGATGGTAGGACTTCTAACTTTCCGATCTGGAAGAATTTACACATCCACATACACACGTTCATGCGCCTGAAAATATCTAGCCCAAAAAAGGCGGTTCGTGCCCTAAAAATTGATCATAAGATTGAAAAAACAATCTATTTCACACTTATAGCTTGAACTTTTCT